>JARHVA010000048.1:1630000-2072500 GCA_037957365.1 Torreya grandis
CCCACTTTGTCACTTTTTATCCAAATATTTTCTACCTAGAGATAAAATTGGCAATTATATGGTTATCTTAATGTAATTTTACCTTCGCATCATCATGCAAAAATATATCAAAGGGCAAGTTATTACCAACCAACTTGAAGTGGCACCCATACCTGCTACCAATCATCTTTAAGATAGTCTCCCCAATGGTAACATTCTCTCTATTAAAGGTCTTAATCAAGCTATCTCTCTTAAAGGTTACTTTGATAACTTCATTGTTAACTTAGATACAAGTAATCAAGAAGATACCTATGTCATTCCCAATACTACTAAATCCAAAGTAGTTATTGATAAACTTCCTAAAATTAATGTTGATTTACATGAAAACACCTGGACCCTACATTTTGATGTTGCTAATTGTCTCCAAGGAGCAGGGGAAGGTTATATTATAACTAGTACTCATGGTAAAATAATACCTTTGGTATTCCAACTCACTTTTGATGTCACTAATGACATAGAAAAATATGAAACATTAATCTTAGGAATGAGAGTGACACTTGACTTAGATATTACATATCTATAAGATTTGGGTGACTTATAACACATTTGACATCAAGTTAATGGTGATTATAAATTTAAAAGTGAAAATATTATTTCTTATCATCAAATGGCCCCTAGCCTTGCCAAAGCATTCACTTATTTTACCATTGATCGCATTCTAAGAGATCAGAACTCTATTACTGACTCTCTTGCTTCTTCGACATCCTTATTTCATTAACATCAAGTTCTCAAAGATTCCTAATTTATTATTCAAATAGTAAAATCCCCATCTTCTATCCAACCATAATATTTGCTTCTCATTCATATTAACACTATAAAAATTCAATAGAACCCATGGTATAAAGACATTATCCAATTTTTAGAACATCAAACTTATCCTCTAGACATGGATTATCCTGAAAAGATTAGAATTTGAAAATAAGCTTTTAAATATGTATTTTCATATAACTTATTTTATTATCATAATGTCAAAGGTGCCCTACTCCACTTTTTAATGAGATAAAATGTCCCTCCTCTCCTTGAACAAGCGCATAGGGGCATTTATGGTGGTCACTATAGCGGACATGCTACAATATGCAAATACCTACGATGGGATACTTTTGGCCTACTCATGAAAAGGATGCTATTGAATTTACTAAAAACTATAGTCCTTGCCAACTTCATGATGATTTAATCCATTCACCCCCAGCCAAGCTCCAAACTATGGAATCTCCTTGGCCATTTTCCATGCAGGGATTATATCTCATTAGAAAATTACCTAGATCACAAGATGGGATTTTCCTAGATCACAAGATGGGCATTTTTTTTATCATCATGACTAATGAATATTTTACCAAATGGGTAGAATCCATGCCTCTCATCAACATCATGGGAGATACTATTTCTAGGTTTATCCTTAGCCAAATCATTTATAATTTTATATTTCACCATACTATCATTTATAATAATGGTAGTAATTTCAAGAATAAGGATGTAAAGTATTTATGTTCTAAATTAAAAATATTCTACAAATTTTCCACACCTTATCATCCATAATACAATGGTGAAGCTGAGGCTACTAATAAAATTCTTAATAAAATCCTTTACAAACCATCTATGAAACTTGAATAGATTGGCATATTAATTTATATCCCACACTTTGGGCCTATCATACTAACATTCATATTTCCATAGGGGAAATACCATTATTGTTAGTCTATGGTTCCAAGTTTGTCATAACATTAGAAGTTGAGCTTCCCTCCTTATGTATATATATTTATGGTATCATTATAAATAAAGAATTACATGTAGTTTACCTCCATGATCTTGATCTTCTTGGTGAACATCATCGAATTGCTTTGCAACGTAATTGCTAAAATAGGGCTCGCATTGCCAAGTAACATAATTAAAAAGTGAAATTTCACACTTTTAATGTTGGCAATCTAGTCCTTAAATTAGACTATACCCATGATAAAGAAGGTAAATATGCCCAAAAAATATGGGGCCCTTATTTAGTGAAAGATATTCTTGGTCCGAGCACCTATTGCCTCTAAAATAATGAAGGCTATGTTTTTAAAGAACCCACCAATGCATAATTTTTAAAGAAATAATTTGCTTAGATCTTTCTATTCTTATTATATTTATATATGCTATGCTACTAATAATCTTTGAAAGATTTCTACATGGGTCTCACCCTTTGCAATAGTCTTTTCTTTCCACAAACCTTAGTTCATTCTCTTGGTCCTTTGGTGTCTTTTTATCATGAGTTACATTATAATACCAAGGATAAGACCTGGTCTTCCTCATGAATTAGTTTCTCTTTTATTGATTTATTAAGTTCCAATGATTTTTGCATACTCTTGGGTTTATAATTTTTGAGTTGCAGTGTAAGACCATGAAGAGGACCTAACCTTCTTCATAAATACCATTTCTACCTTTTTTTTTCACATGCTTTGTTCACTCTCTTTTGATTTTTAATTTTTTGAGTTTCAATGTAAGACCATGAATAAGATCAGGCCTTCCTCACAAATACCATTTTTGCCTTTGTTATACCCTCTTGGGTTTTCTCTTTTATGAGTTGTAGTGTAAGACCATGGATAGGACCAAACTTTCCTAATAAGGTTACCATTTTATTTTAAAACCACATTTGTTCAACCAAGTGTTCCTTTTCTATAATGTTAAGAATTGGCCACAAGTTTGTGATCCCATATTCTCATTTTCAGTTTTTGTTTTTGTTGTAGATAAAACTTGCACAAAAAATTATGCTAGCATGTTTCCCTACACTTTCAAACATTCTTATGATAAAGAATCATACTTACCTATCATTGTATCCCTTTTAACCTTTGTCATAATTATTATGATTTGAAGTAATTCAAATGGTTTCTTGTTTTATTTCCTTTGATTTTCTTTTCTTTCATTTCAATTTGGATAAAATAAGGTCAAAGTCAAGATAACACTTTTATTTCACATGAATTAACAAGACTCTTAGATGCCATATTTTCTAAGTTCTCTTTATTAGAAACCAAGTCCAAAGTTTTCGAATGAGAATCATTTTTAGCACTCATATTTGGTTCTTTGAATCTATATGGAGGAAGAATAGAAAAATCCATTAAACATTAAAATCCAAATCATTTAAAACAAAAGGTAATGATCAAAAGGAAACATACAAAGTCAAAATTCAAAATCACACCAAAATACATGATTAATATCACATCTCCTATCTCCAATTGAAGCTCAAACTCCACATTTGGTATCGAAATAGAGTCAAGGCCTATTGAGGTGTGATAGGCCATTTTATTAGGATAGGGAAATTCAAAAAAATCTATGGTGTTACCTACTTTCTCATGCAAGTACCCAATCTTCATTGTAGACCAACAACTCTGTAAGGGGTCCTGAAGAATGGGAAACATGTTGTGGGAAGATAGGTCCATTTTAATTTTCATACATATATTATTCATGAGATGATATTCATAATTCATTAGATAAATTAATATTGGTGTGGTTAGGAGAAGTTTTTCAGAGTCCTTAATGTCGAAAGTCCTTGTGTTTTAACAAACCTAATTTAAGTGTTTTGACTTTGATAAAGAGTTTTTCTACCTTGATTTTCCCTTCATTTCCCCCACCACCCATTTCATTTACCCTATTAATAGGGAATTTTGATTCTAAATCTATTTTCCCACTTCTATATTTCTTCTTCTTCACATCTTAAAACATGCCAACACTACTTTGTTTTGATTTTATCTACCCTTAGAACAAAAGAATATGCATAAGTGAATATGGATCATTTTATTTACACCATTACTTTCCATTTTTAAAATTATCATGGTTTATATAAAAATTTTCCATTTTTATACTTCCTTTTTTCAGATAACTATGTTTGTTTCTACTTTCATGTACTTTTTTCATTGTTTAGTGAGGTTGGATTGTTACTTCTCACTCACCAATTTTGTTTTCCCTTTCATGTATTTTTTCTATTGATGATTGATTAAGAATTGTTATTGCTCACTCATCAATGTTATTTTACCATTTTATTACCCATATTTGTTTAAGTTAGGATTTTTATTGCTTTCACATAGATGTCAGATTATCATTTTTACATGTATCCTTAGTTTGATTTGGTTTGTTTACCTTTCTTACTAAAGGTATAATTTTTTGAGTTTTTTGATAATTTAATAGCCTTGGATTTTAAGTTATTTAATTTAATTTATATTTTTATCTTGGTCATTTAGTCCTAAATTAATATTTATCACCACAACTTACCAAATTTCTAAGTACGTCTTGCCTACATGTTTTAGTTATCTTGGATTTCCTACATTTGTTTGTTTTTGCTCTTTAGTTTTGTATCATTGGGTTTGTTCAAAGTAGTCTCTATTCCCTCCATGATCAAAACTACAAACACAAAAAACAACCATTCAATGATAAAGGTAAGTTTAGGTACACATACATTACTTTTTCAATTATTTTCTTTTAGCTATTTTATTTTAGTTATTTTATGCTTTAAAATAATATAATTTATTTAGCTTCAGCATTGTGTGTTGCTATGTTCATTTCTTGAAGTACCATATAATGTTTCACCTTAGTGACACATGATGAGATTTGAGTGGGGCATATGTATACACATAATATTTTCAAACTTTATCAATTATTGATGCTTTTTATATTGTAGGAACCTATCATGTTTCAATCTCTCTGAGTGCACACCTTAAAAGGTGCATTGGGAAAGGGGTGAGCAGACCATTGGTGTTTTACATGATTATTGTCCCCTATACCATCAATTTTCATCTATAAATTTTTTTATTATACACTTCACTAATATTTGACACCTATCTTACACACTCAAAGCAATTGATCACCTTTCTTATCCCTTTCCTAAGACTAAAACCTTTTTTGATATTTAATGTATACTGTCAGCTTGGTTGGCCCTGCATTCTTATTGATATTTTCACATTATGGGTCTAGGTCAACCTTGGCCTACCTAGATCAGTACCTAACTTATTTTTATCAAATAATGATATAGAGTCAAATTGGGCCGACCCTATTATCTAAACTTTTGAAAAGGTTTAGGGTTAGATTCACTTATATATACACATTCATTTTACCATTTATTAGAGAGACAACATATTTAATTATTCATTTGTGCTTATTTACAATATATTTTTAAACCATTCTACTTGAAGACTTATTACTTAGAGTTCATTGTTGGCCAACTTCCATCGCTAGGTTTGCACCTTTCAAATTTGGCCAAGTTTAGTTAGGTTTTCTTCAGAAGAAATGTTCTTTGGCAAATCCAATAAAAATATTAAGTCTTATTTATTTAGGAAAGTCTATTTTGGCCTTTTTTCTAAGTCTTTGCCTAATTATTTTAGGTTTTTTGTCTGAAGCATTTTCCTTAAGAGTGTTTCTTTGGGTTTTATTTTGACCAAATGATGAATTCTTTCAAACAATTTATCTGCACAATTTTTTTGAAGGGCATTTTTACTTTTTTAAAGGGTATCGTTTGTTGAGAAAAGGTCCACTTCAACTTTTCCAAAAGGATAATTTCAACTCCTTCAAAGGGCACTTTCACTCTTCTGAAGGGCACTTTTCAAGCAAAATAGATCCTTGTAAAAAGTCTAAAAGGTAAATTTCACTTTTATGAAGGGTACATTTCAAAAGTCCAAAGGGCTCTTTTGTATAAAAATGGACCAAATAGAAATTTCAAAAGGACCCTTGCAACTCTTCCAAAGGGTATGTTGTAACTTCTTCAAAGGGACATTCTAAGACTAAATGGATACTTTAAAATATTTCAAAGGGTACTTTTCAACAAGCTCAAAGGACCATTTCCAAAAATATATAGGAAGAGATGAGGAGAAGTGACTAAAGAAGAAATACTTTAGAATTTTTTTATGAAGGAAATAACTCTAAAATAATTTCTTCAGACTTTTTATTTGAAGGAAATAAATAGGAAAAATTCCTTCAGACTTTTTGTCTAAAGGCAATGAATAAGCAAGAAGATCAAAGACATGAATTCTTTTAGAAAGATTGTTTGATGAATTCTTGCAAGAAAATTGTCTACAAGGAAGGGTCAAGATTTTTTTTTGAAGGAAATACCTGAAAGGTGATGGTTTGCAGAATGCCAATTTCAAACTATGAGAAATATCCATTGTTATTGAAAAGACTTGGTGAGAACATGAGAGTAGACAAAGAAAGAAAAGGGATAAGTTGACAAATCGAGTCATTGCTAGAGGTTGACCAAATAAAATAACTTCTATGAGATCAATAAATATAGGTGTCCAGAGGATAACTAGCAGCTAGAAAGAGCATTTTCTAACTGCCATCATGAGTTATAGTAGTGCAATGTGTTGGATTCTCTATTTTAGTTTTGAAATCTCATGGATGATATTCGATAGATACAATTTCCTATACCACTCTTGAAGGATTTATGCCACTTGTCACCATTCTCACAACTAGTTTTGGATGAGTAAGACTCTTGGTATGGCATGGCTCACCCCATCCATCCATTTGTAACTGATTCTTAGATATGGACACATGTGCTTATGCCTTTTCAGCTTCTTCTTTCTTGCTCTTCCTCAAAGTTATATAAATTGGGCCATTTTGACCATTTTAGATAACCACATTTTTAGTATGGTGAAGCCCTATTGAAATGACATTAAACTTTTCTTTTAAACATTGAATCTAATACCAATTATGAGTTGTGAATTTTTGTCTGGGTATGTGAGTGATGTATAATGGAGTTGAGTGATAACATTATCCTTACTCCATTTATCCTTCATATTTGGAAAAATATTATGATGCTAACAGGTCATGTAGAATGTGTTTAATATGTTAAACTTTTTTTCAAGTATGCAATTGTGTTTATGGTGTGAAATCTACCCCTTAGGTTGAGTATCTTGATGATGGTTTAAAACATGTTACCTTTACATTAAAACACTGTGTTAGTATCTTTCAATTCATGGAATTAGTCTCAAAAAACATTATTACTCAATAAAAGTGTGATAGTCAATGGATAAATTCTTGGTGAATCACCTATTTAGCATAGTTTTCTATTTTATGCAAACTCTTGACTCTTTTCATGAACAAGCATTAGGTTAGGTGATGGACACTCATAGAAACATTTAGGGAGCTATCCCTTTTCAATCCCAGAGACTCATCTCTCTTATGAGTTCACACAAACTTGAGGGATGATTCAATGTTGCATCAAATTGAAGGAATTTCATAGAATGTCCTAGGGTGTAGAATTTGATGACAATAGTTTTGGCATGCCTGATGGGACAACTGGTCCTAATTATTTCCATGTCAAGGTGAATGTTGGCTTTGATAAGTCTAAAGTTTCAAAATTATTCTAATCCAATATTTGGTGACTCGAAAAGGTGAGAATCTCTATTTGTAGATTAGTTTTTTCATAGTATACTTCATGTTCCTCACTAGATGATCTTCTAGTAGGATTTTCAATCAAGTTCCTAAGCTTGAAACTCCTCTTGAGGAATAACACACTGAACCATTCCTAACCTGTAGAGATCTTAAATAAGAAGGTTTTGAAGAGGAAGAAGAGGAGGTTGAATAATTAGTAGATCAAGAGGAAGAATAAATGGCTAGAAGACATCCTTTCCAAGCCTTGAACACCTAAAATCTAATTAACCTTCTTGCCTATTATCCCATTCCTCCTAATGCTACCAAAAGTCTCCCCATTTGAGCATATTAGCGACATTTCAAACTTTTTAAATTTCCAAAATATCACCCAAGCTAACAAGATATTAGACTACTTACCATGTCTTTAAAGGGGAAGGTACTTGATTGGTATAGGACATTGGAAGGTGGCTGTATTACCAATTGGGATAGTTTTAGAGAGTTGTTAGTAAAGAAGTTCAAAAATAAGAATGACCATACTTCACTAATTCACTAGCTAAATGTGATAAAGAGAGGTCCTAATGAATCCATGGGGGATTTAAATGAGATATTTTAGAGAACATGGCATAGGTTTCCACCTATTATGAGGCATCCTCCAAGATTTGTATTCCCCACCTATCTTTGGGCTATTGGTATTGATGTAGCAATCAATGAGAGGATTTAATTTACCCAAGGCATATGAGATAACCATTAAAGTTGAGAATAGTCTGATATAAGATGGGAAACTACCTCTAAGAATCTCCATGCCTTTATTGTCTTATAATTTAGTTGAAGCCCCAAGCATAACACAAGTTCCAAATACTAATGCCAAACCTATAACTGCTCCTAGGAAGGTGGATGATGCTAGAGATAAGGATGAGATGATTCGATCTTTGAAAGCCTGGCTCAAACAAGCACAAATGTATACAAATGCTCTACCCAATCCTCAATACTATCCTCAACATGGCTATAGACCTCCACCCTATTACACTAACCAAGGAAGAGGACAAAGCCAATAAGGTTTCAATAGGCAACCCAATGCCTATAATCCTAATTCCATTTCATCGATAAAGGCTGTTGTTCTAGTCCACACCAATGTAGTTCAAGGAGAGGAGCATTTAGATCATTGGGGGAAATCTCAAGGTTAGTTTATGGATGATGGTGGAGAAGGTAATCAAGCTTTGATAAATCAAGGATCTAATCCTTATGTTACATTAGAAGAAGAAAATATCATGCAAAGAGATGTTCAAGGAGAAGGTAGCGGCTAAAGTATTGGTTTTATAAACTTCCAAGTAGAAAATGATTATGTGTTGAATAAAAATACATTAGTTACAACCAACACAAGGGATAAAAAGAGGGATTTAGGAGATATTCTAATAGCACAAGTGTTTCCAAGTAAGAAGTGCCTCTCTAAGGTCATAAAGTGTAAGACCAATGTAGCAGATCTTACTAGTCACACTACTCCTTAAAGTCAAAATGTAAGAAAAGCTACCAAACCTCTAGTATAACAAGTTAAAGTCCCCTCATTGCCTTCAAGAATGGAATATAAGGTGAATATTTCCTCTCTAAATATTATTGACTCTTTGAAGAATACAAAAACTAGCATTTCTCTTTGGGAAGTATTGCATATGCCTGGTCAAAAGAAAATCCTACAAAAATAACTTGTTAATATCAATGTAAATCCTCAAGTTCCAAAGTACAATGGTGTAGCCCTTACCTACATACCTAATTAAAATTTAAAACACTCCAATATATCTGTAAAGCCTCCACATTTCTACCTCACACTCATTGTGGGAGACAAATTGGTTCACAACTGCATTGTGGATAGTGGGGCCAATACTACGGTTATGCCTAAAGTGGTTGCTAATACATTGGGACTGAAATATGAGCCTCATAAGAAGGGTGTGTTGAATCTTAATTGAACTCTAGCCAATAATATGGGGTTGGTTAAAGTTTTAAAGTTTTCTTGAATGATTGTCCAGGTTTCCCCATCTTACAAGACATTGTGGTGGTTGATCTTCTAGATCATTTTGCTATCTACGTGTCAAAAGACTTCATGGCTAAGATTGGAGGGTACCTTGCAGATGATTGGTCTTTTCTATCCTTTAGAACAAGATATGGAGATAAATTATCTATAATAACATAGCCTTTGAAAAATTTCCACATCGAGCCATATATGGAGACAACTTCAAATCAGAATTGTATGATTAGTGAGCAAGAAGAAGGTGCTATTGGTGGTGAAACATCCTTTCACCTTGAAGGTATTTCTAACTTTTTTATTAATGAGTATGGTACTAAAACTTATGATCATGACCCCTATGCATTCATAGAAGAAATTAAATTAGGAGTGTATTGTATGCATGAGAAGAACACTCTTATACCATCACTCACTAATGAAGATCATGAACTTGAAGGGATATGGGAAATGTTTTTTGATGGATATAGAAGCAATGTAGGGGTAAGAGTTGGTGTCATGTAAGTTTATCCTTCAAATAAATAGTATTATTATTCATATATATTCCATTTTAGTTATACCTATAATGCAACTGAATATGAAGGCTTGGTTCATGGCCTCTAATGGGCAAAGAGAAAGGGAATCAAGAGTTGGAAGGTATATGGAGATAGTGAATTGATTATACATCAAGTGAGAAACCAAGATAAAACTAATAACCCTTTACTTAATGCCTATAGGCATAGGTTATGGGATCTAATTGAGGACTTTGATGTTTTCAATATCTAACCTATACTAAGAGACTTAAATAAACATGTTGACAGGTTGGCTGTGATAGGAGCACATTTTGATTTAGTTGCTGATGTAAGTAGAGAGAAGGATCAAACTTACATTAAAGTCATTGTGAGACCTTATATTATAGATATTGAAGTGCCTTGGAAAGTATTTGAGAGTGATAAACACAATATACACTTCATTGAAAATGAATTAGAATTTTCCTCAAAGAATTAAAAAAAGCTTCACAATCAATATGAGGAACAAGTTATCTAGTTGAAGACAAACTAGATACCAAAGGGGTTGGCTAATTTGGAGAGTGTGTTCAATGAAGATGATCAAAGAAGTAAGGAAAGGGTAATAATGTCTACAGAGGAAGAGAACTATGAAAGAGTCTTGATATTTAAGGATAATTTTTTGAAAATTGGCAAGATATGTTCTCTTTCTAAAAGACAAGCCTTCATTGAATTGTGTAAATAATTTCATGATATATTTGATTGGGAATACAAGGATTTGAAAGGGTTTAATCTATGTTTAGCTCATCACACCATTGAGTTAGTACTTGGACCCAAACTAGTTAGGCAAAAATAGAGGCCTATCAATCCCAAGATAGAGGAACTCATAAAGAGAGAGCTTACCGAATTAACTGAGTCTAGGAATATCTTTCCTATCAAACACTCAAATTGGGTAGATAACCTTGTACCTATTTAAAATAAGAGTGTAGAGATCAGAATTTGTGTGGACATTAGGTATATGAATAGAGTTTCACTTAAATACCATTACCCACTACCTTTCATGGAGCAGATTTTGTAGGTGGTATTAGGTTCTCAACATTTTTCACTATTTGATGGATATTTAGGTTATAACCAAATATTGGTGAATGAGAAGGATCAGTTCAAGATAGGATTCACCATAAAATGGGAAACATTTTCATATATAAAAATTCCTTTTGGTTTGTCTAATGTTGGTGTTACTTTCTAAAGGGCAATGTACATGGCCTTTAAAGGTTTGATCAATGAGTTTTTGCTTGTGTATCTTGATGATATAACTATTTTTTAAAAAGATGATAATGACCACATGAAACATCTAAGGTAAGTCTTTGAGAATATCAGAGAGTTTGGAGTTTATAATAATTGAAATAAAAGCATTTTTGCTATTCATTAAGGCAAATTACTCAGTCACGTTGTGTCAAAGGAAGGCCTGTCTATTGATCCTGAAAGGATTAAAGCCATTCTAGGCTTGTCTTTGCCTCTACAAAAGAAATGTTTTCAAAGTTTCTTAGGTAAGATCAAAATTTTAAGAAGGTTTATTCCAAGATTTGCTACTTTGGTGAAGCCTATTATAACTATGCTCAAGAAGAACCAAGATTTTATTTGGACAAAGGAAGGTAAGAATAGTTTTGAGGTAACAAAATAAAAAATTGCCAAATATCCTACTCTCTTGAACCCAAAATTTTCCAAATATTTCATACTCTATAAATTTTCTAATATTTACATAATCTTAGCTATGCTTATGGAAAATAATGATGAGGAATTTGGACAACCCATTGCATTCTTTAATCAAGGATTGGAAGATTAAGAGGTTAAGTACACATTTGTTGAGAAGTAGGCTCTAGATATGATAAGAGGTTTTAAAAAATTTAGGCACATGGTTTATAACAATAGGATACATGTCATGGTATCTCATCTTATCACCAAAGAGTTCCTCTTAAGCAAAGACCTCAATGAGAAGAGAGTTGGGTGGATCACAAAAGTAATGGAGTATGATGTTGATATCAAGGTAACCAACTTGGTAAGAGGAAAGGGGCCATGTGAACATCTAGATTCAGATCTTCAAGGGCCAATGGAAGAGGTCTTGTTCAATCAAGTTCATCCCCAACTAATTGGTCACACACCAATTCAAAGTTGGATAGAAAACATCATTGATTTCCTCCAAAATGGTGATTGTCCTAATGGTTTAAAAAAGTCATAAAGAAGGTATTATAGATTTCAAACCATTCCTTATTGTCTTTTAGATGGTATTTTCTTTTAGAAGGATGTGAATTGTGTGCTACTAAGGTGTGTTGATAATGATCAGTTTGGCATCTTGCTAGAAAAGTTTCACAATGGTGTAGATAGAGGTCATTTCTCCCCAAAACTAATAATTGTAAAGATAATGAGGGTAGGGTATTATTGGCCTAGAATTTTTAAGGATTTATACTCTTGGGTTAGGAGGAGTCCTCAATGTGCCTCCTTTATAGGCAAATAGAAACTTGTAGCCCTTACATTGAATCCTATCCAAGTGGACTAGCCTTTCATGCAATGGGGCTTTGATTTCATTGGTATGATCAACCCTCCATCAAGTACTGGACACAAATATATATTGACTGCTACTGACTACTTCACAAGGTGGATAAAAGCTATTGCATTGAAGGAGGCAAATGAAAATGCAATTTTGGAGTTTTATGAAATTATCATAACGAGATTTAGGGTCCCCTATACTATCATTTCTGATAATGCACTTGCTTTTATGACTACTAAAAATTTTGAGTGGGAAAATAGGAATGGAGTTTACTTGAGTACATCATCCAACTATTACGCTCAAGGTAATGGATTGGCTAAGTCTAGTAACAAGAACCTCATCAAGATCATCAAGAGGGCATTGGAGAATAATCAAAGAGCATGACACACCAATTTGAATTATGGGTTGATAGGATCACTCCTAAGAGATAAATTGGTAACTCTCCCTTTGTGCTTATCTATGGGAGAGAAGCTAGGTTATCCATCTCTCAAGAGCTCCCTACTCTAGGACTTACACATTCGCTGAAACTACTAAAAAATACTCTAATGGAAGTCTGATTGATAGAACTAATGCAACTACAAGAAGCAAGGGATAATTCACATAAGACCATGGAACATGATAAGCTACTCATGAAGAAATCCTTTGACAAAAGAGCAAGTACAAGAGTGTTCAAGGAAGGTGACTTGGTTCTAAAATGGGATGAGGATAGAGAAAAATTGGGTAACCATACAAAGTTGGATGCTTTATGGAGTGGCCCTTACATCATCAATAAGTGCAAGTAAAATAACTCCTTTTAATTGACTAAGATAAATGGAAAATAATTGCCTATCCTTGTGAATGGGATACATATGAAATTTTATTATTAGTCCTTGCAAGTTTGCCTTGTAAATAGTAGCATAGGTGTGTGTATTTAGTCTAGTTTTATTTTTGTTATTGTGTTCCCTAAGTATCCTAGTGACACGTGTGTTTCCTTTGTTTTGCCTTTTTCCCCCCTAAGTGCTTAGTAGCACAAGTGTGTCTTTTCTTGTATGTGTCTTGTGTAATGTCATTGTCTTGTGGTCAATCCAAGTTCTATTCATGCTAATATGAGTGCTCATTTTATGTGACTCTATGCCCAATGGAGGGATTTAGGTAACTGGTCTTAGGCATAGCAAGCATGTCATGCCCAGGAATTGCCAAGAAGGTTGGCCAATTTTCATCCCTAGGTTTGCACCTTTCAAATTTGGCCAAGTCTAGTTAGGTTTTATTTAGAAGAAATGTTATTTAACAAAGCCTAAAAAAATACTAAATGTTATTTCTCTAGGAAAGTACATTTTGGCCTTTATTCTAAGCCTTTGCCTAATTCTTTCATGTTTTTTGTCTGAAGCATTTTCCTTAAGAGTGTTTCTTTGGGTTTTCTTCCAGTCAAGTGATGAATTCTTTCAAATAATTTATCTGAACAATTTTTCTGAAGGACCATTTCAACTTCTGTGAAGGAATCTTTCAAGCCAAAAGGGACCCTTGTAATTTTTTTGAAGGGAATTTTCACTTTTCCAAAGGGTATCTTTTGTCAGGAAAAGGTCCACTTCAACTTTTTTGAAAGGATCATTTCAACTCCTTCAAAGGGCACTTTCACTCCTCCAAAGGGCACTTTTCAAGAAAAATAGATCCTTGCAAAAATTCCAAAAGGTACATTTCAAAAGTTTGAAGGGCTCTTTTATAGAAAAATGGACCAAATAAATTTTTTGAAAGGACCCTTGCAACTCTTCTAAAGGGTATGTTACAACTTCTTTTAAGGGACATTCTAAGGGTAAATGGACACTTTCAAATCTTTTGAAAGGTACTTTTCAATAAGCCCAAAGGATCATTTCCAAAAAGATGTAGGAAGAGACAAGGAGAAATGCCTAAAGAAGAATTCCTTCAGATTTTTTATTTGAAGGAAATGAATTTAAAATAATTCCTTCAGAATTTTTGTCTAAAGGAAATAAACAAGAAAAATTCCTTCAAACTTTTTTTCCAAAGGAAATGAACAAGAAAGAAGACCGAAGACATGAATTCTTTTGGAAAGATTGTCTGATGAATTCTTGTAGGAAAATTGTCTGCAAGAAAGGGTCAAGACAAAAGTATAAAGGAAATACACAAAAGGTGACGGCTGATTGAACATCAATTTCAAAATATGAGAAATATCCATTTCTATTAAAAATACTTGGTGAGAACATGAGAGTAGATAAAGCAAGCAAAGGGATAAGTTGACAGATCGAGTCATTGCTAGAGGCTGACCAAATCAAAGAGCTTTTATGAGATTAACAAATATAGGTGTCTAAAGGATAACTAGCATTAAAAAGAGTATTTTATAACTACCATCATGAGTTCAAATAGTGCAATGTGTTAGCTTCTTTATTTTAGTTTTGAACTCTCATGGATGATCTTCGATAGAAATAATTTCCTGTGCCACTCCTGAAGGATTAATACCACTTGTCACCATTCACATAACTATTTTTGGATGAGTAAGACTCTTGGGATGGCATTGATCACCCCATCCATCCATTTGTAACTAATTCTTAGATATGGACACATGTCCTTATGCCTTTTTAGCTTCTTATTTTTTGCTCTTACTCAAAGTTATATAAATTGGGCCATTTCAACCATTGCAGATAACCACATTTTTGATATGGTGAAGCCCTGTTAAAATGACATAGCACTTTGATTTTAAACATTAAATATAAGACCAATTCTAAGTTGTGAATTTTTATTTGGGTATGTGATTGATGTATAATAGAGCTGAGTGATAGCATTATCCTTACTCCCTTTATCCTTCAGGTTTGAACAAGGATTATGATGTTAACAGGTCATGTGGAGTGTGTTAAATGTGTTAAACTTTCTCTCAAGTATGAAATTATGTTTATGGTGTGCAATCTGCCCCTTAGGTCAATTATCTTGATGATGGTTTGAAACATGTTACCTTCACATTGAAACACTATGTTAGTATCTTTCAATGCATGGAATTAGTCTCAGAAAACATTATTACTCAGTAGAAGTGTGATAGTGAGTGGATAAATTATTGGTGAATCACCTCTTTAGCATAGTTTTCATTTTATGAAAAATCTTGACTCTTTTCATGAACAAGCATTAGATCAAGTGATAGACACTCTGATAAAAATTTAGGGAGATAACCCTTTTCAATCCTAGAGACTCATCTATCTTATGAGTTCACACAAACTTGAGGGATGATTCAATGTTACATCAAATTGAAGGAATTTCATAGAATGTCCTAGGGTGCATAATTTGATGACAATATTTATATTTGGAGAAGAATCTTGTCTTTTGGAAGAGTCTTGGATGCTTAGGACTTACTTAGTGATCCTTATAAACCACAACAACCTCTTATAAAGCTCATTTGTCCAAGGGAGAGATTGAGTCTTGACGAGTTCATATTTAAGGTAGGTATCTCTAACTTTACTCCTCTATTTTAGTAGACACAAGTAACATAAGTAATATATTTTAAATATATTTCTCTTTCCATGCATTAAGGTTATATTTATGCATAGCTTAATTATAATTATTCTATGCATGTTTACTTTTTATGATTATTATCTCCACTTTGTGTCATAAGCTTTGGTAAACACTAGATTAGATTTTACATTACTTATGATTTATTTAGTGAGTATGAAAACATAGGACCTAACTAGGGTTATTACATAATGTTTCTTGAATAGAGGCTTTGGAACCCTCTATAGTGATATTATTATGGTAAGAGATCCATTGGTTAAGTCTATCAGATCCATCTTGGTCATGACCTAAAATATCTAATGTATAAACAAACTGAAGTGTAATTAAGATTTATCTTCTCTAAGCTAGGACTAATTAATAAATCAACTACCTTTTCATTTGTATACATATACCGAGTCTAAGAGATGAAATTTTAGTATAAACACTTAGCATGAAAAACTTTGCACTGAGTCTCAAAAACCCTTCCAGAGTTTTCACACATTTTAGGCACCCAAGGAAATTTTCCAAAGTTTCTAAAGTTATATAAAAGTGCAAAAATACCAAAATGGTCATGGTTCTAGAGCATAAAAATATTGAAATAGTTTTGATTATGCTTAGCATAAAAATTCTTAAACATATTGAGGTGTTTGTATGTACCCAAATTTTGCACGGTGTAACATTTTGTGATAGATAAAATGATGATGCAAGGATATCCACCTAAATATACTCAAACCTATTTATACCTCCCTTTTTTAGATTTTAATTCTTTATTTGCCTTTATTCTTGTCTAATTCCTTTTCTTCTAAGGGTTTTGCTTCAAATTTTATATTTTTTGGTCTGGTGAGAAAAATGCCATGGTAGTTCTATAAATTATTCTCATAGAAACGTAACCACTATAGTGGTTTCATATCTCACCATGATGGTTGTAGAAACCAAAGTGGAGGTTTTGAAAAATGCCACAAGAATTACATTTCCACCACCTGCATACATTGGTAGTTTTGTCATAGTATGCATTTTTTAAATTTACCATCTAAGACTTTAGTTTTTAAATATTTTACATGCTTTCAATTGTATTTTTTCATTTTTTTTACTTGGTGTTTTCCTTCAAGATTACCTATATCACTCTTACTCTCATTTTTATTAATCCTTATCAAGTTAACTTGACCTATCTCTTAGTAAATCTTTAGTTATCTCTGACATGTAACTTCCTATCCTATCTTATAAGTATTTAATTTTTCTATGTTTTTAGATCCAAAAATTGTAACATAGATTGAAACTTTCAAGTTTTATAAAGCCTTAGCCTACCTAATTTTATTTTGAGAGAAGTTATTCCTTAATCTACAATTATCTTTGTGTCACTCTACATAATTTTGGAGAAGGGAATTCATTGAATTTGTAACCAATTATTTGATGTTCATGACTCAATCCAACCACAAACATATTTTTTATTTTTCATGATTATTTCTCTTGCTTCTATTCTTCTATCATCATTTTTTAGAGAGTTTCCAAGGTTGATGTTGAAAACAATGATCTAGCTAATTAGGGTTTATATAGACACAACAACAACTTCTACACCTTCGCTTGGTCTCACCATTAATCAAGTTAGACGACTTGTTTTTAATTTAATTTTATTTATTATAATATATTAGATTAATTTTTTTATTCAATAGATAGATTTAAATTCAAAAATTGGAAAATGAAAGAAAATATACCATATTCCTCTCTCTTTTTTTACACCAAAAAATAGTGTTGTTTTCTTTAGTTTGTAGTTACATATCAAAGCTTCAAAGAACATAGTTTTGTATTAAATATAAGGGAGATTATGATAAATTTCTCAAAAATTTTAGTAAAAAAAATTAATATATTTTCAATTTTATTTCAATATATATTCCTAAAACAAACATACACACACAAATACACACACTGAAAAACTTGAAAAATTGAACCTTGCATGATAGATCTAGTTTATTTCATTTTATGTTAGAGAAGATTATATAAATTAGAAAAATAATAATTATAAAACTTCATTCACTCAATCATACAATCATTTATAGCTTCATACAATCATTACAAAACTCAAAAACTTATAATTTAGCTTGCACATTAAACTAGATCACAAGAAAAATTAGAAATTGCTTAGCATAAAACAAACCTTAATTTTAGTTTAGTTCTTCATTTTCATGTTTAAAAACCTAAATTGCATAGTAGATTTCAATTATTTTCATCAAAAAGGAAAGAATAATAACATTTTATTTAATGCACTTTGTAATCAAAATAAGAAAAACTAAAATCAACAGTTGTATCATTCATCTAGAATTTAATTTTAACACTTGCATTCATAAAAATCTTCAAAGGCTCCTAGACCTAATGGTTTTACTCCATTTTTTCTTCCAAAATTTCTAGGACATTATTCACCTAGAGGTTGAAAAAGTTGATAGAGAAGTTTTTAAATCTAAATCTTTACTCAAAGAAAATACTAACAGAAATAGGGAACCACTAACATCCAAGATTTCTATCCTATCAACCTTTGTAATACCACGTATAAAATCTGCTCCTCTATTTTTGTAAAGCGCATACAATCTCTACTGGATAAAGTCATTAGGGAGAAATAAGAGGAATTTGTGGTAGGCAGATAAATCATCAATGGCATTGTCTTGACTCATGAAGCCATATATTCCATTTAAAAATCCTCAAGATAGGGCATGTTACTCAAATTTGACATGTTAAAAGCTTATGACCGATTTTCCTGGCATTTCTTGATGCAAATTATGGAAAACCTAGGGCTGAATCATGATACTAGGATTTTTTTTGGAATTATATTACCACTCCTAAGTTATCATTTATTATAAAGGGTGTCATAAAAGGTTTATTTTATACTTCAAGAGGCCTAAGATAGGGAGATCCCCTCTCTCCCTACCTCTTTATAATTTTATCAAAAACCTTGGGAATAAACTTGAGGAGAGCCTGCACGTAGGGCCTTATCAAAGGCATCTCAGTAGCCCATAATATTGACCCTATCACTCACCAACAGTTTGAAGATGATATTATTATCTTAGGAGATGCTTCTATTGAGGAGGATAAACATATAAAATACATCTTAAACAACTATGAAAAGTTTTCTAACCAATGTATTAACTTCCAAAAAAGTTCTATTTTCTTTATCAATGCCCTCTGCAATAGAAAATAATTGCTAAAATTCTACATTGTCAGGTGGGTAAATTGTCGGCAAGTCATTTGGGCATCACTCTATTTTTAGGTAAAATGGATTATCAACTCTGGGACCCCCTAATTAATCACATTCAAAAGAAATTAGAGGGATGGAAGGGTCACCTTCTTATCTAGGCAGGGAAATACCAGCCTACATGTCTATTTTTAGAATGTCATCTAATATTACCAATAAGATTGAACAAATTCAAAAAAAAATCCTATGGAGAGGAACTAAAGAAAATTTTAGATTAAATATTATTACATGGGATAAAGTCTATATTTTGAAAGCTAATGGAAGTCTTAGCTTAAGAAGCGTCAAATCCATGAATAGAGCCTTATTGGCAAAAAGGGGTTGGTGCCTGATGAAGGAGAATGGGGAATGGGAAAGAAACATTAAGGCTAAGTACCTGGAAGGAGTGGAAGAGGATGCCTTGTTATGGGAAGAAGGCCCTTCTGATGGATCCACCTTTTGGAAAGCCATATCCAACTACATTGACCTATTGAAGAAAGGCATCTTATGGAAAATTGCGAATAGCAAAAAAATTGACTTATAGGAAGATGCTTGGTTATCCCCCACCCCGCTCTTAGCTTAGGGGATTTGGGTGGGTTAGTTTAGACAATTTAAGAAGAGATGGGGCTCTAAAATCAAAGATTACTAGGAAATCAAGGATGGAACAAAGTGCTAGAAAATCCTCCCTAGTGAGGATCTACCACTAGAAGAGTCTCAAACTATTAAGAATCTCAAAAAAGCTTTAAGACAAGTCCACATCCCCTAATTCCCAAAAGAGTATCACTTTATTTGGTGGGTAGAAGATAATGACTCCTACTCTGTGGCTTCAGGCCATACCGCCGACCTTAATTTGGAAATTGAATGGAGTTTATGGAATTTGATTTTGGGTGAAGCACCTAACTCCCAAAAATAATTTATTTTTTTGGTTTGTTGCATAGAATAAAATACTGATAGTAGATAATCTAGCTAAAAGGGGGATGATTTTTCTCAACAGATGCCTAATTTATCAAGGTTTGGAAGATTCTATTCACCACCTCTTCCTCAAATGCCATTTTAGCTTGTCTCTATTTAATAACTTACTAAATTGACTTAGCTTAGCTTAGGTCAAACCAAACAATGTCCTAGATCTCTTTATATAATGGAATTCCCCCTAGAATATCCCTTCCCTAGTTTTTCTTTGGTGTCTCATTCTCCCCCATTGGTTTTGGTGTATTTGGAAAATTTACAATGATGGTCTCTTTCTCAACAAAAGACATCAATTGAAAAAGGTCTTCCCCTACCTCTACTAGAACATCACAAAAAACTAGAAAGATTTCCATCCCAAGGAAAAAGATCCTTCCCTATAGCTCTGCTTATTCTTAAAAATGGGACATATACTAGGTGTTTTTCTCTCCCTTAAAATATTTAGTTTGTAAGCACACTAAATAGAAGGCCCCTCTAGAATGTTGGGTGAAACTGAATTTTGATGGTGCCTCCAAGGGAAACCTAGGTCTTACAGGGGTAAAGGTATTATAAGAAATTCTAAAGGGGAGATGTTGGCTACATATTTAGGTCCAATGGGAATCCAAATGAATCACCTAGCCAAAGCCAAGGCTACCCTATGGGGTATATAGTTGGTAATAAACACTAACCATAAGAAGATCATTATTGAGGGTGATTTGATGAACATCCTAAATGCTTTGGAAAGAAAGACTACACCCTCACACACCATTAAGTGCATCATTAATGATGATAATCATATCTTAAAGGGTGTACCTCATGTTTAACTCATACACACCTATAAATAAGGAAATGGGGTGGCCAACATCCTCAACAACTTTAGAGTTGATCTCCACCTTTTAACTAACTTTCATGATGCAAGCAATGTCCCATCTAATGCTATAAATTCCATACAAGATTAAGGTACCAATGAAAGTTAATAACATCATGTATACACATGTGTATGATCTCATCTCAAAAGGGTGGATATCAATTAGATAGATCCACAATTATTCTAAAGAGGGATATTAATGATATTTATGAGCCTCTAATGGGACTTCCAAACCATTCATGCTATTTTTTCTTTTACCCCATCCAAAAATGTCATCCCACCCATTTTATCTCTACACATACAATCACCATGGGAGGTGATAGTGATAATATGGAACCTACTTCCTATAAGGAGGTCCATGAATAGAAGAAAGTATAAAAAAATATGAAAAAAGGGAGACTCACAAAATTCATAAAATGGGTTATGAAACATAATACTAAGATTGATCATGACTTCGTGGTGGTCTGGAACAAGTGGAAGGTGAAAATTCATGGCATCACTATCAAAATTTCAAAGGATTTCATTAGTGAAGCTATCAGAATGTCATGCACATGCACAAAGGCTTTCAAAGACTAGTAAAAAAAAAAGTCATTATAGTGGTTTTTTTTAGAACAAATGACTTTGTGTAAATAGATAAAAAAGGCTTTCCCTAATTGGATATCCCATGCCACTGGCTTGAAATTTTCATCCAAATCATGTGGTACATGACACTCAAATGTAAATATACACTTATTTTCTCCCACCATTTTTTTATTTTAAATCACTTCATTTTGTATAAAATCAGTTTGCCCTACTTTCTCCTTAAGTATCTTAAAGTACTATCCTGATGTACCATGTAAATGACACAAACTCCATCCTTAATCAAGGATTGATTCTCATTCTAGTTAAACATGGCAAATCTCTCTATAGTTGGGAGGTCTCCCTAGGGGTTCCTTCTCTAGGGAGGACTCCCAAGAGGACCCCCGAGTGGAGGATCCCATCAAGGGATCCCACCAGCTATTTGATCACACCCATAAAAATAGTTTATCAAAGTCCCCCCTGATAATCTTCCACTTAAATTATTTATCCCCAAACCAAAAACAATTCCTCTATAATTAGGAACCCCTATGAAAACAATTGGGAAAGGAAAAGCCATTGTTATGGAGGAGCTAGAAAAGAACAAACTATAGCTTGAAAATTTTAACTTAAAGGTCCAATAAGTAGGTTTGGGTCTGGCCAAACTCATCCAGGATTGGAATGCACTCCACAAGCAATCTGAAGCTATAGTCCTAGGTTTTATCCTTTCTACACATCCCACTCAATCTTATACCTTTCAATCACCTAAGGTTTTAAAATCCCACCTCAAGGCTCCCCCAAGGGGGTACCCCCCAAGCAGATTAAAGGAAAAAAAATGCCCTATAATGATATTCATTGAAGAAGTGGTAGAAGGCCTTAGGAACTGCACTCAGGTTAAAATATCAAAGGAAAGATAGATCATTCCTATGAAGGTCACTGTAGAGACTGAAGACCCTTAGGAGGGACTCTCCTAGTTTTCTTTGGTTTCTCATTCTTGTTTTTCATTCTAAGTATTGTAAATTTTTGTTTTTTTGTTTTTTGGCCCTGTTGATGGCTTGTTGATACTCTTGTACTGCACTCTGGTGGTTCTAGGTCCCTATAAAACTTGGTTTTTACCTTATCAAATAAAAAAATAAAAATCTTTGATTTTTTTTAATCTTTTACTTTACTTTCAAATATTCAATTTATCATCACAATTAATTTATTTTTGTGAGTATTATAGTTTTCATTTTCTTGCAACACATTATTCAAAAATATTAAAAATACAATCAAACAAAGCCTTGTCAAAATGGGCACAAGCCTAAACTTTGTTGCCAAACATTCATAATATAAAGTAAACTTTTCCAAATTATAATCAAGATAAGATATATGTTTTAAATATTGAAATCAACATTAAATTTTTACTTGGATGACACTTCTAGAGTGACCATATCTCCACATAGTAGGCATCTTTCCTAGAGTTCGATCTCCCATTTACGCTAGTAACATCTTGAATGATATTAACATTGAGATCAAAATTAAAGTTTTCCATTTTACCCCTATTCCACACATTATCATTAGTCAAATTAATGTGATTCACAAGCAAGATAATGTAAAAGTACCACCAATAAATAGACCACCACATATGTTAGCTTGTTAGTTTAATGATCTCCAAGTTTAGACCTTCACTCTTCATTTTATTCTTCCTTAGGACTATCTTCATCATATTTTCATTCACTTTGAGGGTGAAATTGACTAGACATAGTCAACCTGATAGAGTTATCTAATTACCTAGAGTTATCTGGTGTAATTCAACCTAATTGTCCATAGTTAATATCAAACAAGAGCTCTGGTATCTTGTCCTTAAAACTTAACCTAATCAACCAAACCCATAGACCTATCATCCTTTCATTGGTTATCTTGCCCAAAACTTGAGAAATTGAGTACATGAAGGCTAACATGTCTCTTTCCTCATGTATAGTGATTGAGGGTTTGAAAAAGTGTGAAAATAATAGTTGGTATTGGGTGCCCAAATGGCCATTGTGATGTGAAATTTTCAACTTGGTCTTAGTGAAAAAGTGCTCAATATTCTACCTAATTGAAAAATACGTGACTCTTAAATCATATCTTAAACCACTTGAATTATGCCCAAATACATGACTCTTATTCACCATTCCATTAATCCATTTTTATATATATGGGATTGATGCTCTATTTAACATCACTGATATATAATAATTTCAAAGTTAATACTCAAATTATCTTATATCATCTTTCAAATTATTCTAACTTTAGGATAATTGTCCTTCCATTTTTAGGACACGTGCATACTAGGTAGATGTCCACTTAGTGTAGACTCATCCCCTTTCCATTTAACATATATTTTCCAATTTTGAAATATTCTTATGGATCTTCCTTCATTTTTTTCAAGGTTAGTTAAAGTAAATTAACAAAAGGTTTCACTAAATAAGTAAATCAAAATATCATTTCAAAGGGATTGGATTCCTAGCTAGGCACTATTTATTGAGCATCTCTTACACTATTAAACATTGAAAAAATCTACCCTATTCTCCCCAAATTCAAAACCATTCACTATGAATAGTCACAAGCTAAGTATGAAGCATTTCAAATCAAGTCAAGAGTTAACATTGCCAAGTATCAAAATAATTTTTTTAGTTGCATACATATGATCAATGAGCAAAATTACACAATCACTCTAGGTGGGAGAGATAAGTGTGAATTTATTCCCTCCTTGGAGCATCTAGTTTCATAGATAGTGGTCAATCATGAAGGGAAATTATTAGGTCAAATTAACCCATTACACTTCCCATCTCTTTTTACAGGTTTCTACATCTCACAAGTACCCTAGGGTTTCCAAGGCAAAGAAAATGAAAATAATGATATTTGTGTGGCACCAAAAAAAGTGAAGTATCTTAGCCATCTTAGAAAAAAATGCAAAAGTGACAAAGCAATCACATATTTTTCACAACCAACAATATGATCAACCTATGTTGTTGTCTAGGGAGTGCAGACCTATCTAGTAACATTCATAGACTCTACCTCTAGATATAAGTTTTCATGATCCTATCTTATTTTTTATCACTATCAAATATTAATTATAATCAACCTAAAATTAGAAAATCTAAGCATATTATATTTTCTTGTACTTACTAATTTTAGCATTTGCCACTTGTAAATTTCCATTTTAGTCAATTTTGATTTACATTCAAATTTATGCTTAAATATCATATTATACAATTTGAATATATCTATTGAGTTTTATACCTATTAAATAAACATTTACATGTTAAATAAAAAAGAGTAAAACATGGTGACAAATGGAAAAATTGCATGTGGTTAACTATCAACACCATGCTGGCCACTTTGAGGAAACTCTAAACTTTATTTACATGTTATTTACAAGAAGCTATGTAGATTTAGTGAATATAATTCAAATATCAATATTAATGATCACAGAGACCAAGAATAATCAACATGACCATAAGGTAAATACATTTCAAATAAGAACATGTAAGAGGTAAATTTATTGACACATTTTTTCTAACAACTCATGAACATTGAGTGAGATAATGAGTCTACTGGCACCTATATAATCAAAGTTGAATGAATTTTTATCAATGGAATAAAAGTGGCATCTTATACATATCTAATAATATGTTGAACACCTAAATATTAAATACTTCTTTGAAGGGTTTCAATAAAAAAAAATCTTTGAACCTACTTCGTCCTTGCCAAGATTACACAAGTGCTAACATTGACAATAAATGTGATTTGATTCCAAACAAACTAATGAAGATCAAACCTATAACTCATATTTTTAAACACAAATTTAGTTTGTTAAATATTTTCATGTCTAATCTCCCTTAGTCCACAAGAAATTTATAAAGAATCAACAGTGTTTCCATCCATCCCAACTTAATGATTCAAAATGTAGGTAATCCCACTCAAATTTATTCCTGCTTCCAAAGTGCTTATGCCGAGTTCTAAAAATTTTACTTCAAAATTTGTGCTTCTCATGCTCTTGCTGTTGAATCCACCATGATCCAAAAAGTGTGTTAAGTTAAAAGGTACCTTTAGATTATAAATTTTTAACATGTCATTCAAGACCCTTAAAAGTACATGTGAAACCTATGTAAAAATGTCTTAGGCACAAGCTTTTAAATTTTATTTTTCAAACAAAATTTCTATGTTGGTGTTGTTAAGTAATGTACACTTCTTTAACTACATGTCTCATGCCTAAAGTCTACTTTGGATTGCATTTGAAGCATTAAAAATTTATTTTGATGAACTACAAGAAACTTTCAAGTGTGTTTCTATGAGCAAATAAGTGAGCAAACTTATATGCAAGATTATTAAATCAAGTGATTTATCTTGATAGTAGATGTTAATTTGTCATATAATTGAGATAGGTGAATTGGCCATGAGTTTGTCAAATTAAGACGTGTAAGTGTGGATTACACACTAACTACATAAATACATGAAATGGATAAAACACTAGTCACCAAAGAATTTGGAGATATGCAATCCACTAGGGAATTTGGTCCCATGGTCAGAGGCAACTATTATCACAAATTTTCACACTTCATGATAACACCCCAAATTACACTCTTAATAGGTGATTGGAGGTAAATAAAGAATAATGATTATAAAAAATGTGTAGAATGTGGATATTAACTCTATAGACCAATAGACAGGGCTTAATAAACCCATTTAGAGTGTTGTATCAGATAAACCCATAGGGGGAAACTATGCATGGTAAAAATTTAAGAACTAGTGTTTATGGACTAAGAACCAAGCTACAATTATTTTGTGATATGAAATAATTGATTTTAGTTAAAAACTTGACAAAAAGTAGGTCATATGTAAAAAGGGATCATAATATCTATTAGGTATATATGATTGTGAATGAAATAACATGAAATTTAATACTAACATTAGTGTAATTTGGTGCATGTTTGCATTTTGGGTTTGTTAAAACTTGGTGCTTATGAAATTTGGCACTTATTATATTTAATGCTTGGTGCTTGCTTAATTCATAGCTCATTAGATGTTGCACTCATTATATTTATCACTCATTAAATTTGATTCTCCTTTTATTTGGAGCTTATTCAATATAATCCAATGATTGTTTGGTTTGACACTGAAATAATTTATTAGAAAAATATTTTCAAATATCAATATTATTGGGAATTAATCCATATGGTTAAGAGTCAAAGCTCAAGTGTACACATCACAATTTGGGGGTCAATCACAATAAATTAATTTTATTGAATAAGTGAGAGTTATTTATAAAAATACTTGCTCTTATAAAGTAGGAGTCAAGTATTTATCTCTTATTGCACAAACCTCTCTCTTATCTCCTATAATATCTCTCCTATTATCTCTCACAATATTATCCTATCTACGTGAGTTGTATTATCAACTCACTTTATTTATTTTACACACACCAATATGCCCTAATAATATGAGCACTAAAAGACTATTCCTAAAATTATCCCTAGTGTGAATATGAGGAGAACAACTACATGTACTAATCATCTCTATATCACCCCTATAAAATTTTAACTTGTGGATGTCGGTACCTAGATAATATGTGTAATTTTACATTGAAAAGGAGAGTTTATACATCGTCCACATTTTATTGAAATTTTCCTTGAACATATAATAATTTAAAGCTTTCAACCAAAGACACACAATGCCAAAAAATGACAATAAACAATTACCAATAAACTTGATTAAAAATTAGAACTCTAATAACTATCGATACTAAATATATAATTTGTCGAATGAAATAAATGACTCAAAAGACTATAAAAACTACACAATTTTTTTTTCATGACTTACAAAACAAAATAAATATAAAAGACTCAAAATAAAAAAATTAAATATAAAATTAAATTAAAAAACTAAAAATAAATTCCACTAAACTTATAAAAAATAAAACTTATCTCACCAAGCAGAAGTGGAAGAGTGGCTGGCTGTGAGTTTGAAAATCTAGTAGAACTGGGTATAGAGGCCTCAAAACCTTAGGAAAAAACTTTTTCAGCTAGAGGGGTGTTAAATACCATAGGATTTTCTTCCAATTTTAAGGCTTTATCTTGAGGAGGCTCTTTCTCAAGAGGGACTTGCTCTTGTGGGCCATTTCTTGATGATGACTTTCCTCCTTTGGGAGTAATAATTAAGCTTACAACTTTGGAGTAGTTGTTATTCTTCCCTACTATAGTCCATCCGTCCTCATCTAGGTTTTTTTTGGCTTTCAAAGAGGGCTTAGGGGGAGAGGATGAGCAATTGGAGATATTTTCATGAGCCAACTAAAGGGGACAATCCTGTATCTTATGGTCTATGTCTTGGCAATGAAAGCAAGTGTTAAGAAAGTTGATATACATGACTTGTTGGGAGTACCTCACATCCCCAAATTGAATTTACACAAAATCCTTGAGGTCTTAGGGGAGGTTTACTTCTATGTAGACCCTTTTTTACAGTCTAGTAGAGTAGAACTAGTTTATTCATGACAAACCACACAACCTATGGAGGATGCTATTTGGTGAATAAAGTGTCAGTAGGGGAGTAAAAGGCTTGGAAAATCAACCCAACTTAGGAATTTAATATCTACGTGTTCTAAGACCATAAATTCTCATGTCCAAGGGGAGAGAACCATAAGTGAGTTTCTAGCATACCAATTGGTAGACCTATGGAGGATTCTTCTTGCATGGGAAGGGTTAGTAAAGCAGAAAATAAAAAACCCTTAGTCATGTTTTAGACATTCTCAGCTTAATACCACGAGATGCCTAGTGTGTTTGAACTAAAGACTACAACATAATTTTAGAGGGAATTCTCCCAAAAAAATATCCTATCAAATGAAATTTCTCTAACTATTAACAAATAGAATTAAATTTAGGAAAAGGCAACATAAAACTAGGTTCCAAAGCATTAACTCATGGTAAACATTTGAGACAAACTTATTTGGGTGCTTACAGGGGGCCACTTCTTGATGCTCTACCATTATTCTTCATAGTTGAAATAATTAGGATGAAATGGTATAAATCATTATAAACACTGGCCTCGCTCAAAGGAGAGAAATCCTAAATGACAATAAATTCAAGTCCTACAGGTGACTTATGGTTGTGGTGTGACACAAGGTTGGGCATGAAAAAAAACAAGGGATGAATCAATGGCATGCATGGAAGAAACCCTAACAGAGTAAAAACATAAAACACAAGTTTGTTGTACATGATTTTAGAAGGAATTTTCTTGAGATGGACATTCTTTGTCTACAAGAAGTCAAGGTGGTATATTTTCTATTTACAACTGTCAATAATTACATCTAACACAACAATATCATTTTACATAGCAATCATGATGTAGGATGTGGAGGGGTGACCACATTCATTTCTCTAAGGTGGAGGCCACAATTAGTGAAATTTGGTATGGACCCCACCAACTAGTCACTATGGGCCCATTTTAGCATTAAAATACACTTTTTTTGTTTCACTAACATTTATGACTCAAATGATGCCTTGGAACATACCCATTTATGGTGATGGATAATAGATGATCTCCTTGAATCCCATTGGGTCTTATGTGGTGAATTTGATATGGTGGTATCTCCCAAGGACAAAGTGGGCCACTTTCCTATGAGGTGGGTAGTTTGTGAAAGGGAGGCATGGTTTTACATGTGCACTAAATGGGGATTTTATGACCCCAATTTAACTCAACCTATAGATGGAGTTTGGTACACCTAGAGTAATCTCAGAGAGGGCCCCACTTGGATTCTAAAGCACCTAGATAGGAAAATGATGTCCACCTAACCATACTTCTCGTTTGCTAATGGTTTTTATCCTTCGATATAGGAGCTGATGGATTTTTAGATTTTTGACAACTCCCTTATTTGGTTTAGAGTGGCATGGCAGTTTATGAAATCCAAAGTCTATAAAACACAATTCTTACTTAACACTTCTTTGATTAAACATGGGCCCATAGTGGTACACATTAGGAGAGTTTGGATTTTATATCCATGTCCTTCCTAATAATATAGTTGGATTCTTTGGTGGGATGATTCTATCAAAAGTACATATCACTTTTTGTGTATCTATGGTTACCAACTTGCAAAAATATAGAGACACTCTTACTCTACTACTTCCTTAGGGTTGAGTTGTATGGTTTTGGCCCTAAAAAAATATCCATTAAATGAGATCTTAAATCTTAGTATCTTCCTTTAGGTACCACATTCATATTGTAGACAATTACAATACCCAGGGAGCCTAAGTCAAAGCCAGGCTTCATTGGCTCAAGAATTGTGACAAAGCTTCAAAGGAGCTCTTCCAAATGCTATGAGCCATAAACTCAAAGTAGAAAATACAAGTCATCTCTAAGGCTAGAAACAAACTCATAAAGACCCCACATATTGTTTAAGAATTTGTCTACCATTATTAATAAGTGTCTAAATCTCAAGCATCCTCAACTGAGCATGTAAATGTCTCATAGTGGTGCCATGTAAACTCACTCCCACCCAAGAGGTGGCTTATGATAGGCCCCTCACTATTGATATTGATGATTTGCATGAGGTAGTGTCTCATATGGCTAATGACAAAACTCTTGACATTGATGGATTCCCATGTGAATTCTATAAATCCCTTTGGGACCTTATAGGTAGTGACGTGCATAAGGTTTATTAAAAAGTGTTTCACTCACATTCATTAGGTAAAAATATTAATAAAATAAATAATACATTCATACCTAATTAGGGAGATATTGAGTTGATATGTAACTGGTGGCCCATCACCCTCCTAAATGTTTCTTATAAAATCATTGCCAAGGATCTGGTAATTTGGTTACATAATATGCTACCTCTTATCATACACCCTAAATAAATGGGTTTCATCAAAAGATGTTATATCTTGGATAACATTATAGTAGTCTAGAAAGGAATGGATAGGTCTAGAAGGTCTAAGAAACAAAATATGCTCATTAGAATTGACTTTGAGAAAGCTTATGATGGCATTGAATGGCCAGTCATACTAGCCATGCTTTGATCATTGGGCTTTAGGCTGATCTTCATCCAAATCATCTAGATGATTTTTGTAGATTCCTCAACCATACTTTCCATTAATGGAGTCACCTCTAAGTAGTTTATCTTGTTCTACTCCATTCATCAAGGGTGTTTATTGGCTCTCACCTTGTATGTGCTTATAGATGAGGGTTTTAGATATCTTCTTAGCAATGCCTAAGCTAGGGGTATTGTTAAGGGAATTTATCTCTATCCAAATGATATAAACCCAATAAAAGATATGAAATTGATTAATGTTTAGTTTACAGATGACTCCTTCCTTAATCTCATTAAGGAGAAGTCCAATGTGGACAATGCCTTGTAGTGTCTTGACACCTTCTACCTGGCTTTTGGCTCTAGCATCCAATGGTAGAAAACTTGTTGCTATAGGAAATCTTACCTCCCTCCACCAATGTGGGATTCTAAATAAAGTTGGAATTGGATAAAACATGATGAAATATTTAGATTTCTTGGCACCCCCTTTACTTTTGATGCTTCACCACCTTTGTTTTAGTAATATGTTGTTGATAGAGTTGATAAGAAGCTAGAATACTAGGTGACCAAGTGTCTTTCATTAGTAGGAAAGTTTAAAATATACTCAAAAATTCTTGTGACCACCCATGTGTACTACTCTTCATGTTGGGTTCCTTCTAAGAAATCTTGCTAAAAGTTATAGAAATTGCTTAGAGATTTTTTTTGGATTAATTCCCTCCAAGGTAAAAGATTTCATAGGGTGGCCTAGGAATATTATTTCCTCACATGGGATACCAGAGGAATGGGGCTCATTGACATAACTCGATAAGGAACTGCCTTATGTGACAAATGGATTGGGTTGGCCAATGAGGGCCAATAATCTTGGAAGGTGTTATTTAGTCACTGCATCTCCTCAAGCTTGCCTAAGGGCAAGAAAGCCTGGAAAGGACTCAACTTCCCCAATTTGATTTTCATTAAGTCTCCCTTCTAAATCATAGGGTCCTTTGTGGCTAAGAGCATTTTGAAGGCATGGGAACATATTAAACCATGGGTTTTCTAGAATGGTTTAGGATTCCCTGATGGGTTATCTTTTAGCACCCACTTATTCTAGTGGTCTCCTATTTTTATTATTAATGAAATGCCTCTAGAAGGGGTCCCTTGGATTAATGCTCTTAAGTTTTTTGAAGGGGAATTCATACTATCTAGGATATCTACTACATGAGATATCACTCTTGGCTATCCTGGGAAGAGGGGAAATTTGGTTAGCCAATATAGACTAATAATTCTACTAAGAGATACTTAACACCATGCTGCCCTCCATGATCCAAAAAATCTCAGTCCACTCCACTCATCCATGGTGGAAGGACTAAAAGTGGTATGTGGAGACAGACTTTCACAATTACACTCCTCAGCTTGGTTATGGATGGCTCACCCCCTATTTACCCATGGTTGACAAGCTTAATGCTCATTAGGGGATGCATTCATCTATTTCTACATGGATATTTCACTTCAATACTATTTAGGGGGCTTGTTTGGAGCCCAAGCTTGCTCATTTTGCTTGGTTTATGCTATACCAAGGCTTAACTATTGGCAAAAAACTCATCTAGCTAGGAGTTCCCCTTCCTACTTGCCCTTTCTATGGCCATCTTGAGATAATTCATCTTTTATGGTATTGTTTAAAAGCTCAAAGGGTCTAGAATTGGATCCATGATCTCTTTAGGCCTTTCCAGCCCAAATTATTTCTTTGGTAGCACATCCTCCATGGAGATAAACCAATGATGCCCTTTTAATATAAGTTTAGCTTACTTTCAAAGTGAAAATTCTCATCTAGATTTGAAAAGAAAGAAACTATTCTATGTTTAATAATGCTTCTACTAATTGTAATATATCTACTTTAAGTAAGTCCTCTATCATCTCTATTATTTTTTAGATTCAAGTTTAAGATAATAAAGTGGATATGAAGCTTGGGCACCCTCAGGATCTCCTCTCCCACTGGGGAGATGCTCCTTATGTAATGGCTTGGTGTTGATACCTCTAGATGTATCATAGGTGCTCTTAATGTCTAAAGAACACTTCTTATTTTAGAATTTAGGGAATTCAAAGCATGAGTAATATATTATTATAATTTGGTTACCTATGGTGAAATTATGATAGAGCAATAAACTATTACACAATATTTATATTGATTGGTGGTTGGGAGCCACCATGGCCAATCTGAGTGAAATGTAAGATATCTATGCTATTATTAGTGAATTTATGATCAAGTTCCAGATTAAAGATTAATCTAAATGAATATTTATAATGGAATTTAAACTAGAGTGATTTGGTTAAAAAAAGAAGTAAAGGAAGGGTAGGGTAGAAATAAGGCATTCTAATTTTTAGTCTAGACATTATGAAAAAGCTTAGATTTCATCAACACATATGTCTAAACCAATAAATGACATGAAATAGCTATAACATAGATCCTAACATGTACTAGACAAATGTATAAGGAAAGGATGGAATAATGTAAATAAGAAACTAGATTCAATTTAAAGATTTACTTCACAAGAAAATTGCATTAGCACATCTACAAGAGAAGCAATGGAAATGAAATGAACCTATGATCTTTCAATTAACCTAGCATAAGCAAAAATTAAAAACTCTACATTCATATATGCACATCAAGAATCAATGAAAACCATTTAAATCTAGATATCCAAATAGATACTTGAGAGAGAAGCCATGTCACAATTGACACAAATAAATATAGACAAACTTCTCAGTATTCCTTGCTTGCATTAATTACTCATAGTATACAAAATAGATTTATCTCTAAAAACTCCCTTCCTTACAAAATGGTAATACTACCTTTTATAGGAGACTAAGACATTATACCCATTAGTCATGATATTAGAAATGTATAAGAGTAAGGACAACTATCCTTTTTATGAAGTTCTAAAATACATTCCCTTTTCTAAAGTGGACTAACCTATAGGCAAAGGTGCTAACATTTTTCACATACCTTTACAAAAGAATATTCCATTTTTTAAAATATTACAAAGTTTCTAACAAATTAGAATATTAATATTTATTTAGTGGGCCCTATGCTGAAGAACTCCCCTATTATTCTTGAAGAATATTCATGGACTTTTGATGCTGTTCATCGACTAGATTTAGATTGACAACTAGATCTAAGAAGTACTCATATTCTTAATCAGTCAATTCATCAAAATCCATGTCATTTATTATCATGGATTCTTTGATAATCCTCCCCTCATCAATATTCTCAACAATTAGGATCACACCCATGATCTCATTATTGTCAATCCTAGACTTGCCTTGACTCTTGATTCTTACTTCTTGCATGACCAAGATGACCTTGTGCTTGTTTTCATCATCTGCAATGATGCTGAGAGAGTTGAGCTTTGTGGGGGAAATGATCAAGGTTCCAAGGAGTTGTTCAATTCTACGTATCATCTCTTTGTCATCCCTTAGGAGCCTCTCCAAGTTACTTAACCATGTATCCAAACCTTGGATCTTATCAACAATTATTCTCATAATTATATTCAAATGGGATAGACTTATGGTCTTGAAACTAGGAATCCAACCCTCAACTAGTATACTAATTAGTTCCTTCATTTTGTCTTTTAAATTATACCATTAGGCTATCAAACCCTTGGCTATTGCATCTTGATGAGCTAATGGACTTTGCCTTATCTTCATTGCCTTTAAGGAATTAAACACATCATAAAAATATGCCTTAAACATCTTAATCATTTCCTATAGGACTGATAGAATAACATGTGTCTCAATATTTTCCTTTTGTTTTTATAGGTTCTCTATTTTGTGATATAAGCCTTTGATGCCTAATTTTAGTTGAGCTAAATGAGAATTAGCTAATCCCACTATATCCTCCTCATGGGTAGGGTTTTCACCGAGTCCCTAACCTCCTACTGGACTTAAGCCCATAAAAGGTTCAACTTTCTAAAAATTGAACTCCTCATTCCCAACCATGGTCTTTTTTTTATTGTTACTCTCTCCAGGCCTACTGTCTTTGGATTGAATTACACACTGACTGATGACTCTATGATTTTTGGAGGTTCTAAGATATCCATCTATGTACTACCTAAGGTTCTAAGAGTGTCTACCTAAATCACACTTGACTCCCTAAGGGTAATCATCCTTATTTCCTCCTCTTCCTTTATTAAAGTCACTATCCATGGCTTGAACTCATCATGAGCAGTGATGGTGACTATTCTAGTCATGGCCCATGAATGGTGTAAGGTTGGAACATTTTGTATTTTTCCATAAATGAACCATTTATGGATGATTAGCCCATGAATGGGATTTTCATCAATGAATAATTTAACTTTACTCAAAGAATGAGTGAAGGTTAACTTTGGCTTCTTCTTTCTAACTGGGACCAATTCCATCTTAGCCTTCCTCTTTTGCATGGGTGTAACTAGAGCTAAGTTCAAAGCAATCTCCTTCCCCTTTTCCTATTCTACTTTCTTGACTTGGGCTTAAGGTTCCTCATCTTATTATTCTTCTTCATCTAATCTATATGCCTTAAAAAGTACTTTGAGTGCATCCTCCACTATCTCCCTAGGACTTAGTAAAATCATGTCAAAGAACTCAATTGGGGACTCTGAACTTTCAGGTTGGGTAGAAGATGATGCCCCTTCACTAGGCCTTTCTTCCAATTTATCCTTCTTAGGTCATTATGCAACTTGTTTTTGAGGTTTTTGTAGTGGTTTTTCTAGAGGGGGCTTGGAAGAGGGTCCAAGTAACAAGTGGTATTGTAGGGTTCCCATCTACAATTTCTCACCAGGTGGTTTCTCATCTCTAGCCAACCTAGCCTCAAGCCTAATATTATGATTATTCAACCTAGTTAACACTTCTATGAAATTGGAGGCCCTGATATACATTGTGTCATGAAAACCAAGCTAGTGATCATAGGCATAGTTTATTATTTTTGATTTCAAATGTTTGGTGACCCTATCATAAGGGCCACTACCTCAATTCATCTAACTATAAGTTGAAGGAGTCTCTATGTTTGGAGATGACATATACATACTCCAAATTATATAATAAAGTCCTATTGATAGATAAGGGAAAAGGGTGAAGGATTCCATTCCTTTTGATCTTTCATACACTATCTATACCATGTAAAAGTTGGTATACAATCTCCTATTCTGCTAATTTGGTAGGCACATGGACCAATAGTTTGAGGGGTTGAGTTAAGGTCCCTTTAATTCTAATCACTATGTAATCTAGATAAAAATAGATGTCTAAAATTAAATCCACATACTTATTGAATAGAGGTTTGAACCTACCCATGGGGATCCTTGTAATAGCTTCTACCAAATTTGGATATACACAATCATAAATGAATTGTATATTGTGTCTATACTTGAATATGTGCAATTTGGAATAGTGACGGGAAATAGTTTGTCTCCCTTTAGGTGATAAATTATTTATGTTAGGGATTTTGGTGGTGGCCAATAGGGCATCTAGAAGATAGGACATCATAAAGAAGTAGCTATTGGATTTTTTCTTCATGGCTAAGAATTGTTTCAAAAAAATGTTGATCATCTCACCCATTGGGGGAGTGAGACCCTTTTCTACCATGAAGTATACATAAGGTACTTATATTTTATTAACATGTGTAGTAGAAGGGGCTCCAGAGAATCTATTTAGCAAGATCATGATCATTTTGATTCCTTCCCTAAATTGGAAAATTGAGATCTTTCCAGTGGGGTCTTGGATCACATGGATTCTGACAAGCAACCATGGGGTAAGGATGGTGTTCAAGTCATTTTTACTAGTCCATGTTCTAATTGTAGGTAAGTCTACCTAGGGATTACATAGCTTGTAGTAGCTTTAATATTTAAGAAGGGAAATATATGATATCATTTTAAAATTACATTCATGAACTATCTAATCCTGGTTGATTTTACAATCTCTAAAAATGGGGGCTATAACATCGATATAGTGCAATACCTCAAGTTTTGTAGTAGCATAGTGGAGACTAGTCATTTGGATGGAAATTAGGTAATTGTATCTCTAGTTGATTATGGAATTCTTCTGATCTTTCCTCATGATGTTATACATTTCTTCAATGGTCTAGAAAAGCTCAAACCAATTTTTGATTTTGGTGTTTAATGATATAACATCAAAGTTAGTATCTTTGAGGACTCATCCCCCATTGTCTGAAGCTAAATAGAATTTTGTGTCATCCCTTTGTTACTACCTTAAATTTTCCATGACTATGAGAATTTTAAATTGATCACTAGTGGTCTATAATTAGCCTCTAGGTTAGCTTGTTCTTGCCCATATAACAATTGGACTCTTTCTGGCTTGACAATGATTGATTAGAGTTCAAATTAGGGATTTTTATGGAGGCTAAGGCTTTTTCTATAGCTTTAATGGTGATGGTCACTCAAAATTAGGAAAGCTCATGTCTTGGATTTGATTTAGACCCCTACCTTTATACCTTTTACTTTTCATGCCCACCAAATCTTTGATTTTGTCATTTTATGCTTGTATGGCACCTATGTGGCATCCATCTGACAACTTTCATGGAATTTTTCATAAATGATTCAAAGGAACTAGCCATTATCCTTTAAAATACTTATTTTGATTTGCACCATTAGATATTTGATCATGGATCAATGCATACCATTGATTATGATTCTAAGGTTTGCAAGTTATTGGTTGTCCTTGTATCGAGCTCTATGATTGTGCCACTTGTCACCTTCATAGGCCTTTTGGGTTCTACACTCTATCAATGAATGTGTGCTCACCACATGTTAATCCTACGAGCCTTTAAAGTTCTCATTGAATAGTCTTTATCAATTACACTCCATCTGATCAACTTAATTTGATTAATCGTGAGCTATCGATCCTACAAGGTTCATGGACTTTAATTAGAACTAGGACATAGGAATGAATAAAGGAAATAAAAGGCCTAAAAGATTGAAATGTTCCTTTAGGTTTTTTGAAGTGGAACTTTAGAACTCTATAATGACCCTTTGGCAATTTGAAAAATACCATTCTTGAAAGGAAGCATACCCTTCAGGGAAATAAAAAATCACCAGCTTTTCTAAAATGACCCATTTGGCTTCTTGAAAATGTCACTTTGGTAATTTGAAAAAGACCCCTTCAACCTGAGAAGTACCCTTTGAAAAATTGAAAATGTCCTTTTCAAAAAGATAGAGGTGCCCTTCAAAAAAGTTAAACTACCTTTCAGAAAAGTTACAAATGACCCCTTTGACTTGAAAAGATATCTTTCAAGGAAATTGTTTGTAGGAATTGCCAAGAAAAAGCTTGAATAAATTCTTTCAAGAAAAGTGCCTTGACAAAGGTCTGAAAGAAGCTTAAGTCCAAGGGAAGTGTTCTGAATGAATAAAGAAGGTGAAGGCCCCAAAAATGTCAATTTCAAACTATAGAAAATATCCATTGATGTCAAAAGACTTGGTGGAAACATGAGAGCAAACATGGAGGTAATTAATGATTGAATCTTGAACATCTGGTGTAGACAAAACAAACAAAATGGATAGGTTGATGGTTTGAGTCATTGCTGGTAGTTGACCAAATCAAAGAGCTTTCATGAAATCAACAAACATAGGTGTCTAAAGGATGGTTGGCAATTAGGAAAAACATTTTCTAACTGTCACCATAAGTCCTATTTCCCTCAGTAGTGCTATGTGTCAGCTCCTCTATTTTTAGTTTCGAATGCTCATAGATGATTTTTGATAGAAACCATTTCCTGTGTCAATTCTAAAGGTCTTATGCCACTTTCCACCATTCTTATGACTAGTTTCAAATAAGTAGACCTCCTAACATGGTATAACTCACCCCACCTCTCTTCCACATGCAATTGTAACTAATTTTCACATATGGCCACATGTCCAAGTGACTCTTGAACTTCCTTTTCTTGACCTCTCTCTTAAAAGCTATACATATGCATTCTTTTGTCTTGTTTTAGTAGCCTCTGTTGGTTATTGGGAAAACTCTAGATAGATTTGTACTTGAAGAACTCTTAAATAAATATATAAGTGTTGTTTCCATTCATATGTTGTAATATTGAGTAATGACTTAAATCTTGTTGATCTAGTCCAGTGAAAGATTATCTTTTATAGATTGTACTCTTGATGGTCTACCAATTTGCAGAAAGGAGATTGTTGTAGGTTTTTGTTAATATTATTTTTAAGTGTAGAGATATATTAGAAGTGGTCCATAATTATATACCTCTTTGGAATCCTTCATTCCCTTCTGAAGAATCATATACCTCTCAAATCTAGCATATGAAGCACTGATGTAACAGTGAATCCTAAGTTGTGAGTCTTGTGTGAGAATCATCTTGCTAGTATTTAAGTAGTAGTTCAATCAATTGAGAGGAAATTATACATTGGTGCATCACCATTTGGTTTCTTAGTTATTTTCATTAACCCTTTTCATACACAATTGATAGGTTAGAGAGAGCTTTAAAGGTGCATCAAGGGGAGCTAGCCCCTTATCTAGAGATTTATCTCAACAAAATTATCATCCACAATAAGAGAGATGACTCCATTGTAACACTTGGATGAGGAGAATTGAGCATCTCCTCAAGGGTGCAAATCTAAGTGCCAACACTTATGGTACATGGACCTCTTGTTAGGAAACACAATATAAGTCTATAGCCTAAGGTTTATCATATTTAAATAAATGCAATTGGAACCTTAGGATAGAGACTTATATTAAGTGAATATTTAAATCACAAGATCATTTTATCATTGAAGTTAAAAGACCCTTAAGTGTTTTTTATATTTTCCAAATGGGGTCTTATTTGTTTGTAATGCAAGTAATAAGATTTAGAATTTTTTTAAAGCATATTCTTATGTCTAATCAAGATGATTAATGAGATTAAATTTTATTACCTCATGAACATCAATGACAACCTCATGGGTGTTGAATGACATTCATGAGAACATCAACTTTAATTTCATGAAGTTCATTAGGTCCATAGATCCTAGATTTAACACAATCTATTAGATCATTTGGTCCCGATCAAGTGCAAACCATTAATCAAGATCTGAGCATATGCATGCCATTGGTCCCTTAAGCTTGAACATGAGAGTTACACATGGTGACTCCTAAGATTTTGACTCTGTTTGACCCCAAGAAGGGTCTTTGGAGCATCGATAGAGATTTAGGTTCTTGAGATAGTGAAACTTATCATCTTTGTGGGGCTTTCTTAGGCCTTTGACATTTTAACACCACATTCACTCTGTCAGATATTTTCTAGGTGAGAAATCATAGACCATTAATAAAGATGTGGATATTTACTCATGATTAGTTCTTTTCATAAGTTCTATCCTAAGGTTTTGTTGTATTAAAAAATATAATGAGACTTTAGAGTAAAGCTTAGGCTAAGTCTATGTTTAATAAAAGGGGAACCATTTAATTTTGAGGATGATCATGCATTGTTTTATCTTTAATCTTGATTAAGTGTGGGTCATTGATCATGATGCTAATGATCATGTGAGATTGGTCTGATGGATCAAAGCTTTGGATTTGTCAAGTCTCCTTCACTCCATCTGATCATCCTTTGTGATGAAGTGAGAGTCATTGATTCTGCAAAGAGGCAAGATGCTTAAGTTAGGGCTCGAGTCGATATATGAACTTTGGATAAAGTTTTAAGACTAAGGTCTCATTTGTGTTAATAAACATGAATGGGGCCTTAAGACTCAGACTTTAGGCTAAGTATGTAACAAAGAGGACCACATGACATAAAATGAGACCAAGTTAGGAACATAAGGGACCTTGCAAACATAAATGTTAGACCTTGTTAAAATAAATAGAACAAAAGGGGGGAAATATAAAGGGACCAAGCATAATTTTTTAGGCTAAGGTTTGGTCATGTTAAAAAAAACATGAGAAAACCTTAATATAAAAATTAGGCTTAAGTCTAAAGTAAGTTTAAAAATGTTCCCACCAAATTTGCTCCTTCCAAACTAAATTCAAACCAATGGTCTAAGCTAGGGATTTCTAAAGGAGGGATTTAGAACATGAATCCAACTATGAGTTCTCATAGACTAAAGGCTAGTAAAATCTTGAATGTAGATAAAATTGTGAAAATCCCAACATGATTTGTTAATAAGATCTCCATGAAACCTGTAACTTAAGACATGAGGGCCAACTATTAACAACATTAGGCAAGGTTAAATTAAAACCATGAATAAATGGGCTAGTTTTATCAGGCATGGATGATCTTTAAATTTTAATAACGTACAGAGCATATCACACTTTTAGTGTTAAGGTTCAAAGTATGAACAAGGGTCCTTATTTTTAAAAAATGGGGGTATGTTGACCTCAACACTTGGGTTTTGCCATCTCCACCTAGAGATCCCAAAATAGAGGATATAACTACTCTACCACCTCATGGTGGGCATCATCTCATTCATTCTTAGTGCCACTCTTATAGCGATACCCTATACCAACACATGACCCCTCCTAGGCAATATCGAGGGTGGCAACCATTGCCTCTTTCCCCAGCTAGGCAAGATGGTTGGGATGTTCATATTCTTCCTCTATGCCTGGATGCTTAGGGGGCACCACCTAAAGGCTGATCAGATGTGCTAGACAAGCTCCCTAGGATTTCTCTGGCCATTTCACCCACTTAGACATAGGAAGAAGAAGATGATAGGGACACTACTCAAGCTACTAGATGAGATCCTATTCTAGATGGCAATGACTTACCAAGCTCAAGCTAGGGTCCTAATGATATGGGTCCTCTGCCTTTTGGCCTTACTCTTGATGCTTAAAGTTATCTTTTATTATGGATTTGTGACTTGTTCTTAGGCTTTATCTAGTTGTTAGTGGTGTTTTTGCTTTTGTTCCTAAGCTTTGCCTAGTGTGACATGGCATGCTCTCATACCACCTATATTTTTTGTGAATTATTTGTATATTTCTATTAAGTTAATATATATTTCATAAAAAAATAAAAAATAAAACTTCAAAACTTTTATTAAAAAAATAAACGTATTTGAATAAAATAAAAAACACATTGACATAGATTTTTTTTGATGAGATATATCCATATATTAACTAAACAAAAATATATAAATAATTCACAAAAAAATAAAGTGGTATGAGAGCATGCCATGACATACTAGGTTCAGATTAGGAGCAAAACCAAAGTATCATCTAGGCAAAGCCTAGAAACAAGAAACTAAATCACAAATTCATAAAAAGAGATAACTTTATGCAAAAAGAGTAAGGCCAATAAGAAGAGGATCCAATCTTGAGCTTAGAAAATCATTGTCATCTAGAATAGGCTCCCAACTAATAAATTGGGTAGTTTATGTATCATCATCTGCTTGTGTCTAAGTGGGCAAGATATCTAAAGAGAGCTTGGGAAATTTATCCATCATGTTTGCATGACCTCCAAGTGTTACCCCCAAGCATTTGGCATAAAGGTGGAGGAAGAGTGCCCCAACTATCCTACCTAGTAGGGGAAAGAGGTAGTGGCTACCACCTTTATTATTGCCTAGGAGGGGAAACATGCTAGTATAAGGTACCATTATGAGAGTGGTGCCTAGAATGGCTAAAATGATGCTCACCATGAGGTGATCAAGGAAATACATCATCCAATATAGGATAACTAGGTAGAGAAGGTGGAACCTGAGCCATAGCATAAGGAGCATCTCCCTAATGGGAGAGGAGATCCTGAAGATACCCAAGCTTCATAGACACTTTATTGGTTTGAACTTGAATCTGCAAAATAAAATGGGAGATGATAGAAGATTTATGCAAAGTAGAAATATTAAAATCAGTAGAAGCATGATTAAACACAAAATTATTTATTTCTTTCCAAATCTAGAAGATAATCTCCACTCTAAAAGTATGCTAGACTTGCATGTATTCGTAGGGTATTATGGGTTTGTCTTCAAGGAGGATATGCTACCAAAGGAAGAATTTGGGATAGAAAGGCCTAAAAATATCATGGACCTAAGTCCAGACCTTTTGAGCTTTAGAAAAATACTAGAAGAGAGGAATAAGTGTTTCAAGGTGGCTATAGAAGGGGTAAGTAAGTAGGTGGACTGCAAGTTGAACAAGTCTTCTACCAATAGGCGAGCCTTAGTATAGTATACACCAAACAAAGTGGGTAAGCTTGGGATCCAAACAAGCCCCCCAAATAGTGTTGAAGTAAAAGATCCATGTTTTAATAGATGAGTGTAGCCCCAGTGGGTGTTAAACTTATCAACCATGGAAAATGGGGGGTGAACCAAACATAGCCAAACTAAGGAGTGTAGTTGAAAAAGGGGTCTCAACATACCATTTCTAGTCCTTCCACCATGGCCAAGTGAATGGAATGAGATTCTATGGAGCATGGAAGTTGGGACTACACTGAAAATCACCTGGTAAGATTCTTGATCCACATTAGATAATCAAAATGTATCTTTTCCCTCGTTGAAGATAACCAAGAGCAAGAATATTTGTAGAAGATATCCTAGATAGAATGAATTCTTTTATGGAAAAAATTGAGGGCATTGATCCAAGGGACTTTTGCTAGGGTCAATTCATTACAAGAAAAAATGAGAGACCACCATAGAGAGTTGGTGTTAGCAAAGAGCCTGTTATGGAAACCAGAACCATTCTAGAGAAGTCATGGCTTAATCTTTTCCCAAGCTTTCTAGATGCTTTTGATCATAAAGGATCTAGTGATCTAGATGGGAGACTGGATGAAGGGTAAATTAGGGAAGTTGAGCCCTTTATAGGATTTCTTGCCCTTAGGCAATCCTAAGGAGATATAGTGTCTAAATAACACCTTCCAAGCTTTTAGGCCCTTAATGGCCTGCATAATCCATTTGGCATATAAGGTAGTTCCTTGTCAAGCTATGTTAATGAGTCCCATCCCTCCATCTTCACATGTGAGGTAGTAATAGTCCAAGGCCACCCTATGGAATCTTTTACCTTATGGGGAATTTGCCCAAAGGAAATCTCAAAGAAATTTCTCCAACTTTTGGTAAGATTTTTTAGAAGGTAACCAAATTGATGAGTAATACACATGGGTGGATACAAGAATTTTCAAGTAGATTTGAAATTTTGCCAATGAAAGAGACTTGGTCACCCAATAATCTAGCTTCTTAGCAACTCTATCAACAACATATTGCTATAGTAAGGGTGGTGAGGCATCAAAAGCAAAGGGGTTGCCAAGGAATTTAAATATTTCTTCAATGAAGGTAAGTAAGGAGTCATTTGTAAAGTGGCCATTAGGAAATTTCATATATTCATGTGGATTAACTACATCAAGAGGGAGATAAATTCCTTTAACAAGGCCACTAGCTTAGGCATTGCTAAGAATATATCCAAAACTCTCAACTATAAGAATATACAAGGTTGGATCTAGATGGCACCCTTGGTGAATGGAATTGAATAATCCAAATTACTGAGAGGTAACTCCATTAATGGAGAGGATAGCTAAGGCATCAGACAAAAAACATCTAAATAGTTTGAATGAAGATGGGCCTAAAACCTAGATCCTGAAGCATAACTAAGATAAAAGGCCATTATATGTAATCATAAGCTTTTTCAAAGTCAAATTTGATGAACATAGCTTGTTTCTTAGACCATATAGCCCAATCCATCCGTTCCCAGATGGAAATGATGTTATCCAAGATATAATGACTTATGATGAAGCTCATTTGTTCTGGATGCACAATGAGAGGCAACATATTATGCAAATGGATTGTCAGAGCCTTGGAAATAATTTTATAGGAAACATTAAAGAGGGTGATGGGATGCTAGTTGTAAATCAAATCAGGATCTGCTTGATTAGGTATGAATATTATATTTATTTTATTTATATTTTTACCTAATGAATGTACATAAAATGCTTCTTGATAAACCTTATGCAAATCACTACCCACAAGATCCCAAAGATTTTTGTAGAATTCATAGGGTAAGCCATCAATGTTAGGGGCTTTATCATTAGCCATATGAGAGACCACTTCATGTAAGTCATCAATAGTGAGGGGCTTGTTATAAATCACCCATTGGGCAAGAGTGAGTTTGTATGGCACCACTGAAAAGCATTGCTGAAAGGTAGATTCATGCTTAGTTGAAGATGACTGAGATTTAAAAACTTGTTGATAATGAGAGACAAAAGCTTTCACAATTTATGAAGTTTCTATGAGTTTTTTAATAGCCTTAGTAATGAATTGAATTTGCTGCTTTTAATTTTAGCTTGTAGAAATTAAAAGAACTCCTTAAAAGCTTTGTCCCTTATTTTAAGCCAATGAAGATTAGCTTTGACTTGGGCTCCCTGAGCATTGTAGTTATCTACAATCTAAATGCAGTGCCTTAAGGATGTAAATCTCACTTGTAAGATCTCATTAAATGGATATTTTTCTAGAGCTAAAGCTATATGACTCAGTTCTAAGGTAGTAGTAGAGTAGGAGTGTCTCTTAATTTTAACAAGTTGATGGCCATAAATATGAAAAAAGTGGGAGGTCCTTCTGATGGTATCATCCCACTAGAGAATCCAACCATATTCTTGGGAAGGATGTGGATCTAAATTCCAAACTCTCTTAATATATGCCATCATGGGCCCATGCTTGAGTAAGGAGGTGTTAAGGAAGAATTGCATTTTGTGGACTTTGGGTTTCATGAACTGCCATGTCACATGAAACTGAATGGGGGATTAATCATAAAACCCAAAATCTAGTAGCACCTACATCAAAGGAAAAAAGTTATTATTAAAAGAGAAGTATAGTTAGGTGGACATCATTACCCTATCTAGATGCTTTAGAATTTGAGTGAGGCCTTCCTTGAAAGTACTTCAGGTGTACCAAACTCCATATATAGGTTGGCATGTTAAATTGGGGTCATAAAGATCCCATTTAGTGCACATTTAAAACCATGCCTCCCTTTTTGCTAGCTACCCACCTCATAGGCAAGTGGCCCATTTTATCCTCAAGAGATGCCACCTTATTAAAGTCACCACATAATACCCAATGGGCATTAGGGAGATCATACACTATCCATCACCCTCAATAAGAACACTCCAAAGTGTCCTTTGAGGCATAAATATTAATATAACCAAAAGAGTGGCTTTTAACGCTAAAAAAATCCCAAACTAATTGATTGGTGGGGTCCATATCAGATTGCACTACGTGTGGCTACCACCTTGGAAAAATGAATGTGATCACCCTTCTATTAACTACAGCATGGTTGCTATGAAGAATGATACTATCATGCCAAATGGAACTAATGACAACCATTAATCAAAAATCTATCACATTGACGTCTTGAAGAAAAAGAATTTCCATCTCAAGAAACTTCCTTCTAAAATAATACACAAAAAACTTGCACTTTAGATCTATAAGACCCTAAACATTCCATGAAAATAAATTCATAGATGATGGGTGTCAAGTGACATGTCCGTCGAGTCCATCCCTTCCAGGGTATCATACTAATTCTATAGAAAGTGCTCACTATTTTCACTCTAAAACTCATATCATTTCCTTAAATCAGGGTTAGCCTAAAACTCTCCTTCATCTACCTCATCAATCCTCTAAGGAGGGATGTGAGAGCATTTGGGTGTATCCCACTGAGCAAGAAGTGGAAGAGTTGATGGCCATGAGTGTGAAGAATTAGGCCCAGAGTCCTTGACATCTTGGGATCAAATTTTATCAACTAGAGGAGTGTTGAACACCCTAGGCTTTTCTACCAATTTTAGGGATGCAGTTAGTGAGGGCTCTTTTGTAACAAGATCTTGCTCCTATAGGGCATTGTTTGAAGATGGCTTGCCTCCTTTGGGAGTATTATTTGAGTTTTTAGATTTGGTATGAGTGTTCTTATTCCTAACCATAGTCTAACCATCCTTAACTGGTGTCTTTCTAGCTTTAGGAGAGGGCTTGGGGGGAAAGGCTGCATAGTTGGATGCATTATTGTGAGCCAATTGAAGGGGATAATCCTATATCTTATGGTCCATAGATTAGTAAAAAAGGAAAGTGTTAGGCAAGTTGATATACAAGAGTCACTAAGAGTACCTTACATCCCCAACCTATATTTTCACAAGCTCCTTGAGGTCTTAAAAGAGATCTACTTCTATACAAACCTTTTTTTATGGTCTAGTAGAGTAGACCTAGTTTTATTCATGAAAAACCACACAACCTATGGAGGATACTATCTGGTGAATTAATTACCATTATGGGAGTAGGAGGCCTATAAATTCCACTTAAATTAGGAGTTTAAGATCAGAGTGATCTAAGACCATAAAGTCTTATATCTAGGGGGAGAGAACCATAAGCAAGTTCCTAACATACCAAGTGGTAGACTTATGGAGGATTCCTCTAGTTGGGATGGGTCAAAAAATTTAAAGAGAAAGAAACCATTTGTCATGTTTTGGATGCTCTCCAACTTGATGCCATGAGATGCCCAGTGATTTTGAACCCAAGACCATAACATGATTTTAGAGGGGATTCTCTTGACAAAATATCCTATTAATCAAAACTTCTCTAACCATTAACATACAAAATTAAATTCAAGAATAGGAAATATAAAATTAGGTTTCAAAGCATTACCTTGTGGTATACCTTTGGGATAAAATTCTTTGGGTGCTTGTAAGGGGCCATTGCTTGGTGCTCCTCCATTCATCTCCACATATAAAACAACTAGGATAGAATGGCGATAAGACATTATAAAGGCTAGCCTCACCTGAAGGAGAGAAATGCTAAATTATAATAAATGTTAAGTCTCATAGGTGCTTAATGTTGTGGTATGACACAAGGTTGCTTAAACAAAGAACCAAGGGATGACTCAATGGTGTGTATGGAGAAAACCCTAACAAAACAAAATATCTATGTCATAATATGTTTGATGGATCTTAGTCATAGAATTTTTTTTAGAGAAACTATATAACTATAAATATAATACCATCTAAAAAACATACCATGACCTTAATACCTAAAACCACATTATAAAAAAGGTAAAAATTAAAATAAAAAATAACACATATTTATAGAATGGTCTTGTTGCTAGGGAAGGCAAAGTTTGACAATGGTGAGGAAATGAAGGACCAACAAGGAGATGAAGGACCGTAGGTTAAATCCTTTCATCACTGAGTAGGGATGGAGTGAGCTCACTAGTGGTTTTAATGGGAAAAAATGTAGGTGAGGAGAGGTGGTTTTGGTGTAAAAGTCATGGGATTTGTGAAACTAGTGGGCGATGTGGTGAAACCATGATTAAAAAAGGTTTCTATGCATAAGGTTCATGCCATTGAGGACTAAGGAGGAGATTCGATGGCGGAGATCAAAAAATCATAGAATTAAAGGCACTCATTGAGATTGAAATGATTAGACCAATTCATAAATAGGAGAATGTTGTATGTTGGATATGTGTTACTTGGAAATGTAAAGGAGCCCCCGAGGAGAATGCTCTAAATTTTGAAGTTGAGCAATACACTAAGGAACTTGGGGAGCTTAGTACCGATTCAATTTGGAACAAGGTAAGTCACCACTAATGAAATGCTTGGAAATGAAACACAACTGAGCATAATTAAACACAATAGTTGGATCACCCAATACAAAGGCTTTCATCTAAGCTTTTCAATGTAATAGTGATATTTTACACTACAATGTCAATGTCACATATGTAGATGTAATGTTACTTTTATAGATTAAAATAATTAATAATATTATTTAAGTTAGGCAAGTACATCTTACTAATAATAATATTATTATTTTTAAATATTTTAAAGCAAACTTAATAATATGACTAAGTGGCCAAAAAATAATGTTGATAATTTATATTTTATTATTAAAATAAATAAATTTGGAATTTGAGTGGAAAAATTTATAAAAAGGTGGATATGTCTAGTTTTAACATCTATCTATCATCTATCAATTAATTTTATTTGATGTTAAGTACATTTTCTTGCATTATCAGTTCTTGAGGATGGAAACCCTTATTATTTTGAATATTCAAGGATAAAAGCCCCTAATATTCTTTTGGCAGCTTTATTTAGGATTCACATTTTGCATCAATTCATTATTTTTTAGCACAAAGGTTACCTTGGAGGGTGGCATTTTAGTTTGGGATATTTTTTAGGTGATAAAATTATATTTGATAATCCTAGGAGGTGGGTGATTTAGTTAAATAGCTTTGAATTAGTAGAAGATCAGTTTTATATACCTTGGGAGTTGGGTGATCTAGTTGACAGCTTATGGAAGGTTAGTGCAATAGTAGGTTAGGTTCTTGGTAGATCATTGGAGCCCTAGTAGATCTCCAGAGGTGTGATTAATGGCTTATAGGGTTTAATTTTTAGTTGGAGAAGCAATTAGTGGGTGAAAAACTCCACTTCATCTATCATTAATTCAATGATGTTTTATCATAATTTTAGGGATACAAAGTTTCTAAAAATTAGTCTTTTGAGGTCAAATAAATATTTTGAATTCTAGAATTTACAATTAAGGTTTCAATAAATAAAAGTCAATTTATTTTTCCATTCTTAGGTTTTGATAAAAAACCCAAATTATTTTAATTTTTTCCTAGAAGGGATATCTCAATGGTATCAGAGCCATCTCTTACCCAATTGTCGGATTTGAGTTGTCTATAATGGATTGGTGACTTAAGTTCTTATCGAAGGAAAAATACATAGATCCTATTGAACTGTAGATGCAAATACATAAAGAGAAAATAAAAATCCAAGATATTAAGAATTAGCTTTTGAGGTAGTTTTTGATCATTATAAAGCCCTAGAGTCATTTAGAAGAACATAAAAGAATGATCCTATTTAGAAAGCATGGTTAGAAGAATAGTGTGATAGATATTAGGTCAAACATTTTTATTTTGATGAATATGATAAGAAGACTGATATATACACATTTTATAATACATTTGTAGAATTTTTGGAGGTATACATAGAAAATAATAACAAAAAGATGACAAAGGAAGATGGAAGGTCAAACCCTCAAAAGAATTCCAAGGGAAAAATCAGGAAGCAAGAGATTTTAGATCTAAAAGAATTCAGTGAACAACCCATAAAGGAATCCACCATGCAAGTGGAAGGTGAAGGATATTCAATAGAAAAATGTATGACTTTTGATAAACAAAAGGTTTGTATTAATTTTTTAAGAATGAACAAACATTACATGTTTAATGCCAAATATCCAAAATGGAGGATGTTTCAACCCTAGAAGCATCTATCAATATTCTAAGCATTGTAAAAATTGAGTCATTACCATGTGAGACTGATTTTCAGAGTAACTATAGTGATGAGCATGAAAGTAAGGAGAATGTTTCAGTTTTTACCACTAATTCTAAAATTCTTAATTACATGGATGGTTGTGGCAAGGCTCCTACTTCTAAATTAGAAAAAGGAGGTAAATAATTAGATTCCAACTCAAAGTACAAAAGGGAAAGTCATATTTCATGTTTTTTGTTTCATACTATGCCATTTCAGATTTGTTGTCATCATGGTAAGCACTCTTATAATATCAATTCACAATAAGGGAATGAGAAAAAAAATCAATTTTAGTTCCACCATCACTCCAAGTATGGTGAAAGAATAAAGATAGAGCCTTGGGCTCAAAATGCATTTTGCATAAGGGTATGAAACCAGTTGACATTTTGAGATCTATAAAAGGATAAATTTTTTGATTTCAAAATCATTATTGTTGATAATTTTATTAACCCATAAAAATGGATAAGAAAAAAATAGAATTGACCTCAGAGAAGCATAAGGCAAATATTATGAATGACAATGGGATGCAGTGGTTGAAACAAAAAAGTCAAATATCTCTGTTACAAACCATTGATCAGTAGATACAACATCAAAACATTTAGTATTTACAAGGTAATTAGATTCATAACAATACCATCATTTTTGGATTCATATTTTATGGTTGGATAGAGAGCACAATTTCTCAAATAATAGTCATATTTTTAAATGAGTGTATCATAATATGGGACATGGTGATTGGTAATAAGTTAGAAAATCATAGTCTCTTATATAAGGTTCATGGTATGCTAGACAAAGCAACAACAATTTTATTTTCTTACACAAGTTTTGATTTAGTTACTAACATACCATTCAACACTAGTATGATATTCTCCATATATAATGAGATGTATTTGTATAACTGGTTGTATATGCATTAATGAGATGTATTTGTATAACTAGTTGTATATGCATCATAATGATCCAATAATGGTAGTCAAAGATCAAGAAGACAAGTCACAAAGCTATCTATGTATCCTAATATGGAGTTTCAGACATATTTCTAGATATGAACCATGTAAACATCATGTTGATGTTAAATTTTTTTAGAATAAGTATATGGTGCATATGAGACTCAAGAAAAATTATGAATGACTAAGTGAATAAAATCTTTGAATCTACTTTGGTATTCTTCATCTTTGCCAATTGGTTAGAAAGGGAGTTCATGAGGAGTCATATAGGATACATAGTGTATTCTAACAAAGTTATGAAGGATCAATCCATAGATTATTCCTTTGAACTAAGTTCCACATTTGAAGATGAGATCATAGGTGTTGAAAAAATGGAGATAGTTCCCACAAAATGATTGATGAGAAAATGTGGTAAGATAAATAGATGTAATTTTGATAATAAAGATGATATGAATCAATATGCCCTGGTTAGATGAGTCTTAAAATACATTAATGATTTCCACTCATGGGGGAATGGGGAATGTGATGCTATTATAATATGTTTTCCAGCCACCACCATTCTAATTTTTAGTAAGGGAACATAACACTTCAGTCATGATTTGGGAAACATGGAAAGAACTAGTGAAATTCAAAGTAATCATGGTAATCCCAATGAATGTGCAACTATTACAAGATGTTTTACATCCACCACCATTCTAATTTTTATTAAAGGAATGAAACACTTTATTTATGTTTGGGGCATGCATGGGGTATATTTATTTGATAAGGCACAAAAATATGTTGGTAATTGGGGTAGAGATAAGGTATGCAATGATTCTTATACCATGGGTCTAGATGAGGTAACTTTTTATGATAATGTTTTGGATGTTATGGGTGTGATAAACATAAATTTTCTAAAGTGTCCACTTGATGAGATATTGGTAATGTCATTCCTGGACTGAGAATATCCTCTTTGAGCAGTTATAGATCTACTGGTATGGAGAGTATTTCTTTGTTTGATGTGGTGTGTAGGAGGTATCACATATTGAGATCATTAATTACAAACATTATATCATCTTTGATACCAATTTGGGAGAAATTCAAAGCCATGTATGACTATTACAACCACCAATCAATTAGCTTATATTTTGATCAAAATAATTTTTTTAATGGTAGTACTTGGGGCATCATGAAAATAAATTTTGGAGTCCAAGGTAGTTAGTGTAACATCAATCTAGAATAGGTGAGCATAAGTGTTGGCATGCATTTGTAATATTTATTTGATGAAATAAAACTTAAGGATCAAGAGTTTGTGGTCACATGGTGGAGGAGTTTCTAGCTCATTACCCTTGTTAAAGTATTTTTAGATTATACAAGGTAGTTTCTAGACTTTACTTCTTTAATTTTTGGAAGGAAATAATAGTTTAATAATTGTTGTAACATTATCATGCTAATGATTTTGATAATTATAGATCATGAACTACTATTATCAATCATAAACAATTGTGGATTTTTGTATTTTGGGATAGTTTTCTTTCATGATGATGTTAGTAAAAGATATTCATGATTAGGGATTATTGATGCATTTTTGATGCACAATAAAAAGTTAACAAGGTAACCTCTAACACTTTAGGATCTCAATGAAGTTAAAAACCACTCTAGGGTGCAAGTTTCAAGTATGTTTTAAAAAAACAAGTGGTGGAGTAGCAGACTAAGTATGCAGGTTATTTAACCTTGTGTGATTGGGTGAGTGAAACCTAGAAGAAAGTTAAAAACTAGTTGATTTGGATGGATGACACCAATGATAAAGTGGCAAGACTTGAAAAGAAACTCCAAAAGAGGGAAAGGTAGGGAATAAAAGAAGGCTATATGATTTCAAAGAAATTGATTTTAGGCTGGTCTCTTTGTGGACAAGTGTCTTAATACAATGCTTATAGCTAACGACTATTGTACACAAACATGCAAACATAATAGAGTAGTCTTGGGAAGAAATAATATAGTAAACTCTAAGGTCTTAGATAAAGATTGATTTTGTCTAAAATATATATTTCACACCCTTATTTAGAAGATTGTAGTTTGGACCAAAAGGGTATCTAAGGCAACTATTATTCACACCTAGAAGACTATATCAAGAAAATATCTTTGCATACTTATAAAATTGAAACAATCAACCTAATTGTATATAATCAATTCTATTTACTAATTATTCAATATCGATTTCACATCTTCAATCATCATACACTAAAAATAACAAGAAGGAATTTTCCATAGCTTTTGCACACTTTAAATTTTTATATTAAATAACCAAAAAAGTAAAACCAATTAATTACACATAATTGAAATGGAAGAACATCAAAACATAGTTGCATGACAATAAAAAATACTTATTCCTTTATTAATAAATTTTTAACCCCTTAAAAATAAGAGGATTACAAGTATAAATAAATCTGGGAAGGGGTCAAATCATCCTCCAAATCCATGCAAAAGTCTAAAATTACATATTAATAATAATTAGAATGAGAGTTTTAATTAAATCAAGTTATGCATGTATGTCTAAACATAGTCTAAACTTAGTCAAAACTAAGTCTTTTGAAATTAGACTCACTCTTACAAAGACATGCAATGTATGCATGCTTACAAAAATGTTTAATTGACTAGTATATTTCTTAGCTACATTATCAATTTACATACAAAGTACATATAGAAATAACTAAATAAACTAAGGATTACTAGTCGATGGAGACTACATATTTGAACTGACAGTCATTGGAGTGACTTTAGTGGAAGACATGGTTGAACTAGAAGACTCATCCATAGCTTGATTCTTTGCTTCTAAATATTGGTAGTGTCTGTACCCAATGTTGTACTATAACGTTATTGTATCCATGTTTAAAAGGGAGGGTTTATGCACCCCAATAATATATGCTAGTAACTATGCATACTCTAACTTGGTGGTTCTAAATTACATCTAAAATATATCCATATTTGTTAGCTTCAATATGGCAAAGCCCAAATCTTGTTAAATTTATCCTAGTGTACATCCCTAGAGATTTTGCTTAATATGGGTGACTCCTACTATAGCCATTGATCAAAACTAACCCTAATTATTAATTTACCTAAAGAATTAAGGCCCTAGGAAAGTTTCAACTCATTCAATATTTTTAGAACTTATTTTTCCTACTCTATCAATTTAGGAATCAAGGCTTGCATGCTTGATACCCACTCTTTAACTTTTGAAGCCCTAATGACCAACATGTTGAGAGATTATAATGGTGTCATGAAATCAATATGGATAAAAGCCTTATTTATTGTATATAATACAAGGAAATAAATCTTATTTTTATATTCTTTCAAAGTATTAAATATTTTGACTATTTCAACTATGTGAGGGGACAATTCAGCCTTCATGGAACCAATAGTCTCTAAAATATTGTAAATCCTCAAAGTAACATTCTATATATCATCTTCAATCTCTATTAAAACATGAAAAATCTATTGGTATTATTGTGTAGACTAATTACCCAATGATTATCAGATTCACTAGTCTAATTAAACATTAATTATCATCCTAGGGTGCATAAGATTTTCAAGAGTGTTAGCACTATATATGCATTACTGATTTAGAAATAAACTTGCTTTCTAGTTGTAGTATAATGAATTTATGCTGAATTTAACAAAGAGATATATTATGAAACTGCTATGACAAAATTACAAAACTATTCTAAACTTATGTACCATACATGCATCACACTTATATAATCAAAATTAATAGTAAAATAAACTTACACAACACACTAATAATTAAAGAGGGTCAGGATCTTCAAAACAACTCATTTTGAGGGGGTCCTTCCTTGTTTAGAACTAAGATCTAATACCTCTTTGATAGAATTCACAAACTTCTTACAAATTCAACTTTCTCATTACTCAATTTTAAATACAAATTCTATAGTTCAAAAAGTTTTGCTATTACCTTCTCAAAATTATCTAACTCCCAGTTTGATCTAAGTTAGGCCTTTAAATATAGAAGGAATTTTATTGACTTATAACCAAAAACACCAAACTAGGAAAAAATAAAAATACTTAGAAACTACCCCAGTCAACCTTCAAGTGGTTAGTAACCAAATTTACTTGTTTTAGGTTTGACTGGGTTAGAGACAAGGCATACTATTTTGCTATTTTATTTCCTTTTGTATTTTCTCATTATCCTTGTCTTTCCCATCTTTAGTAGCACATCCAATTTCTCCTTGCATGTAGGAAATCCATACAACAATTATGATTCTTCCCAATCATCCATTTGGTTCCCTAAGACCGTTGGATGTGTCTACAAGATCTCCTCAATAATGACTCTATTATGCACAGTGGTTATAGACACTCCACAATAGTTACAAGCAACTTGTAGGTGAAACCTTCAGTTGTTACAAGCACTCTATAGTGGCTACAAGCAACCTGTAGGTGAAGCCTATAGTTTCTATGAGTATTCTACAGTGGATATAGACAAATTTTAGGTGAAGCCTCCAGTTACTATGAGCATTCTATAGTGGCTTTAGGCAACCTATAGGTGAAACCTATAGTTTTTGTGAGCACTCTGTAGTGGATATGGATAACCTATAGGTGAGACCTACAATTGCTATGGGTATCCTATAGTAGCTATGGCTTAGCAAGATCCTGTAGCCTTTCATGACCCTTCAAATGTTTGTTAGATAAAGTCACACCAATATAATTCAATCAAGGAAAAGCATCAATAATTCATAACATAACACACACACACACACATCATTGTACATACAAAACCATCACTTCATTAATTCATTTGCATAAGTGATGGATATTTATGGGATTTACATACAAACATACATATACTAAGCATGGATGAGGATATAAAATTAATAAATTGGTGGCCTCATCAGGTATTGCCTTACCTACTCAAGCTCCTATTATAATTCTCACCTAGCTTGTTTTGTGCCCTCATGAAGTTCTAGTAATGAATTTATATTTGACTATAGGTAGGCCTTGAAATCCTCATTATATGGAGATTTCCCAAGTCTCCAAGTATTTTACCTTGACAATGAGAATACATATTTCCTTTCCTTTAAGACCAAATCCATACAAGAATCATCTTCTATATTCCTCTTTTTGATCGTCTATATTTTAGCCATTAATTTATCAAAAATAGGGCTCATGGTGGGGAACTCAGTTATTGTCATATTGGGTCTTTAGGAGGATTAAAATTCTAGGTCTATATCCCACTGGGGAATTACCATCTAAGTGGTATCTACTAACTAAGTGTCCTTAATAGTAGTCATTATCAAACATCCCCTGAATATTGCATTAAGGCCTCTATATGCAATGGGTTTGGTAATGATGGCCAAATGATCTTGGACCAATTTATTTTTTCAAATTGAGGCATAAGGTGAACATAATAAGTGTGTTTCTTCTTATTAGATTTGGTAGTGGGAGTAATGGAAGTAGCCTGAGTTGTGGTGGAGGAAGGCATAGGCAATCCCAATTGAGTAGAAGATACATGCAATTGGGCACTAGCAAGGGATTTCCTAGTATTCTTAGAATGTATTTAATTGGACTTAGGGGGAGCAAGGGCAATTATAACTAAATAAATAATAAGGGAAGTATAAATATTTGGAGTAATAGAGACCATAGGAGCAACATAGACAATCCAAATAGTAGAAGTAATTGGACTAGTAGGAACAACAATAACACTATAAGTAATAGGGATTGAAAAATTCCAAGGTAACACTAGAAATAATAGGAGCTAAAGAAACAAAATAAAAAAGATAAAAATTAATAACCATAGGGACTAAATAAATAATAGGCACCGAGGAAATAATAAGAACTGGGGAAATCATAAGATCAATGTCCTCACCCAATTTTTCTATCTTTATTGGGTGTTTTCCCTTTTATTCCTTAAAGAATTAAGATCTTGGATCTTTTCAATTTCTCTCCCTCATATCTAGGCTCAAGATCTTCTTGAATTTATGTCCCAACAATTATGTCCATAGGGTCCCTAATAACTCTAGGATTCCTCTTATAACAAATTGTTAGACTTTTTAACTAAAGGAAGAGGAACCTATTGAGTGGAACTGGGTGTGACACCCACACTTTCATTAGTTGAATCTAAGAATGTAATAAGGAGTTTATAATCTTTGGAATTAGATGAATAAATGTAAATTAGTTAAACTCTCCCAAGGGAACTCACAGTGGTGGGAATTTCTTCCACCTCTTGCTCTAGTTTAACAGTTATCTTTGAAATTAATGGTATCTGAGATGGATCTTTTTATGAGGACCTTGACACTATAGGGGCCTCATCCACACCCTAATTTTTATTGATGATTTTCATCATAATGGGTGGTGGCCTAAAGGAGGTTCTTTGGTCTTGTGGCTACTGGGAATGCTAAGAGGTCTACAAATCTATAGTTAACCACCTAATAGGAGGTGAGATCCTATTATGTGCCTCTAAAATTATTATAAAGGGATTTTCATAGATATCTATAAAATGTTACTTCATAAATATAGTTTATTTTACTCTTTTTATAACCTCAACAACATATTTTGCATTCAAAAATATAAAATCATGCTTGAATGGTTCATGCTGGTAGGGGATGCCAAAGCGTAGGATGTGATTTTAGATTAGGCCATGAGGATCCCAATCCTTATGAGGCAAATTAGCCAATGACTAATAATTTATAATTTTTATTGACTTCTCTAAAATGTTTTCTAATAGTATAACACAAATGACCAATCATCAAGGAGGAGCCATGAAATAGACCTTCTTCTTCAAATCTTCATCAACACTCCACCATAGCTGGTAGGTAATCTCCTATTCAGCTAGTTTATTAGGGACACACTTTAGGATATGCAAAGAGGTTAACTTATTCCCCATCACCATGATTACTATGTTGTTAGGGTAGAGATAATATTCCCCCCTTAGCCCTATTTTTTTGCTAATGCTTTCTAATACTTTGGGTAGGGGTTCTTCATGAATTGCCCTCCAAACTTGAGGGTAAACATTCTCAGTAATTTTAACTATATTCCTCTTATGTGCATAGATATGTAGGAAGGAAAAGGAATCACATACCTAGTTTTTAATACAATATAGGGTTGGCCTCTAGAGAGATCTATTATGCACATAAATGGTGCCCATGACTACATTAATAAATATGACATCATATAGAAAAAGTCGTGTATAGGCCTCTTGTCCTTATTGAACATTTGATCTTATAGTTTTGTGCTGCTTATTTATCCTAAAGTGAAGGCTAGCTCTAAGGTCATCGATAAATCCAAAAATGGCACCCATTATAGATGGAGGAAATGGATACTAGGGTGACTGTATAACCTATTCAATAAGGCCATCCTAATTTAGAATCCCATCTAAGATTTGGCTATAGGTACTAACTCCTTATCTTTGAGAGTAACCAATTCTCTAGGAATGATCCACTTCCTAAGTGTGTCCTCTATTATGGTCATGTTCTTCCATAGCTCAACTTAGTGTCCATCAAAGGTGGCATCTATAATAGGAAGCCCTAATTACCTCTAGAAAACATCCCTTGAAATACAAGTAATAACTATCTTGTGGCTTATGTAGTGTAAGAAACCACCACCAGTCACCTTCCCACTAAATAATAAGTCCCTTGGTAGGTCGATGTAGGGCATCATTTCAAGCTTAGCCACTACAAAATATAGCTATTGACATTTTAGTGGTAGTAATTTCACCACCAATTATTGCTGTGGGGCTATTCTAGCCTCTTCACATAAATCACACATCACAACCCAAAGAGCTGAATAATTGGCATATTCATCATTAAACATAGTAGAATCAAAGATGGTGTTTGTATATTCTATGGGGTCTTTGATAGATAATTTGGAAGGTGGAAACACTCCCATAAATACCTTAGTTGAAGAAGCCATTGCTACTTAGTTTATTTACATAGTTCTAGTCTTTAATTCAACTATTTTCTCATTTTTTGGAAGTAATTCACATAGGAACATGGATAGCTAAGGATTTAAATTCTCTCATAAATGAAAATTTAAATAAACTTTTTAGTGATCAATAAATCTCTCTTTGGTTCACTCATATAACATTGAGTATAGGACTTTAATTTTAGTTCATGCACCATTAATGTCCAACATCTCCAGTCTTGTTTTAATTTTTTAATTCAAACTTTGTCATTTTACTTTTGTGGGTATGCTACATAGGATTTATATATGTTCATATAAATGCTACATTGTAACTTTGGACAAGTGTCACCTTGTCTCTACTTTTGCACAAAATCAATTATGCCATGTAGCATGCCTTCAAAAAGTAAGTGTCAAGTTTTGTGTTGAGAGAGAGTTAGCTAATTCTTGTGATGTTCCAAATATGAAAAATATGAAGGAAGTGGTAGAAAAAATTTGTAAACAAAATATGTGAAGAATAACATTTTTGAACACTTTTTCCAAAAAAATAAATCCCAAATATAACTTGTAAAACATAAAATTTGAACAAAAATTGCAAAATGTAAAATATGCAAATCCAAAGTCATGATAAAATATGCAAAAAAAAAGTTTTAAAAACTAAAATATGAAAACATAAATGCCAAAAAATAACTTCTCGAATAAATTTTTTGAATAAAATATGTGAAGAATGAAAATTGCCAAAGTCTATGACTAGTGAAAACTAAGAGTTATGAACATATAATGTGAAGTGTAAAATATGTGAAGGCAAAAAAATTTGTGCATCCATGAGGTCTCAAAATTTTGGATATGTTTAAATATGCAATGAATGTTGTGATGAATAAAACCTATAAACAGAAGTTTTGAAGACCTAAAATGCAAAATTCAAAACTTATGAAGTGCAAAATGTGTGAAGTTCAAATGCAAGAACTTGTATATATGCAAAACTCCTGAAGACCATCAATAGGTTATTCTAAAAAAATCATACAATGAAATCTTGAATAAAAAATAAATACCTAATGAATTCATATTGAACAATAGTCATCTATATAAAAAATAAGAACTTTAAAAACTTGAGCTTGATAAATACATATATAAATGCTAATGGAAAGCCCTTTTAAAACAAAACTAAACCTTTCAAACTTTTAATGGGTCCATACTTAGAAAGAGAGAGGGGGTGTGTTGAATACAATAGGGATGAATAACCCAACCATCCTATTGCTAATGGGAATGAGTTACAAGGAGGTTTTTGGTTGTTATGGATTGTTTCTAGCCTACATACAAGTTGTTTTATGCCATGAAGTGAAGGGGAGAACCCATAGTAACATTAAGGGAATCATTAGAGCACAAGGCTAAAATCATGAAGAAATTTTTTGGGATTACAAATCCCAAAGGTGGATTTGGGATATAGGTAGTGGAAAACATTTTTACTTGAAGACAAACAATTTTAGAAAGGGTGGATTATAATGTCCCCTTTTTCAGATTAAAATAATTACTAATATTATTTAAGTTGGGCCCGGTCATTTATTATATTTTTGACAGCTTAATAATAATATTATTATTAAAATAAAAAGTATTCTTAAATACATTAAACTTAATAATATGACTAAGTGGTCAAAAATTAATGTCAATAACTTATGTTTTATTATTAAAATAAAGTAAGTTTGGAATTTGAGTGGAGAAAGGTATAAAAAAAGGTGGATAGGTATAGTTTTATCATTTATCTATCATCTATAAGTTAATTGATTTGATATTAAGCAATTTTTCTTTTATTCTCAACTCTTGAGGATGTAAAACCTCATTGGCTTCAGTATTCAAGGATGAAAACCCTTAATACTCTTTTGGTGGTTTCATTTAAAAGTCATGTTATGCATCAATTCATAATTTTTTTGGAAAAATGGTCACCTTAGAGGGCATAAATTTAGTTTATGATAGTTTTTAGGTGATAAAATCAGATTTTATAGTCCTAGGAGGTGGGTGATTCAATTGAATAACTTTAAGGTAGTAGCATATTAGTTTTATAGCCCCTGGGAGTTGGAAGATCTAGTTGGTAGCTTGTGGAAGGTAATCATAGTGGTAGGGTAGGTTCTTGGTGGATCATTTCATATCTAGAAGACCTATAGATGTGTGGTGAATGGCATCTAGGGTTTGATTTTTATTTGGAACAACAATTGGTTGGTGAAAAACTCCACTTCATCTATCATTGATTCAATGATATGTTATTATAATTTTTAGGGCTACAAATTATCCAAAAATTGATCTTTTGAGGTCAAATAAATATTTTAAATATTCTAAAATTTTATGAGGGTTCTTTGATGATTAGTTGAAAATTAAGACAAAAAACTCACTCTGCAATAAAAGACATTACATATTACTACTCAAATATGCCAGTTTTGAGTATAGAGGATGATTCAAATGATACTAAAAATATCTCTCCTATGACATGTTTATACATATATGATTTTAATGTAAACTTTATAGCATATAATTATATATATATATATATATATATTGAATATGATATATATTATTTATATGTAGCCATCACCACCTCCTTGTAAACATGGAAAAGGAAGTAGGGCAAGAAGAGTAAAAAATGCATGAAAAGGAATTAGTGACGCATGTTGTTTAGTGGCATAAATTGGTGAGGTAAATTATGAAGATTAGGAAAATATTTCTAGTTAAATTGAGCCCCTATCTTCATAGTCACCATTTGAATCTTTATGGGCTATTATACCTAGTAGTTGAGATGATGACGAGGTTGAAAGTAATTTCATGAAGTGTAGGAACTCTAACTTTTTGAAAGATGTATAATAAAAGGAATGATGATAGAATATATAAATTATCATATGAATAGTAATGGATATGAATAAATTTTTGAGAAATTTAATGTAACTTAGTCATTACGTGAATCCCTTTGCATTATTGGTGAGTCATTCTATTTTTTCGGTATTAGGTATGCCATAAATTTGTTGAACATATATGGAATAAATTTGGGTCTATTTACATTGAACACTACATATGTTGGATACAAATTTGGAGTAGAAAATGGTATAAAAATATTGTTCTTTTTTAGACCTAAGTATACAAATGCTGATTGGACTCAATTGACAAAGTATAAGTTTATAATTTTTAAGTACACCACTAGTCCAAACACATCCCTTAATCATGAAATTCAAAAAGGTAAAAAGGTGAGATAAAAACATGACCACACTTATATAGATAGTTGAAAATATTCATTCAAGAACATATAAGGGTTTAAAAAATACTCATGTGGGAGTTGCACTAGTTCTTGAACTATCATTTGATATAGTGCATCAATGATTGTGAAAAATAAATGACCAAAAGGCTAAGTAGATATATTTTTATTGAATCTATTTATATTAAACGGTGGGGATGAATTTTAAAATTAATATGGTTTTAAAAGACTTATCCCTTCTCCTTTATGAGTGAAATAAATAATGTATTTCTCATGTATGTTGATTATTTGAAATAATTTTTGGTTATGTTATTCAACCCATTCCAAATAACATGAATGGGATAATGAACATCATAGGTTACAAACTATTGAGGAGATGTGTAGTGGTTCAGACCATAAGCACATTAAATTTTTTGAAGTGCTAATTTTAGGTATGAAAGGAGAAAATGAGGTATGTCATGTAGATTTTCATGACAACAACAAAGATTTCAGCTTTCCCTTTATACTGAGAAAAATGTCACTTTTCCATTTGCTTGTCAAAATGAAAACATTTTTTGCATAAAATTTGATGAATTAATAAATATTATATAGATGAAGAATAAATTAGTGTAGAGGATATTTATGATGCCCCTTTTTCATTCTCAAAATCTCAATCCAATCCAAAGGCATGCAAAATCATAGAGGATGCCATTGATGAGATTATGTTTTTTCCAAAAAAAGATGAAAGGTATGTTCTAAAACTTCCCTACCATAAAAGGGGTAAATTTTAATGAATAAGATATAAGGAAAAAATTTGGTTTCCACAAATTATTTATTCATATATATGTTCTAAATGAAAATTTAATATTTAGTCTTCTCATTCAAAATCATATTTATATACTCAATCAACTTAGATCCATAGTGTTTCATTTTTGTCAGTTGTTTTCCTTTGACCCATGCACATCTTATGAGTTCAATCTATTTTTTCACATAGGTACTTAATTATCATATCGCATTGATTCTTTACATAGTCCTTTTGTGCTTCTTAGACCCTTTTAAATACTTATAGATTTCCCTAATTTTGGTTTGTTTCCCTTTACCATTTTCTATTTTATAGGTTTATGTTTATAATAAATCAGCTCAAATATCATTCCCATATTTTTCTCTTTTTGATTTTTTGTCATAAAAAGGTTTAATTTCTTGAAAACTCCCTAATTCTTATTCCATTGTGTATACAAGGTTCGAGAAGAAATTTCACTATGAACACTTAGTATGAAAAAATTTGTCATGAGTCTCAAAAACACTTCTAGAGGTTTCACACATTTTAAGCACACAAGGAACTTCCCCATAGCTTCTAAAGTTCCTAAAAAGTTTAAAAATACCAAAACGGTCTTGGTTTTTCTAGAGCATAAAAATATTGAAATGGTATTGATTATACTTAGCATAATTTTTTTAATACATTGAGGTGTTTGTACATAACAAAATTTTGCATGGTGCAACATTTCCTAAAAAATCAAATGATGACACAAGGATATCCACCTAAATATGCTCAGACCTAGTTCTATCTCCGTTTTGTTATATTTTTACTCATTTCTTGGCCCTTATGCTTGTCAAATTCCCATTTTTCTATGTGTTTTTCTTCAAATTTTAAAAATCTTGGTTTGGTGACAAAATCACCACGATTGTTTCATAAATTTCTATCATAAAAATGTAACCATTAAATCAATTTTGTCAATTTCCATGAGAGTTTTAGAATCCAGAGTGGAGGTTTTTTAAACCATTGTGATAGTTTCATTTACACCACCCACATACATTGGTGGTTTCATCATACTATGCATGTTTTTAAAATTAGCATTTGGGACTTCATTTTTCACACATTTTGCATGTCTTCAATTTTATTTTTTAGTTGTTTTACTTGGTGTTAACCTTAAATATTTACTAGATCATCATTATTCCTATTTTTATCAATCCTTATCAACTTAATTTAACCTACCTCTTAATCAAGCTTCAGTTAACTCTGACATGCAACCTCTTATCCTCCCTTACAAGTATTCATTTTTTTATAGGGTTTTAGATTCTAAAATTATATAGGGATTGAAACTTTCAAGTTTTAAAAATCCTTAGCCTACTTGATTTTATTTTGAGAGAAGATTTGCCTCAATATACAGTCATCTTCGCCTCACTCTACATAAGTTTGGAGAAGGAAATTCACTGAATTTACAAGTTCTTTCTTATTTGTGAATCAATCAAGCCATAAACCAACTAATTTATTTTTTCATAATTGTGTTTTTATTGCTTATATTATTCTATCATCCTTTTTTGGAGAGTTCCCAAGGTATATATTGAGCAAAAAAAGCTAGCTACTTGAGGTTTGTATACACATAACAACTACTTATTCACGTTCAGTTAGTCTCACCATTAATCAAGTTGGAGGATTTGTTTTTAGTTTAGTTTTGTTTACTAGAATAGATTAAATTAATTAATTTATTCAGTAGATCAATTCATATTAAAAAAAAATGAAAAGAAAAGAAAAGAAAAGAAAAGAAATCATCTTCCTCTCTCTCTTATTTTGCACAAAAAAATTAATGTTGCTTTCTTTAGTTTGTAATTGCATATCAAAGCTTCGAAGAACATAGTTCTTCATTAAATCTAGGGTAGATTAGGATAAATTTATCAAAAAGTAAAACCATAAAAATTTAATATTTTTTTAGTTTTATTTCAATATATATTTATAACACAAGCATATACACATAAAAATACACACACCCAAAAGCTAAAAAAATTGAATCTTTCATGCTAGATCTATTTTTTTCTTTGCATGTTAGATAAACTTACATAGATTAGAAAAATAAGAATTATAAACCTTGCCAATGAGATGTAGAAGGGTTGAATGGGTTGGTTGTGCCCATCCCCACCTATGTTTGAATGTCATAGGGTGTTTATAGGTTAGACATGGCTATTTGAGCTAATTTAATGGTTTCAATGGTCAGTGGTGGCTGTTTGTGTTGGTTTAATGGTTCTCGAGGACTGGGCCCCCTGATTATACCCTAGATCTAGTTTATAGATCCGATCAAAAGTGGATATCTATCAAAACAAAAATATAAAACTTCATTAACTCAACCATAAAATCATTTATAGCTTCATAAAATCATCAAAAAAATAATAAACTTAGAATCTAGCTTGCATGCTAAACTAAATCACAAGAAAAAATAGAAATTACATAGTATAGAATAAATATTAGTTTTGGATTTTAGTTCTTCATTTTTCACATTAAAAACTTAAATTACATAGAATATTTCACTTATTTTCATTCAAAAAATAAATAAAAATAACATTTAATTTAGCGCATATATGTAAAAATTTGAAATAAAACTAAGAAAAACCAAAATCAACACTTGAATCATTCTGGTAGAATTTAATTTTAGCACTTGCATTCATAATTTTTTTGAAAAGAACAAAAAAAAATTCTCCTTTACTTTACTTTTATATATGTATTTTATCATTGCAAATACTTTGTTATTAACAAGTGGTATAATTCTAATTTCCTTTCAAAACATTATCTAAATACATTAAAAATAGAATTAAACAAAGCTTTTTCAAAACACATCAAGCCTAATCCTTGTTATCAAACATTCAAAACAAAAATTATACTTTTCAAAATTATAATCAAGATAATATATATGATTTAAACATTCAAATCAACATTTCCTTTTCACTTGGATGATGCTTCTAGAATGACCATATCTCTATAGAGAAATCATCTTTCTTAGAGTTATATCTCCTGTCATTCAAATAAACATTGCCTTTTTACTTGGATGATGTTTCTAGAGTGACCATATCTCTAGAGATTAGGAGTTAGATCTCCCATTTACAATAATAAAATATAGAGAGATATTAATATTGAGCTTAGAATTAATTTTTCCATTCTACCCATATTCCACACCTTATCATTAGTAAACTTAATGGGCATGATGAGAAAGATCATGTAGAATTACCACCAATAGTTAGACCACCTCATATGTTAGCTCATCAATTTAATGATCTCCAAGTTTAGACATTCAGTCTTCATTTTCTTCCTCCTCAAGACCAGCCTCTTCATATTTTCATTTGTTTTGTGCATGACATTGACCAAACATAGTCAAACTAATATAGCTAACCAATTCCTTATAGTTATCTAGTCTAATTAAGCCATTTCCCCATAGCTAGTATCAACTAAGAGCTTTGTTATCTTGTCCTCATTCACACTAAGGGTATTTGGAATTCCATATCCTCTCAATTTGATTCTCTTAACAAGAAAAATGGTGTGGGTGAAATCTTATGGTATCACCATGATCATTATTTGCCATATATAGTCCAAAATCCTATCCTTGTACCTCAACCTAAGCAACCAAACCCATAAACCTATCATCCTATCATCCTTTCATCGACTATCTTGACTAGACCTTAGGAAGTTGAGTGCATGAAGGTTAATGTGTCTCTTTCCTCATGTATAATGATTGAGGTGCTAATAAATTGTGAAAAACATATTTAGGTATTGGGTGCCCAAGTGTCCATCATGATGTGAAAGTTATAACTTGGTCTTAGTGAAAAATTGCTCAAGATTCTACCTAAGTGAAAAATACACAAAAAAAGTCTCAATTTTCAAATTTTATCATGAAGCAAAGTCATAATTTTGTAATAATCACTACAAAATGAACCTTTCCTCATTGAAAAATGAAGCTTTTCAATAAGGTAACAAACATTGACCACTTGCCTATGGATGGAAACATGACATTTGTATTGACATAAAAAGTATACAAGCTTGCATAACTAAAACATGCATGAGATTTTTTGAATAATTGGTATTTGTAGAATGAAAATTTTGCCTTATGAAATACATGAGGTTGTGATTTCTAACACTTTACCCAAGATGTGTAGTAAATAAAATCTTGTTTCTAACAGTAGGTGGAGTTCAATCATGAAAATTACATGGATATTCAATAACTAGAAGAGGATGAAATATGACATGCATTTTTTGCAATTAACAAAAGATATTTTGGAATAATTACAAAGATGCAAAGATGATGGTCAAGATTGCTTTAGCATGGTATGGTTATAAATGGATGAGAATGATATTGAATTAATAGAATTTTCAATTCTTTTACATAACATTGGCTTATTTTTTAATCATAAAAAACATAAGAATCCCTAATATCTCAATATGAACATAAAAAAATTCATGTTATTTAGAGATAGAGATAATTACTTTGCTTGTAAGATATCACAAAAGGAATATCCAACACAAAATTAAAAATAAATGAATACAAAAATAAATGGTGTTATACCAAACTTAGGTGTTTGCATAAATCCCAGTTTGATGTATGTGTGTGTGAATGCATACTTTTGGAAAAGTAAAAAAAAAATGAAACACACACCTTCACTTACCTTAGGGAAGCAAGGATTAAGAATTTGGATGTTTGGGTGGTGATTCACTCACGTATGTTGGTAATTCCTGGTGTTGATACCCATATTTATTAAGAGCCATGTTTTATAATACCATTAGGCAAATGCACATATATAGATGCCAAAATATGAACTAAGTACTTAGTGACACATTTTTATTTGTCTTATTGGTTCTCTTTGGTTATTTGACACCTTTATCTTATCATCTTTAGCTGTATTCTCCATGTTTTAGATATCTCTAGCCCCTAATTTTATCATTGAGTATTTTGTAAATGCCTAAATCTAGTCATAAATACTTTACAATATTAATTCTTGACACATATTGAACCATTTAATATATGAATATTATTTATCCATTCCTCTAAGACATTTATCTATATGTAGGCTTAACCCTATGTTCTTCATCAGTGATACACAAAAATTTGCAAGTCATTGCTCAAACTATCTTATGTCATCTCTTAGACTATTCCAACGACAAGAAAATTGTCCTTAATTTTTAAGAATAAGGTTATGCTAGTCATAAAGATCTATTGATGTGGACCTATCTACCTAGTGTGGCCTCATCCCCACACCATTTAATAAATAGTTTCCAAATTTGAAATATTCTTATGGATCTTCTTGCATATTTTATAAGGTTGACTAAAAGGATATCATTTAAAAGGTTTAATTATATAAGCAAATCAAAACATCATTTCAAAGGGACTTGATTTATTTATGGCATCTATCTTTTACACTACTTCACATTGAAAAATTATTCTCTATTCTTCCCAAAATCAATATCAATCACTAGGAGGAGTCTCAAATCAATCCTGAAGCATTTGAAATCAAGTCAATAGCTAACATTATCAAGTGTCAAATCCAAATTTTTAGTTGCATATATATAATGAAGGACCACAATTTCAAATCACTCTAGGTGGAGAAAATACATGTGGTTTGATTCCATCCTCAAACTATCTAAATTCATAGGCAATAGTCAATCACCAAAGAAGATGATTGGGGTAATTAAACCTATTACACTTCCCCTCTTTTTGTAGGTTTAGACCTTTCACAAGTACCCCTAAGGTTTTCAAGTCAAAGAGAAGGAAAACAAAAATGTTTTCATAACATTGACAAAAGTGAAGTATCTGATCTTTCCCAAAAGACACATGCATAGGTAGCATAATAGTCACATAAAAACATGAACAAGTATGTATTCAATAATATGATTAACCTGCACTACTATCTATGGAGTAAATAACTATCTAGACATAGTCAAAACCTCAAATTTTTATCCTTAGCTATCACAATCATGTCTTATTCTTATTTACACTATTAGACATCAGCTATTATCAACTAAAAATTATAAAAGTTAAGTATATTATATTTGGTTGCACTCATGATTTTTAGCATATGCCACTTATCAATTTAAATTTTAGTCAATTCTAATTTCTATTCATATTTATGTTCAATTTTCATATATTTCAATTTAAATATATCTATCAAGTTTTATACCTATGAAATACATTTTTTTTGATAAAAAATAAGGTAAATATATTGGTGAACTCGTACATTTTTTAGCATTGATTTTTTATGATTTTAATCCTAAGGTTTTAGATTAATTTTTGATTTCCATACACAAAAATATTTTATTTTGATTTAGTTTTCAATTTATTTTTCTTTCTTTCCTTTATTTTTTAGAACTATATTTTGACAGTCGTAAAATTCATAGGATCTATTTTTCTCGATAAAGCGATCATCATTTTTACCTTAGTCATGGTCTGAAGGGTATTGCTTCAATACTCAAGCCATTAGATAACACTATATATGAAGTTTATTTTCCATGTACCTCATAGTATATCAGAAAAACATAGGGTTTTTGTTTTTTAAGCCATATTAAGCCTTTTATCCATTGATTTTATAGTGCACTAGTAAGTTTTTAGCCATGGGAAATTAATCTCAATGTACCTCAGACACATGAAATGTGATGATGGGATGATGTAATAATATAAAGTTAGTACCCTTTGGGCCTTGTTCACTTTTTACTCTTGGAATTAGAATATATGAGAGCCTACAAATCAAACACACCATGCTAGTTACACCTCTAATACCATTTGGAAATCCAAAAGTTGAAAATTAAATATTGGATATAATGAATGAATTTTGATTCTATCTTTTGATCCATATATTTGTATTAATTAAATTCAAATATCATGAAAAGGCTAGAATGAATAATGTAAAATATCAAGTCTTAATCATATTTTTTTAATATGCAATCTAAGTTACTACTTTCCACCAACAAGTGCTAAAGGGCATGCAGTAATCATTTTTTTCATATTATCCCTAGACCTAAAAATTATCTCACTATCTATCTTTCTCCCATTATTCATCCATGAATTATATTAAATTATAATATCCATGTTGTCAAAAATAGATGAGGTTGGATCCCTCAAGATTTTTGATAAAATGAAGGTGGTCAACATGTTCCTCCTCAACCCCACCCACCTCCCATAAGGCAAGCTAGTCAATCTAGTGGGTATGATATCATCAATCAACAAAAAAATACCCTTGCTAAGATTTATATTTTGAATTTATTAAAGATATCAATAATATATAGATATATATCATATGAAATGTTACATGATTAACTCTTCTTAGTGGTACACAACCACATACTTTTATTCGATCATGAATACAATCAAGGATATTGAACATGTCATCACCTTCGATAAAGAAGACTTAACTCTAAAGCATATTATAGATCAAGATATTACACTATTCATTCAAGTTTAGGTGCAAAAAAATATAATCAAGCATGAATTGATTGAAAATGGTTTAGGGATGAAATTTTTTAACTCTAATTTCTTATAAAAATTGGGTATTAGTATGAATGACATCAAACAATTAGAACAAAATATCAAGGGATTCAATAATATTCCTCATCAAATACTTGGATCTATCACATTGGATTTATTAGTAGGTACTTATATGGTGCTCACTATTTTCTTAGTTATACCCAACTAGTTACACTACAACTTACTTGTGGATTGATCTTGGATTCATGTGATGGAGGTTTAACTTCTACATTCCATAGATGCATCAAGTTTATAAATGATATATATGATTATAAAATTCAAGTAGATGATATCCCTTTATATATACAAAATGACTAAATAATAATATAAGGATCTATCTATTATAACACTTGGATAACCCATCCCAATTGATAAGATGCATACATATGAGGTAGGTGAGCCAAGTATAAAGCATGATAAAGAACCAACTATGAACATTAAATAAGATACACAAAAAACATTACTAGTTACCATACAACAAGAGGAGAAAATACCAAATCTCCTTCTTTTGGTCAAGTCCAAAGATTTAAATTGCATAGTTATAAATTGATATGATATTGATAATGATGATATATAAAGTCCAACTATTGAAAAATTAAAGAAGTTGAATTTTAACCTATTAACCCGGATGAGTACATATCTCATACTCTATTCACGCCTGTCGGGGTTAGAACACATCAAAATGATTCATATAAAAAAAAGAAGGATAAATCAGAAATTACTATGGAGACACAATCCTATAAAGACATAAGAAATGATATAGTTAAATATAATAAACATAATTAGAGTACAAACACTTGTTATAATATTAGTTCGCAACAATAACACTTATAATTTAAAGATTTACGTCTAAGGCTTACATCACTTGAGGATAAGATTACACATACTTACAACCCTCATCATGGTACAATTAATGTTGCACCCTCTAAGGAACAAATACAAGTATAAAAAAGGAGAAATTAAAAAATTAGTGGTTATTAAGGGAATAATTGGAAAAGGACAAGTTATCAAAAGAATTAATTTAAAAAGAATGATTGTAAATAGAAAAATTAGAACAAAAAAGGTTACAAAAGACATAATATGAAAAAGAAACATTATATAAAGAGAAAATACAAAGGGGTAGATTGAAAATAATAATTTACTACAAGAGAAAATACTAAAAGATAATTTGAAAAAATAAACTCAATATAATCAATCAAGCATCCTCAAGAAAGGGTTATTCACAAAGGAAAATCAAATGCAAGACACACTAAGGATAATGTGGTTCCAAGAGGGGAAGCTAAAAAATGTTCTTCATATCTATGGAATTTGATTCTTAGCCTTCACATTGATGGAAATAAATTTACCAAATTTTATATTGCATATTTTCTTGATGCCAATATATGTATCATGACACTTATCCAATATCTTGGCTATGATAGACAACATTTGGGTGATATTACTGGGCCTAAATGCTACATTGGATCTATTGAATTATAAGTAACATTTGAGCTAAAACCATGTTCCTTTATATTTCACATCGACCCTACTTTGGATCAATGCAATGAAAACATAGGAAAATGATAGATGATATAAAAGGGGAAAACATAGGGTAAAAACCATGATAATGCCACATTTGAGCATGATGTTACAATGATTACAATTTCAAGAAAGAATGAATTTATTGAGAAAAAATAGACAAAGGGAAATATTTATTTATATAAAATTATAGCAATGATAAATAATATAATCATAGTAGAGGCACATGTTACAACACATGGCAAAGTAAACAGAATCAAAAGATTCAATACCACAATATAGTGTAATTGGGTTTAAATATACAAATATAAAAAATATAAGAGTGACATATTACAATTTTAGGACCAATAATATGATTATGAATATGAATATTATTGGTATGATACTCAATATGAGTATATATATATATATATATATATATATATATATATATATATATATATATATATATATATATATATATATATATATATATATATATATATATATATATATATATATATATATATATATATATATATATATATATAGACACACACACACACACAACAACAATAATCCATCTCAATTGGTGGCTTAACACAAAATTTAGTAGGTGATATATATATAACCTATTAAATTTTGTTATATATATATAATCCATTTCAATTGGTGACTTAACAAAAAATTTAGTAGGTGATTACATATGTTATGCATGAACTCCATGGGAATGTCCTATTAAAAAAGTCATTGGTTAAGCTATAATATATTCTTTATATTACTAATCAATTTATTATTCTATCTTGGCACACACATGTTTATATGCTCTCAAAATAGACATTTATTGTAACCCTTAATTATTTTTATTTGGCCCTTGCCTTTTGATTATTTTTTCTAATTCAAACATTTCTAACACCATTTTAAATTATTATAACACACATGTTTTTCAGTATGATACTTATCATCCTTTCGTAATTTAATAACTATACATACTTGGGATTCAATTTAAGCTTACATGGTTGCATGCTCTTACTTCTGCATAATACATGAAAAAACATTGATTCTCACCACGTGAGGGCCTATATATTCTTATCTCCACATATAATATTGAGATACATTCTTGATATATTCAATGGGGGAATATTACTTGCTTCCACTTTCTCAACATTTCCATGATGTCACATCTAGTGCACACCATACCTTAACACATTTAAAATTGTTCAAATCCCTCTGATTATTATATTTTTGAAGCCTTGATACTCTCCCTTGAAAATATTTAAAAAAATAAAAAAAATTCAAATATGTCAAAAAAATATAAAAAATTCAAAAAACATTCAAAATTATCAAAAAGATAAAAAACATTCAAAATATTCTCAAAAATTAAAATCATGACCTAAGCATGACATGAATTGATACTTTATTTATTTTCATATGTTATTTATCAAATATTTTGGTAGCTAGGACATTAATTTTTCATACACACATGCATTTCATGAGGTATATGAGTGTGATGCATGACATGCATATTATTCATGGATTCTTAGATGCTAGACTCCCTTCAACCTAGTGGCCATGCTTACGTTGGGAGTTATTATACTACAAAGTACATTATCATAGGATATATTTATATGTCACTTCAAATTATATGTTGAACTACATATATTACAAGTGTCTTTGTTAGTTACTCATATATTACATTGTGCTACATGGATATGTTATGCTATGATGTGACATCGATACATATGGATTGTGTAGACTAGTTTTCACTTATTTTATGCTCATTTAATGTTGTTACTTTCTTGCATGATAGGATAGAAATTGCATTTTATTATGTATCCACTTAGCATTTTATGTCCAACATATTTATGTCCCTTATTTTCCATATTCTTAATGTCCTTTACATGTGACCCTTGGCCTTATTTTTTTCAACATGTTAATGTCTTATGTATATGACCTTTAGCCTTATTTATGACATTGTGTGTTGTGATTTTTGATCTTGATTAGTGGTTCCATGATATATATCATTTAATTTTATAGTGTAGTCTTAATTCATAGATGGTCACTTTATTGTGTGCCTCATTGCTATATATATCTAGACATGACACTTATATGTTTTGCATTCAATATGTTAAATACATGCTTCAATGACAATTAAAAATATAATAACATGTTATCCACATGATAAAATAATTATACATAATTTTATATTTATCACATGATATAATTAACACTTATTTTGAGCTGAGTGACTTGTAGGCTACAACCCTCATCTCAAAAGGGGGGACTATAATAGGTTTGTCTTAGAGATACAATCCTCCATGAGTAGAAAAATCATATCTCATGATAGAGTATACATTTCAAATATTTAAAATAATTTTTAAATTAGATACATGATAAGTATTGGCACATTATTATAGATTATGGGCCATATGACATGTAGATGCATTCAAATTACATATATAATTGAGTAAAAATCTATATACACTTGATTGCATATGCATGTCTATATGCAAAATAGTTACAAGATAAAAAATTAAAGGTTTCACATAAAATTAAAATTGAACATATAGAGGCATGGAATTATATATCATTTGGTACAAATTTAGGGGGCATGATATTGATTCATACACATATACACTTTTTTCAAATTCAAAAGGCATGATACTAGTTCATGCAGATGTACACTACAATAAAATTTATATATTCAATGGAAAAATAGTTGTTATTTCACTTCAAATTTATAGGCATTATGGTAATAATTGGGGCATGATTATTCTTCATTCTCTTTCAACCATGCAAATAGATCTAGATTTTTTTGTAGTGGTGTGATTCATTCTATTACGAGTCATTTATTTTCAAGTCTAGTCACACTCAATGGCCTTGGAATTACTTATAGTGAACCCAATTTTTAGGTTCCACCTTATATTATAAAGGATGTAAATTTGACTCTAGTTACACTCAATGATCTTAAAATCACTTTTAGCGAGCCCATTGTTGTTCCACCTTATTTTGGATTAGTACATTGGGTACTTTTCCCCATTCATGAGAGTTGGATCATGCATATTATTAATTCAAAGGATTCATTAATTATTGAATATTTGGTTTTTATCACTCTCTATCACCAATGGTTCAACATGAGGAACCATCTCTCCTAATGCTTCAACAAGAAGGTATGCTTCTCCATCTTACATAGGTTACAAAGCAACATGGTTTAATTTACATATTGGTGTAATAATTCCCTACTCATTTAAATTTTTAAATTTCAAAGTTTAATTATTTTTAAATTTTAAATATGAACAATGACTATTTCATGTGTTGTTGTAGGGTTTGATATTGAGTGTCTTGCACAAGTGAAGCTTCCTATAAAATAAAAATTATGTTGTACATAATAAGACATTATTTTTTCCTTTTATCTAACATTTCATTACTATAATAAGAGGGGGGTGGGGGAATGTATATAAAACAGACAATAAAATATGATTTTACATGATAAACTAGTCTTGTACACTTAAAAAATATCACCCATGGTTCAATCCTTCAGTTTAGGACCTTCTCACTATCAAAAGTATCGCATTCACCATCTAACTATGCTTAAATGCTTATCATATAGTATAATACTAATATTATAATTATCCAAATCACATATAGCCTATAGTCTACATAAAACCTTATCAATATCCTACTCTGGTAGTTATAAATCTTCAACAACTTTCTATTCTCTTAGACACTACCATCTAGACTAGGACACTAACATTGGCACTAGTGTCCAAGGTCTAACAGTAGTGTCTAAACCTTATAAATTATCAAATTTAAAAATATTTCAACATGTATGAGTCAACTTATTTGTATTAATTAACCTGACTATGAGATAATTTCAAAAGGTGTGGTTTAAATACAAGTAAAAGACCATTCATTATCATCAAGTAAAAATCAAACACACATTTATCTTATACCAAGAAAAATCACCTCTTAAGCTTAAAAACTACCCTATTCTTCCCTATTTATAAATAAATCATATGATAAATATTATTATAGGTCTAAATAATTCAAATTACAGCTCATGATAAATATTTGTCAAATTACAAGCTATATCACTACATGCACTCACATATAACATATTGCACAATTGTTCACAAATAAGTCCACATAAGGGGAATAATTACATTATTCTGAGGCCCTCTTTATAATATATGGATATGTAAAAATCACTCATTTATAGAGGGCTCTTTGAGGTTAGCTTGAGTTCACTTGAGCCCAGTAACCCCTATTTTACAAGGTGACATGCCCTAATTGGAGGACCTAGAGTTTTAAACGACATATTGATATTTAAAATCTATGTGTATGATCCAATTTCATAATAATCAAGGTTTTAGTGAACCTTAATAGGTAATTTTTAAATTTAACAAAAATACCTATACTTCATTATGGATATAAGAGTCAAAACTGGGATAAAAGCATTGACACTAGTGTCTAGATTTTGATGGTAGTGTCCAAGCAGTTAAAGAGATAATTTTTAGAATCTGATGAATCTTAATAGAGAATTAGCTTGTATTATTCCACATTTGTATCATTCAAATATAAATACACATCAATGAATAATCTAAGTATTATCTCTTATTCATGTTTAAGCATTTAAATTATTATTTGACATTAAACTTTCTATATTTAGCATACTTTCATAATTCAAAAATGTATAAGAATATTGTGAATCTAAATTATTTAAAAGGCATGATATTATAATATAATAGACATTTTTTGATTAGTTTATCCTTAAAACTCTTTCAAAAAAGGGTTAAACAATTCGTGAACTTGACCTCTGGGTGTTCTTGCGTAAAATCCTGGCTTGCCTTAGGGTTTTTTATTTTTAATTTATACACTTGTCAATATATTAAAATTAGATTTAATTAAATTAAAAATTAATTAATCATGTTTAATATGGATACATATATTAGCTATTTCCTTGCACAATACATGATGATAGTCATTGCTTGTTATCTTCCATACATTATTAAATCAATCTATGATATAATCAAATAAAGTAAAAAATTAGCACAAATAGAGTGATTTAGGATAAGATAAAAATATAATATCTATTTATAATTATTATTGAAATAATATTGAACCATTATATAGCTTCACTAATTTTAAACATGCATGTTCCAAGTCTTTTGTCCCACCTAGATCCTATTCCAGTGATAACTACTATCCTGCTAGCATTATTTGCCCATGAACTATCTTGGATTTTGTGGTCCATGTTATTACTACATGAAAGGGAAAGGGTGCCCAACTTTTTTAACCACATTTTAATATATAATAGGTTCTTCCTAAGTCTAAGCTACTCATAAAAACTAGGGGATATGATATAGTCAAACAATTAAGTAATACACATGCTAATATCTCAATCATTGAGATTTTGAATCAGTAAACTATCTATGAGGATATATTATATGAGGCATTGCATGAAACCCAAAACCAAGTGACATAGAGCCAAATTATTTTGTGGATATTTTGCAAGATATTAAAAATAATTCAAATTTCATTGCTTTCAAGAGCAAAGATTTACCCTTAAAGGATATCATTGATAAATATTTGCCTCTATTTATACAAATAAATATTCACAATAAAGGAATCAAAAGAGTGATAATAAATAATTTATCAGGTTTAAAAATTTTCAACACATAATTCTTAGAAACATGGGTATCAATAATGATCATCTTAAAAAATTAGATATCCATATTAAAGGATTTGATAATTCATGCAGCCCACCAATTGGCCAAATCACATTAGGTGTGATATTGGGACTAAAAATAATAAAAGCTACCTTCCAAGTAATGTCTCAATAATTTCAATATAATTTACTCTTGGGTAGACCTTGGATACATATTATATAAGATGTGCCATCTACATTACATTGATGTGTCAAATTCATACATGATGGACCATAGTTGTAAAAGATGACCCCTTTAAATTATACAAAATATTACACTCTAACATAAGAGGGGTTATTAGAATGGTACCACTTGTTAAAATTATTCAAATTGAGCATATATCAACTTGTGAGATGTGTGAATCAAGTAAAATAAATCATTTATCTCAAGATGTTCATAAATCACTAACATCTGAGATGCACATAAGGAACAAAAAATTAATAAAAGGAAAAAGAAATAGATAAAAATCCATTGAAAAAGGAATCAATGATAAGTACACAATAATAAAATCCAACTTTTAAACTTCATTTATTCATAAATTATAAACAACAAGATGGTAATGTTTTAGATAATTATGATATTGATGATAATATTCCTATAGACATGACAGATGAACAATTGCACAATCTTAGTTTTGATCCACTTGAGAATATATATTATAATTTATTCACATCTACAAGACCTGATATACATAAGTTAAACCCATCACTAGAAGATACAAAACCTGATATAGATAAAGGCATGACAAATATAATATATGAACATGTGAATGCTTGCTATACAATCCATCATTCTTGGCTAAAATATTTAAGTCAATTTTACATGGGGCAAATGAAGATACATCATGTTAATAAAATGGAGTCCTTACATAGGTCACCACACTATATTTTATAGATTATGGTACAATAATATGTTCAATAGTTAATACTTTATATGTTACTCAAGCACACAATGATATCTCCACCACCTACTAGACATAGGTCAGGAAGTTGACTAGTACGTACAAAAGGATCACCATATTGTGATTATTATCAGATAACATGACATAATACATATCATTATGAGGCACTATAAAAACAAATTAAAAATTTAAAATGGACATATAAATATTATGTGATAACAATAAAAAATACATTCAGTCTCTAAAAATTTAAATGTTAAAAGTACAATGAGACATACTCGAAAAGGCCCATGAAAAGAAGCTATAATTATTATTGTAAATATTGTTGGGAATTATTATGAACATCTCAATATTGATGTAAATAATTGGGACATGATTTGAAAAATTATAAATCTATGATATATGGGACATGATATACATGAGTTAATATTACCCATCACATGTGGAGAAAAATTAGTTGTTACCCCCATATGGGTAATGAATCAAACATCACATTTGACCTTTACTATTGGGTAGCAGTGGTTGAATGACATGAAGGAAATAATGGAAACTACAAATATGTTCCTAATTTTCAATTTGAAGACAAAGAGATTCATATTTCACATGATGGATATGGTGATAGAAGAATAAAAACAATTTGTGGCAGCAAACTACTAGAAGATATTGAAGAAGTGGAAATGATCAACATATTTTTTTTGGAAAGCAAAATTACCATGAATTATTTTAACTCCTTGGTTAAAAAAATTATGGAATTAGTTATTCTCATTCCTAAAATTCAAAAAAAATCATTAAAATAAAATAATCAAGAAAATACAAAAACATTCAAATAAAAACAAAAATACTTAGCATTTAGATGTTTACTAACTTTTTCATATGATGTTTAATTTATGTTAGTAGATAGAATATCATTTTATTTTTATACACACATATGTTTGATGGGTACTTGAGTGTGATACAAGCATACACTAGATCCATGATACATGGGCTTGTAGATGTTGGATATTTCCTTTACCTGTGTGGCACACTATGTTAGGTATCTGATTCTATTGATGATAATTTCTACAGGTGATATTATTTTATGCTCACTTTATATTATCATGTTGAGATTTTGTAATAATGCTTACACATGTCTATGCTCATGTTTACATCTTAAACAATGTGCTAGATGTGCTCTATGTATGTGGGGACTAGTATGATATGATTATGATAGCTAATTAATTTTCACTTATTCATATTATGACATGGATTAATTGAGTGTATTTCCTTTTTGATACCTTGTCTCAATTGTGGAAAATTTGAACTTGTTCATTATTTTTTGGCCATAGTGCCACTGAGTTTTGTTCTTTGGTATGTAGTTATTTGAACATGTCCTCTCCTTTGAGTGTGTGGAATTTGAACACACCCCTTGTTTATGCTCTCCTTAGAACCTTTTTGCATGAGATTAAGTACACTTATGTGTGTGATTAATTATTTTTTTAACTTGTTCTTGTTACTCCTAAACATTGCCATGACCCATATCATGCATCTTAGGGCTTGTTATGTTTGGATGCTATGATTCATTGATACATATACTTAGACATGATGCCACCATATGCTTTTTTACTACATGATTTATGTAGATATAATATGGTAATATTATTATTTTGAGATAAGGAAATTATCTAGGTGTATTCCCCTCACCTCAAAAATGGGGCATATCAATGGTGGTATGTCATAGAGACATAAGTCTAAATACACAAAGTTATAAAAATTAGCAGAATTTGATATATTTTACCTAATTAAGATATACACTTGGGTCATAATCATATGTACTTGGAACTAATTTTCATCAATTTGGGACCAAGATTTTTAGATTTATGATAGATATTATACATAGTTTATAGATCAACGATTACATTTTGATAGATACTTCAAATTGAGACACATTAGAGGTGCATATGTCATGAAAATGTGCCAAATCACATATACATATTTAGATCATATAAACACTTATGCATTGATCTTACCAATATGCACTAATTGATATTTTATCTATTGTAGTAGTTGTCTTTCTTGAATAGTGCAATCGATATTCAACACACTTGATGACCTTCCCACTACTACCCTTTTACAGATTAAGATGGTTACACCATTTAAATTGTATGATATTGGCTAGATTATGTATACACTTATGTTATGTAATTGAGGTTTAGTAATCTTGATGGGTTTGACATAACTCACACTTATACCAAATTGGGGGCATGATCACCATATATCTCTCCTATTCACATCTCCAAGGTTTAGCTATGAATCTCTATCCAATGTTTGAACAAGGAAGCATTATTACTAAATCAAACTACCAAGGGGAAACATGGTGGCATCTACACACAGGTGTACTCCTTTCTTGCTCTCTTTATTTCAAGTATTTAAATTATTCACTTTTTAGATTATATGCACTAATTACATTGTAACGTGTTCTTGGTTATATATATATATATATATATATATATATATATATATATATATATATATAAATATCAAATTTAAATAGAGCTCAAGTCAAAGCAAGGTGTGTTATACACATCAAGGTACATATTTATTTCCTTTAACCTAGTATATTCATCCTTATGCATTACTAGATTAAAGGAAGGAAAAATGTATATACTAAAATATAATTTTACATGATAAACTAGTCTTGTACACTTAAAAAATATCACACCTGGATTAACCCTTCAATTCATAACCTTTCCACTGCCAAAAGGCCCACATTTTCCATTTCATTGTGCCTAAATGCTTATCCTATAGTCTGACCCTAATATTATGATTACCCAAATTACCTATATCCCATAGTATGAATAAAACATTATTATTATTATAATTTCATAATTATAGATCTTCAACAACTTTCTATTCTCCTAGACACTATCGTTTAGACTAGGACACTAGCATCAACACTAATGTCCTAGGTCTGACACTAGTGTCTGAACCTTATAAATGATCAAATTTTCAAATATTTAAACATGTATGGGTTGGTAAATTTTATTAGTTATCCCTTCCATGAGATATTTTAAAAATGTATGATATAAATACAAGTAAAAGACCATTCATTATCATCAAGTATGAATCAAGCACACATCTATCTTATACCAAGAAAAAACATCATTGAATCTTACAAAACATCCTTAGTATTATCTATTTTCACATTATTCATAGGAGTAGTACTATTATAGGTATGAAACATTCACATATTATACCATGAGTAATATTTATCAAGTTACAAGCTAGATCATTACATGAACTTGCATATAACATATTTCTAGTGTCTAAATTTTAGTAATAATGTCTAGGCAACCAATGAGCTAATTTATATAATTTGATGAATCATAGAAGAGAATCAACCTATATTATTCCATACCTAAATAAGTTAAATCTAACTGTGCATTAGTGAATAATCTAAGTATTATATATTCTTTGTGTTTAATCATTCAAATTAATTGATGGCTTATTATTGACATGTTGTTTCCCTCAATTCATCTCTCGAAAGATATTATCTTATGCAAATCTTAGATTGTTAGATAACTATTACACAAAAAATAGATATTTGTCTTGTTTATATTAAACTAAAGATTAAACCTTTACTTTGTCATTAATGTATAATAAATAGCATGTTTTAGTGATTTTTTGTTGTGAAGAATGCTTAGGAAGAAGACACAGGTGATGTATAGTGAACGTTTAATTTTGATCTCCATCCAGTAGAACTACAGACTTCACAGGCTTGCTTCTTAGACTCTACAGGCTTGTTTGTATGGAATTTGTAGGCTTGTTTCTATGGACTCTGCAGGTTTGTTTCTACAGACTCTGTAGGCTTGTTTCTATGGACTCTACAGGCTTGTTTCTATGGACTCCACATGCTCATTTCTATAGACTCCACAGGCTCATTCCTCCCGACTCTACAGGGTCAATTTCATGGATTATATAAGGATGAAGCTATAAATGAGAAGCTATCAGCCAAATAGGATAAGAGAGAATCATTCTAACTGGAATCAAATAAGGAAAATAACCACCTACTATTTTGTAGGATTTGTTTTTGATAAAGTTGTATATATATTTGGATCTTAGGACTATTATAAGACATGATATCTATTTAATTAGAATAATTGGATCTCTTATAAATCTAATCTCCTCTCTTTGGATGAATAGATCAACCAAAGAATCCTATTTCTTTGCATTTTATTTTGAGTTGATTATATAAGTATAAAATGTAAAATTTTCATCATTAAAAAAGATATACAAATATATTAGATATCAGATGATAGAGAGTAGATAATAGAGGAAGAGATTTGTACAAGCATATTACAGGTTTTAGCTAGATTATAATCATTTCAATTTTATGAATTATCACTTCAATTTCTAGTATTGATTAATCTTTGTTCCTGAGTCCGAGAGGAGCAAGGGCCCACTCTCCTTCGAACCAAGAACTATGTACGATATTTGTGTTATGTTTTACTAATTTGCTATTATAACTAATTAGAATCTTGTTAATGTTTACATTTATTCATAAAAGCATCAAAACAAATTCATAGTTTTAAAGGCATTTTATTATTCCAAAATAATTTTCTTTCTAAGTAAAATTGTGTTTTCTTTTACAACAAATGTGTGAAGCAAATTTCCTTTTGTTAAATAGGAGTGTGCATTTACTCTCCATATAAGTGTAAATAGGAGTGTGATTTTTACTTTGAATCAAAAGAGTGGATTGATTTGATTTTATTTCTTTTTAGCAAAAGAGTGAATCAAGTAGTTTAGGACACATTTCTTTCTTTAGTCAAATTTAGAATAGGACAATCAAACACCCCCATAATCAGCCTTCTAGGTTTACCATCCTATACCTTACTACAGGCAGATTTTGACACCAACCCTTGTTGATAAGACATCAATTGAATATTGATTAAATGAGGAGTTAAATAACACTCATCATTTTTAGTGTCATTGTTAGGGAACATAAGGTGTTAGTAAGGTAATAATTATTGGTCTAGAGTGAAAAATAGAAAACATTGTAAAAACCCATCAAATCTCATAAAAATACAATAAATTGATGTACCATCCTAGAGATTCTAAAGGATGATTCATCCCAAAGTTTCCACCAAAAACAAAAGTTGACACTCCTTCAAAATCTTTGAGTAGTGAACCAAAAGTTACAAGTGAAACCTATCTGCAAGAATCTTCTAAAACTTGGATAGAAACCAAGCCATTGCCACAAGCAAGCCCCATAGGAAAAATTCTTTAGGATCAATCTTTTGCAGGAAGACACTATTTAGAAGTTGCCAAGGATTTAGAAGAAGCATTTCAAAAATCCATAATTGAAACTTTTTTTGAGAATTTTGAACAACCCATAGCTAATACCACAAATATTCAGTGGGAAGATCATCCCAACTTTGAAACATCATCAAAATAAGAAATGGCTCTCCAACAAAATCAACAACTTGCACAACTGGGAAGTACTTTTTACTTTCCTATTATTGTAGATCCTAATGATCAAACGCCCACGAAAAATATTTCACTAGCTAATCTACCAAATTTTTGGGGAAGATCTATAGAATATCCTGATCAATTCCTATTTGAGTTTAAGGTACTATGTCAAACCTATGATTACACAATAGATAGCCAAAAATTAAAACTATTTCCTTCTACACTTAAATATGTAGCTATAAGATGGTTCATGGGTTTACCTAGTGATTCTATTAGAATATGGGATGACATGGAAACAAAATTCTTAAACAAATACCAAGATTACTACCGAGTGTGAGAAAGAAAAGAGGGTTTCTTCAAAATCAAATAGAATGAGGATGAATCTTTAGAATATTATTTGGATAGATTCATGTTCACTCATAAAAGAATAAATTATCCACTCACTGAAGAAGTTCAAAAATTGGTTTTCTTGAAAGGGTTGGACGAAGATACTAGAGATGCCTTAAATCTGATGGGAGGTAGAGATATAAGTAAGTTAGATTTTAGTCAAATTTTTGAGCTTTTTACCAACTACTCTCGAATGAAACCTAAAATTAGGAAAGGAAAGTTTGAGAAATCTAATGAAGTGGGTAAGTTAATGGAATAATTTGCTAATCTAAAGACATATATCCTAGTTACACTAAATAGTACTTTGGATGGCCTTCAAGCTAAGGAAAATACAATAGAACCCTTAACAATCTACTATCCTAAGTGTAGACAGAAACATGCCCTTAGAGACTTCCCCTAGATAAAACCAATGTTTCATCATGTGGGATCTATGATGCAATAGATCATGATACCAAACATTGCACCCTTCTACCTATTTTAAAGAATCAAATGAAAACACAAGTCTAGTCCACTTAAGAAGTAAATTATATTTAGAGATAAAACTTTACCCCACAAAACCAAGATCAAGAATAGTTTAATGCAAGAAACCCAATTATTCCATGGATGGAACCATGGCATGTTTCAGTTCCTTCACTTTTTTGGAATCAATCCCAAATTCCATCAATCCAAAGTCCATGGGCAAGACAAGATTGGATGCCAACACCCCCATGGATGATACCATAGCCATAAGAACAATGGGTACCACAGTAGCAATGGATACCACAACCATATCAAAAATGAAATCAGCCATGGAACCCACAACCACAATTCACCCAACCAAGAAGACCACTTCAACAACAAACTATTATTCTACCCCTAATTATTCAACAATAAGGACAAATCAATCAACCCTCAATGCCTGCACAACCAATAACAAATCTAAAAAATAAATTATTAGTGTAGGTTTTTATTTTCCCCTATTTATTGATTAAGGAAATTGTATTTCTTATGCATACATGGAGTTTTTCTACATTTGTGGAATAGGCTAGCTTATGTGGAGGTGTGTGTCATAGATGTGTCATAGGTGTCATAAGAATGTCATAAGTAACTCCCTTGATGGGAGTTGTTAGGATCTTACAACACAATTGATTACTTTTGTATAAGCAACTAAACACAAAATTAAACCAAAAATAATAACTAGAAATCAGAAACAACAAAGAATAGGAGATACAAGAAACAATACAATCTTGTATTAAACTCTTCCAAAAGGAAATACAATGAAGAAATCTCTCTCTTTTCACACCTCTTAGATGTACAGATCTCTTTCTCTCAAGAGTTCTCTCTCTCTCTCTCAATTACAACCAACTAACTACTTGAATTGTTCCACCTTTGCAAACTATGAGGATCTAACTCTATTATATAGAACTAGGGTTCATGAGCCATGCATTCTCCACCATTAGATGCACCTCTTAATCAAAGGCTTAAATCTGTCTTACGAAAAATAGAAAAGTAGACTCAAGACTAATAGTTAATCTTTACATGCAAACTATCTATTCTCCTCAAAATTAGAATTTTGGGAACACACAGATGACCGACACTGGTCTTTATCTTTCTGCATATGACCGATGTTAGCCGATCCCTAACTGATGTCGATCGGTCCTGACCGATGTCGGTGAATGTGTAACTCCAACAACCTTTGTATTTTCTCATTTGGTGAAGCTTTTAGCTCCACAACTCAACAATATCCCACTTGGAGATAAATAGCTACACCTATACCTATACAACAACATCCTCTAGCTTGTTTCTCCATCTTCAAGTTCAATATTGAAGACCAACAAATTTTAAATGAAGATTCAACTTCTCCTTTGTTACTAGCTTTGTTAACATATCAGTAAGGTTCTTATTTGTATGGATCTTTTCCAGCTTCAACTGTCCATCCTCCAATACCTGTCTGATGAAGTGGTACTAAGCTGTATATGTTTGGTTCTTAAATGAAAGGCTGAATTCTTTACTAAATGAATTACACTTTGACTATCACTGTACAATCTGTAACTCTTTTACTCCTTTCCCAACTCTTCCATGAACCGAGTCATCCAAATCATTTTATTGCTAGCCTCTATGACTATAATGTATTTTGCCTCTATAGTAGACAAGGCAACAACCTTTTACAACTTTGACATCTAGCTAACCGCCGTTTCACCAATAGTGAACACATATCATGTGGTGCTTCTCCTACCATCCATGTCACCTACCATATCCACATCTACATACCCATGTTGAGAAGTGTTTGACCCTCCATAGCATAAATGCCTATTGCTGGTCCCTCTTAAATATTTGAGAATCCACTAAACTAATTTCTAGTGTTCTTTTCCTGGATTGGCCATAAACTTGCTGACAACTCCCACTGCTTGAGCAATATCAGGTCTAGTACATACCATTGCTTACATTAAGCTCCCAACTGCTGAAGCATATGGAACTCTACTCATGTACTCAACCTCATCATGTGATTTAGGACATTGTTCTTTGCTCAACTTGAAGTGTCCAGCCATATGTGTGCTTACTAGTTTTGCATCCTACATATTGAACCTCTCCAACACCTTGTTCACATAATCCTCTTGAGACAAAATCAAACTATGATTTTTCCTATCTCTTAATACTCATGCCAAGGATTTTCTTTGTTGCTCCTAAATTATTCATGGGAAATGTGTGAGCTAATTTTACCTTAAGCTCAGTAATTTCCTGCATGTGTGAACCTGCAATAAGCATATCATCTACATATAATAACAGGATAATATAACTACCATTATCCAATCTATTAAAATAAACACAATGGTTAGATTGACATTTACTAAAGCTATGCTCTGTCATAAACCTATCAAACCTCAAATACCACTGTCTTGGAGCTTGCTTAAGACCATATAAGCTTTTCTTCAACTTGCACACAAGTTTCTCCTTACCTTTGACCTCAAAACCTTCCGGCTGATCCATATATATCTCTTCATCCAAATCTCCATGAAGAAATGTTGTCTTAACATCAAGCTGCTCAAGGTGCAAATCCTCAATAGCAACTAAAGACAATACAGTCCGAATAGAAGTCATTTTTACTACAGGAGAAAAAATTTCACCAAAATCAATACCTGGTTTCTATGCAAATCCCTTTACTACCAACCTAGCCTTATGTCTCATTTGTCCATTCTCTCCTTCCTTTAACCTATAAACCCATTTAGTTTTTAGTGATTTCTTTTCGGCTGGCAACTCAACCAAATCCCACATTTGGTTCTCTTCCAAGGAATCAATTTCCTCATTAATGCCATGCTCCCACTATTTCCTAGATTCTACCTATATTACCTCATCAAATTTTTTTGGTTCTCCACCATCGATGAGAAACAAGTACTATAAAGAAGGGGAATAATGAATTGGAGTTTTACTTACCCTTTCAGACCTTTTCATGGGTGTTTGAGACTCATTCATAGCTTGCTATCCGCCCAAATTTTTTTCTGTTAGTGACCGATCTCGATCATCTCTAGTCGATGTCAGTTCCACGTGACCGACATCAGTTTTCACATGACTAACATTGGTCTCTGCCTGACTGACGTCAATTTATTCTTACCCAACATTGGTTCCTTCCTGACTGATGTTGGTATCTATGTTTTCCTGTGAGTTATGATTTTTACCCGCGAGCTCATTTTGAATCATAACTCATCCAAATCATGATTGCCCTACTCAAAATTATTTAGCCTCTTGAGCTAATCACTGTACATCACCTTCTCATTGAAAACTACATCATAGCTTCTAATAATTTTATTAGTTTATAAATTTCACAATCGGAATCTAAAATCTCCAGAACCATAACCAATGAAAGTGCACCGCATAGATTTAGCATCCAGCTTCTTTCTATTTTTTTATCAATGTGTACAAAAGCTTCAGAACCAAAAACTCTAATAAATGAAAGATCTACCTTTTTACCTATCCATGCCTCTTCTGAAATTCCACCATCCAGTGTAGTAGAAGGTCCTCTGTTAATCAGGTAAACTGTAGTATCTACAACTTCTACCCAAAACTATAAGGGCAAACCAGCATGCAACCTCATACTCTGTGCACACTCCATTATTATTCTATTCATCCTTTTAGTAACTCCATTTTGCTAAGGTGTCTTTGGAACCATCTTTTCCCTATGTATTCCATTTATAGAATAGTAACTATTGAATTTATTGCTGCAGTACTCACCACCATTGTTAGATCTAAGGCACTTCAATCTCAAACCTATTTCATTCTCAACCAAAGCTTTCCATTTCTTAAATGTGTCAAAAACATCATATTTCCTCTTTATGTAATAAACCCATACCTTTCTTGTAGCATCATCAATGAAAGAAACATAATACCGTGATCCTCTAATAAAAGCTACCTGAGCTAGTCTCCACACGTCTATGTGAACAAGCTCCAACTTGTGCTTCTTCTTTGTTGACCCAGTTTTGAGAAACCTCACTTTCTTCTATTTTCCAATAATACAATGCTCATAAAAATCTAGATCTATGCTTTTCAAATCTGAAAGCTTACCTTTTAACTTAAGAACATTCATTCCCTTCTCACTCATGTGACCAAGCCTATAGTGCCACAACTTTGCATCTACATCTGAAGTAGATAAAATAGAAGGAGAATGATCAGTAATACAAGTAGATAGATAAAGTGTACCTACTCTCTTACCTCTGGCTAATATAAGTGCACCCTTGGAAACTTTCCAAGATTCAGATATGAGAGTTACTATGCAACCCTCATCATCCAACTTTCCTACAAAAATTAGATTTCTCTTCAGGATGGGTACATGCATGACATCCTTCAACACCCATGTGTTGCCATTCTACAATTTCAGCTACACTTTTCCTTTGCCAACAATTTGACAAGGCTCATCATCCCCTAAATAAACTTTTCTAAAATCTCCATGGATATAATCATTGAAAAATTTTCTATTTGGGGTTGCATGGAAAGAGGCACCAGAATCTAAAACCCAAGATTATACTTTATTATACAAAGAAAATATAAGATCATCTTGTGTAACAATACCTGCAACTTTTGCTTCTTTTTTATTACCTTCATGATAATTTTCTTTGTTATCCTTCAACCAACAATCTTTCTTTGCATGCCCTTTCTTTCCACAATTCTAGCAGGTTATTCTTCCATTTTTAGATTTGGATCTACTTCTCATCTTTGACTTTGACCTTGATCTCCCTTACTTGCCCTTCTCTCTTTGCCTTCCCCTGCTCTCAATACTTAAAGCATTACCTGATGTTTTCTCTGTGCTTTTCCTATGAATTTCTTCATTCAAGATTACACTAACAACATCATCAACTTTCAAGATATTTGAAGCAGATGCAGTATTACTAACTTCCATTACCAAAATATGCCAACTTTCAAGGAAAAAGCATAAGATTAAGAGAGCCTTAATTTCATCATAAAAAACTATTTTGACTGAATTTAACTAATTTACTATTACATGGAAATCATTAAGATGACTAAATACCAATCCACCTTCCTGCATTTGAAAATTAAATAATTGCTTCATAAGATATACCTTATTCGAAGATGAGGGCTTTTCATATAAATTTTCCAAAGTATCCATTAAATTTACCATTGTCTTTGCTTGTGATAAGTTGGAAATCACAAAAGATGCCAGGCTCAACCTTATAGATCCAAGAGCCTTTCTATCAACAACATTCTATTCTTCATCTTGCATATCTATGGGCTTTCTTGAAACCCCACCCAATGGTAAGTACAAATCTTTCTGATACAGATAATCTTCTATTTGCATCCTCCATAATTGATAATTCTTACCATTGAATTTCTCCATTCTTAGTTTACTTTCTTCTACCATTGCTTTACTCCCACTCAATTAGAAACCTTTGTGAGTGAATTCTGTAATCAACAAACATTAACCTACTCTGATACCACTTGTTAGGATCTTACATCACAATTGATTACTTTTGTATAAGCAACTAAACACAGAATTAAACCAGAAATAATAAGTAACTAGAAATCAAAAACAACAAAGAATAGGAGATACAAGAAACAATACAATCTTGTATTAAACTCTTCTAGAAGGAAATACAATGAAGAAATCTCTCTCTTCTCACACCTCTCAGATGTATAGATCTCTTTCCCTCAAGAGTTCTCTCTCTCTCTCTCTCTCTCAATTACAACCAACTCAACTACTTGAATTGATCCACCTTTGCAAACTATGAGGATCTAACCCTATTATATAAAACTAGGGTTCATGAGCCATGCATTCTCCACCATTAGATGCACCTCTTAATCAAAGGTTCAAATATGTCCTGTCAAAAATAGAAAAGAGGACTCAAGACTAACAGTTAATCTTTACATGCAAACTGTCTGTTCTCCTCAAAATTAGAATTTTGGGAATGCACAAATGACCGACACCAATCTCTATTTATCTGCATATGACTGATGTCAGCCGATCCCTAACTGACATCGATTGGTCCTGACCGATGTCGGTGACTGTGTAACTCCAGCAACCTCTGCATTTGCTCATCTGGTGAAGCTTTTAGCTCCAAAACTCAATAAGAGTTACTTCTCTATTCTTAGCACCTTGTCACCACCTTTTATGGAAGAGTTACAGTCTATTCTTTGGGTGCCTTATCCACCTTTTGTGGATTAGTTACTTACATACTCTCCTATTTGTAGTCCTCACTTTGGCCATCTCATGTTAATTAGATTTTGGTTTTCTCCATTTTGTCTTGTGCAATTTATCTTCTTGTGTTATTTTCAAATTGGTTTAGCATCTATGTGGTGTGCACTTACTTCAACTCGACTAATCATGTCTCCATTGCACTCGTATTATCTGGATTCTGTCAAAAACTCTGATATAAACAACTAGCACCTTTTTATGTTAATGAATAGGAAGATACAATTAATGTTGGATCTATTGAGTGTTTGGACATACACCTAAGATCAAGAAAAACCATACAGAAACCTCCAGTTCTCATTTTTGAGATACTAGATGAAAAATACAAAATAGACTCATCTCAATTAAACGTTAGAGAAACCAAAATCAAAATGAGCCCTAAAGTAAACAAAGAAAAAACTACTACCCCAGTAGTTCCTTTTCCTGAAAGATTAAAATAAATTAGTATTAAACCAAAATCAAACTTGGTCCATGAGTTGCAAAAGATCAATATTAAGGTACCCCTTCTACAAGCTATTAGGGATATACCTAAATTAAATAAGATCATAAAAAACCTTTGTATCAAGACACTTAGAAGCAAAGTAAAATATCTAGAAACCATTCATGTTGATGGAAAAGTTGCTGATTTATTAATAGGAAAACTATAAGTTGCAAAATATGCAGATCTAGAAAGTCTAATGATCAGAGTCATAATTGGAGGAAAAGAAATTCCTAACATCTTGGTAGATTTGAGAGCAACGATTAATGTTATGACAACTAATACTCTCCATACATTATCTCTTATGAAAATGCAACCCACAACTACCATTCTTCAAATGGTGGACCAATCTGTAACTAAACCAGAAGAGATTATAGAAAATGTTGAAGTATTAATATAGTCTTGGGAGTATCAAATAGATTTTATGGTCTTACAACTCAAAACAAATAATCTAGGATATCCCATAATTCTAGGTAGACCATGGTTGGCTACTGTAGCATCATTAATTGATTGTAGGTTAGGAGACATGACCATTTATAATGGGTTAAAATTGAAATGCATCTCTTTGTATCCTCTTGCAAAATCATCAAAAAATTGCATATAAGAACTTTGAGTAGATGAATCAAACAATACATTAAACAAAATTTCCTCATTAGCTATGATCATAATTAAAAAACACTTGGAAGAATTAAATGGAGACATATACCTAAAATCTATAGACTCTGCTAGTCTGAAATCTATGGACTCTGCCAGTTTGAAAGCTATGGACTCAGTGAGTCTAGAAACTATGAACTGCCTCAATTTAGGATTCTTAGGTCAGATAGAATATTCTAAAACCTTCACTTCTACTTCTTCTATTGTTTTCTCATCATATGATCATGGATTGATTTAGAAAAGTGTGTGGAAATTGGCAGAACAATAATAAACTCATTTCTTAGATGCATTCTATTATTCTTTAGCAAGACTGATTCCTCCTGGAAAAGAGTTTGTTGATAATGTAACTATGTTTCATAAGCTACTTCCTCATCCATGTCCTTTGAACTCATTGATTAGTGAATTCAAGTAAATAAAATCCAACTACCTAGGTACAAAACTAATCATGGTATTACCTAGAAAGATTCTAAACATCAATAGTTGGTTAACAAATGAAGAGAAAGATCAAATCTTTGAAGTAATAAAAAGACATAACAAGGCTTTTTCTTGATATTATACCGACATGAAGGGAATTCACCCTAGCATATGCACTCATCACATTTACATAGAATCTATCAAACTGGTCAGACAACCACAAAGAAGAATAAACCTAACATTAAATGAGATAGTCAAAATAGAGATCCAAAAGTTGCTGGAAGTTGGGTTTATTTATCCCATCTCAGATAGCTAGTGGGTTTCACCTCTGGTAATTATGCCCAAGAAAAATGAAAAATTAAGGGTATGTGTAGATTATAGAGAACTGAACAAAGAAACACTAAGAGATTACTTTCCTTTACCTTTCATTGATCAAGTTCTTGACAACTTGGTAGGAAAAAGATATTTTTCTTTCCTAGATGGGTTTAGTGGGTATAACCAGATAATGGTAGTAGCTGAAGATCAAGATAAAACCACTTTTACTTACCCTTGGGGAACTTTTACTTACTGAGTGCTTTCATTTGGACTCTGTAATGCTCCAACAACTTTTCAAAGAGTAGTTTTGGCAATATTCTCTAACCTTAAAAATGATTATGTTGAAGTATATATGGATGATTTCACTATTTATGGTGAAACTTATGAATAAGTTCTTACCAAATTGGAAAGAGTATTGATCAAATGTGAGGAACATCAATTATCTTTGAGCCATGAGAAATGTTTGTTGATGATGGATGAAGGAATAGTGATGGGACACCATATTTATACAAAAGGCATTCAAGTAGATCCAAAGAAAGTTGAAATAATCTCTAACTTACCCATCCCACAAACACAAATTGAAATTAAGAGTTTTTTGGGACATGCTGGTTACTACAGATGCTTCATAGATAATTTTAGCCAAATAGCTGCCCTTATGTTTGCTTTGCTTATAAAATATAGTAGATTTGAATGGAGTGATAGTTACCAATAGGCATTTGAGACCATCAAAGCTAAACTTGTTACTGCTCTAGTATTGAGAGGACCAGATTGGACTAAACCATTCAATATATACACATATGCTTCTAATACAACACTAGGAGTAATCCTTAGATAAAAGGATGAAGATAGTAACATGTATGCTATATATTATATTAGCAAAAACATGACACATGTTGAAAGAAATTACACCACAACTGAGAGGGAATTCTTAGCTGTAGTCTATGCAATTAACAAATTCAGACACTACATAATAGGCTACAAGGTATTTGTCTCTATAGAACATTCAACTATTATATATCATACCAATAAACCAATTGTGGGAGGTAGGATTATTAGATGGTTGTTTCTATTACAATAATTTGATGTTACTATTATAGATATACTAGGGAAGTCTAATTTAGTTGCTGATTTCTTGTCAAGAATGAACACTACAGGTGAAGAATAATTAGTGGAAGATGACTTTTGAGATGAACAACTATTTTCTATTTCATCAAAATCTCTATTGTTTGCTGATATAACCAATTACCTCATGATAGGGAAGTTTCCTCTACAATTTTAATAAAAAGAAAAGAAATATTTAATCAAAGAAAGTTCTTTTAAATGTATTAATGGAATGTTATTTAAACTTGGACCTGACCATGTATTTCACAGGTGTGTGACAAATGGAGATGCTTATGATATCATCAGAGCTTGTCATGATGAACCAAGAGGAGGTCATTACTCAACTCAAAGAACCATACATAAAATCATAGGAGTAGGATATTATTGGCCTCACCTTCATCAGCAAGTAAAAAGATATGTCAGATATTGTGATGCTTGTCAGAGAATTAGATAGCCTACTCTTTCAACAAAGATGCCTCTACACCCTCATCCTCAATTGGTTTTAGAACTATTTGAGAAATGGGGAATTGATTTTATAGGTCCTATAGATCCTCCCTCCAGAGGAAAAGAATATCTCCTAGTATGTACAGACTATGTGACCAAGTGGGTGGAAGTGGAAGTATTAACTCATGCAAGAGAATAAATGGTAGCTGATTTCTTATATTTCAAAATCATGCAAAGATTTGGTGCTCCAAGGGAGATAGTCTCAAATCAAGGACCATAGTTCATGTCAAACATGATAAAGCACTTCATGCAAGTATATCAAACTCAACACAAAAAAACATCTCCATACCACCCATAGGCTAATGGGTAAGTTGAAGTCACCGACAGAGAACTAGAAACCATTTTAACTAAGGTTATTAATTACAATAGAAAGGATTAGGTAGATAAGGTACCAGAAGCTGTTTAGACCTATAGTACTACTTAGAAAACAACAACTAGATTTTCACCTTATGAATTTGTTTATGGTAAGAATCCTTTATTTTATGTTGAATTTGAATTACAAAATTTTAAAATAGCTATAGAATTAGGAATTGAATCAGAAGAAATATACAAAGAAAGACTCTTACAGCTTAATTAACTTGATGAAATGAGGATAGAGGCACTACAAACAATTGAATTAGTACAAAATCAAATAAAAGTTTGGCATGATTCATAAATCAAGCAACAAAAGTTTTAGAAAGGAGATTGGGCACTATTGTTTGATTCTAAATTTCAATAGTTTAAAGGAAAACTACAAATGAGATGGTTAGGACCTTATCAGATTAAGGAGCTCTATGAAAATGGTTTTGTTAAGCTAATACCTATTGATGATAGCATAAAAGCTCTGTTAGTCAATGGACATAGATTGGAGCTTTATACAAAACCTCTCAATAAAGAAAAATTTATTCAAAAGGTAAAAGATCAAGTAACTGTTCTGGAGAGCTTTGCTTCTTCGAGAGAACATGCTCATTGATAATCCTATAGTAAAAAAAATAAAATAAAAATAAAATAAAATAAAATATCAATAGTGAAAATCCTTCCAAGGACACTATTGACAATGCATACCCAAAAAACCAGCTTGCTGGCTGGCTATGCATTGCAAAAAGGGCTTTGGATAGAAAACTAGCAATGGCTAGCTAAAGGGCAAAAAAAAACAAAATTTATAATAAAAATAGAGAATCTCATCATGTCACTATGATTACTTGTGTTGACTAATCCATGTAAACTTATTTGTGCAAGACAAATGGCGAGCAAAAGATAAATCTAAGGCCAAAGTAAGTAAGACATCTATTTTATTTATCTATGTTTAGTTAACTAATTATCTTTGATTTAATTTAGACTTATTCTATAGAGATGACCCAAATTTAAATATTTTGAAATGGAATGACATGACACCTACCATAATTAAAAAACATGTTAATGAATTGCTAAAAGTGTACAGATAAGTATGCAGCTTTGATACAATCAATTGAGTCATCAATCATAATAATGATGGGACGTCATAAAAGGGGTTTTAAATAAAGTAATGAATCACTATCACCATCAAAGTGACACATCATCATTTCACCCACTTTTTAATAATGGACAAAATGGTTGGCACACTCCATAGAAATGTGTGGCGCTTAACTATATCAAGTCATCATATCAAACTACAGACTCATATAGCTATAACATTTCATATGAACCATTTCATTTCTACATACTTCAATAAAAGCTAGTCCACAAATACTCAGTGACTATTGCCTAACAATTTCAATAAAATATTGGTCTAAACCCCAATCAAAGTTAAAGGAATAGAGTTGTCTATAAGTTTGCATATAAATAGGATAGAAGATGAGACCAGAGCTAAAGAATGTAGCAAAGTTTCATAAAGACAAAGCTTTTGTGGTAGTGTTTAGAGCCAATGGCTAGATACCTTTCATTAATTTTTTTTAAGGTTTTGATGAAACAATGGTAAGTGAATTCATCACTAATCTCACCCCTAAATTTTCAATTGTGAAAGGTATTGTTATTCCTGTTACAACTCAAATAATAAGCCAAATTATACAAGTTATAGAAGAGGGAATAAGAGCTACAAGCAAAATTTCATTTAGTGATTTAATTAGTCAATTTAATGGTAATGAGTAGATGGGGAATTCATGTTTAGTAGATTCTAAGATAAAATCAAAAGGGATTAGTAGAAATTCACTTCCTTAACCCTAGAAATTTGTAGCCAAATTGGTACTCAAGTATATCATTTATGAAGGGAAACATAGTATTTTAGGGGGAGACACCATGAAAATGTTAATACACCTTAAGCATGGGAGACAAAACCCTCAGTACAAGATTAAACTCCCATCCTTCTTATATGGTGCCTGTAGTAAGGTATATCATACTTTTCATATTTGAACAATGTATTAAGATATTGTGAATCTAAATTATTTGATTGGCTTGATTTTAGAATATATTAGACATTTCTTGTTTAATATATTCTCCCCCTAACTCATTATAAAATGTGTAAAATACCTAAACATGGTCATAGGTACTAGATAATGTTAGTTGTTGACACATCTTAAACCACTTGACTTACACCCAAATACATGACTCTTATTCACCATTCTCATAATTCATTTATATATATACAGGCTTGAACATTTATTAATTTTCACTAATACACATGAATTTTTAAGTCAATGCTCAAACTATCTTATGTCATCTCTCAAACTATTCCAAACTTAGGATAATTATCCTTACTTTTTAGGATAGGTCCATTGTCATGGACTTGTCTACCTAGTGCAACCTTGTCCCCATGCCATTTAATGACTAGTTTACAAATTCCAAATATTCTTATGGATCTTATCACATGTTTCATAAATCTATTTAAAGGAATTATTAAAAAGGGTTCATTATATAAGTAAATTAAAATCTCATTTGAAAGGGACTTGGTTTCTATCTGGCATCTATCTTTTAAACTACTGCACATTGAGAAATTTTACCCTATTCTTCCCTAATTCAATATCAATCACTAGGATCCATCTCAAATAAATTTTTAAGTATTTAAAATTAAGTCAAGAACTAACATTGTCAAGTACTAAATTCAATTTATAACAATATACATATAGTTTAGAAACACGATTACACAATCACTCTAAGTGGGAGAACCACTTGTGGCTTGACTCCCTCAAATTCTTTGGATACATAGGTAGTGGTAAAAAATCAAATAGGGTGAGTGAATCACCTCAACCCATTATAATTCCCCTCTTTTTGTAGGTTTCTAGTTCTCACAAGTACCCTTAGGAATTTCAAGGAAAAGAGAATGAAAATAATGATGTCTGTATGGTATATACAAAAATAAAGTTTCTTATCCTTCTTATTAGACACATGCACATATGGTAGAACAATCATATATTTATCATAATCAATATGGGTAAGTCCACAGTAAACAAACATGAACAACCTATGTTGTTGTCTAGGGAGCATAAACATGTCTAGACACAATCAAAAACTCTATTCTTAATCTTACACTATCACAATTTTGTCTTATTTTTATTTCCACTATCATACATCAGTTTCAATAACCAAAAATTAGAAAATTTAAGTTCTTAAATTTGGTTGTATTTACTATTTTTAATAAATGCCACTTGATAATTTTAACTTCAATCAATTCTGATTTACATTTACATTTATGTTTAGTTGTCATATATTAAAATATGAATAGATATATCAAGTTTTATGCATTATAAAAAATATTTATCTATTTTAACAAAACTAAGGTAAAACATATCTTTAGGTTTTGGGTTGTTTCTACCACTTATATTCAATATCGACTATCGATACTGATTGAAGATGATGAAAGTGACCTAGGTTCCCTTTTAATTTCTTTTGGGTACATTTCTCTTTATGATCTTTGTTCACATTTGAACGTTTTTTGGTTGGATTTGCATGCCACTAGGTCCTTAATTCAAAATTAGAGACTCTTATATATACAAATTAACTGTAAGGTTTTTTAGAATAAACACTTTGCATGACCAAGAGCTAGACACTATTACATGTTGCACCTACAAAATTATTAGAGCTAACTCTAAAGTTTATAGGGGCCAATTTACATTTGTAGGTTTATACCAAGGGAAAGATAATAAAAATAAAATCTAAACTTTTATCCATAATTACACACATACACATTAGTGGGATAACTACATTTGATTTTGATCCCACTTTTTATAATTAGAAATGTAATCCAACACTTGATCATCCAACAAATATTGACCAAGGTTCGTAGAACTCAACCCTTTTTATAGACACCCAAGTTTGATGTCAAATTACTTGTGTAGACATAGGGTTTGAATATATAGGTAAACATGCATGATTCTAAAGTTTGTAAAAGGAAGAAATAAATGTTACAGACATATACACATCATACTAGAATAAAATATGAGTTAATTGTGTGTAAGGTTAATAGTGACCACTATAGGTCAATATCAACTATCAATACTAACCTAACTTGATGGAACTAATTTAGAGAAGATAGGTGGAAGTAAACCATACATAGAGAATTTACACAGTCATGAGATGTGACTTTTAGATGACCAAAACTCCAAATAGCATAGAAAATAAGCTAAGAGCCTTATTACATCTTGTTATAATATTATTTCTATATTTAGCCTATATGCTTATCATAATTTATATTAGTTTCATGGGTATTTTTGTATATGGTAAAATACAAAATAAATCCTTATTTAATCAATTTCTATCCTATTAGGGTTTATAAAACTAAATTAGGGTAAAACATGTTGATGAAACCATATAATTATCAAATCTTGTTAAAACTCTTGATCTTCATTAGGATTTCCTTTTAAGATTCTCTATTTCAACCCTGGGGTTTCCATTGTCAAAACTCTAGTCCCTCCATGCTCATATAATTATTCAAATTAGGCCTTACATATATTGCAATAGCTTGTTTAAGGAAAAATAAATCAAATGCAGAGAATAAATCATAAACCCCTAATGACTCTTAACATGTGGGTTTCTAATTATCTAACAATTACATTCCTTATGCATATGATAATGAATGGACTACTATCCAAATGTGTGTGATTAATGATGCTAGTTATTTAGATGAGCAATATTGTTATCATGATTATGATTATGTGTATTATTATACTTATGAAAAACAAAATGGTTGGTATAATAATGAATCCTATAGTGAAAAATAAAATAAATACACGAATTCTGAAGTAGAAGAGCCTACTTCTACTTCTTTTCATTCTTGTTTAGATCATACACTAGAACAATATTAATAAAAAAGTAATGGACATATTAATATTTATAGCATATCTATGAGTTAAAAGGTGAAGATTCTCTCTCAAATACACCTCATTAATCTCTAAGATTTACTAGTGCACTTAATCTTTATAGAAATGGCAAAAGTGTGTGAAATTCTTTCTCTTTATAGAAATGGAAAAAGATGTGAAATTCATCTTCTCTCTATAAATGGTAAAATAATGTGAAACTATTTATCTATAGACATAGAAAAGAGTGTGACATTGATATTCCTTCTCTTTATACATATGGCAAAAGAATGTGAAATTCCCTCTCTAGAAAATTAAAAAAGTTTGAAATTCCTTCTCTCTATAAATGGAAAAAGAATGTGAAATTTCTTCTCTCTCTAGACATGAAAAATGACTGTGAAATCCCTTATTTCTATCTATAAATACTAAATGATAAAAACACATGTGATTATTTTTTTCCTCTCTTGGAATATAATATCAAAATATCTCTTTGAATGAGTTTTATATTTAAACAAAATGTGATGGACCTCCGTATTTTGACAATGTAATTATATGTAATGATACATATTCAAAATGTGAATCTATGGAACATAATGTTACACATGAATGTGATGATTATTCTTAACCTATGCCTAAATTAATAAATATTATGCCCAAGCATTCTTCACCTATCTGTAATAGTATGCCTATGGCAACTTACAATAATAAGATTTAACCACTGAATGGACCTCTTAAGGATATTAACATGCCTTTTAAATAATTAATCCCCTAACCTTAAAATTTATATCATATCATGGTTGGGGTCCATTCTAAACTATATATGGAAATCCAATAGTGTGTAATATTCTAAATCCACTGTTACCCCAAAAATTCCTCATTCATACATTTTGTGTGTTTGATTGAAGAGTGATCCTTATATACATGTTAGAGACTTTAGATATTATATGGAAAAATATTATTTTAGTCAAATTTTACTAAAAGTGTTTCCAAATTTTTTAATTATAAATGCTTTGGATTGGTTCACTATCTGCCTAGTGGGTCCTTACACTCCTATCTTGAGTTAGAAGAGACATTTTTAAAGTAATACATTCACAATAAGGGACCAAGAGTTAAATATGAATGTTTAACTTCTCTTTACCAAGGAAAATAAGAGCCATTTTGTGATTACATTTTATAATTAGGACTTGTATGCACCAACTAAAATAATAACCAATAAATTTGGAATCATAGTACATATTTTGTAGGGGTCTCATCCATCCTCTCAAAAAACAGTTGTTTTATTGCACTTGTGATTAATTTCAAGATATTTTTTATAATAATCTCACACTAGAATATAAATTGACACCTAATCAAAATCACAAAAAGGCACATGAAGGCATTAACCTATAGTAATAATTTCCACACAAGGTAGCTAAGATAACTACACTTCCTAAAGTAAAGATTTTAATAAAGGAAAATCATATCAATGTCCTAAATAAGGGGAAATAATAAGTTTATATAGGGGTATACAAAGTGAATAAACCTATCTTAAATAAGCAAAAATCACTCAAGTTCAAAAGTTTAATAGATTGATCATAGATATTATACATATATTATTAGATAAGAAGTTAATTAGTGTACCTCCTAACTATTATCACCCTCATAACCATCTCAAGAAATTAATAAGAAAACCATTTTGAATTTATTATGGTATTAACAAACATTGAAACAATGATTGTTACACATTACAACAAAAAATTACACAACTTGTAGATATAGGGGTTATTACATTTAGAAAAGTTGATACTTGGTCAACAAGACCCCCTTATCCATATTATTCTACTACTCATTCAATGAATATTGAGACATATGATGATGTTCCTACAAAGAAACCAATGGCATATCAAAATTCTAAGGATGATTTTTCTGGGAGAATATCTTATTGTTCAAATTATATCACAAGCAATCTATCCTAGTATATTCCCATTATGGAACAAATGGTCTCTTGAGATCTAACTAGAAAATAACTAGAGACCACAAAGTTGTGAATGATAAGGTACAACATAATGTAGTTAGATTTTCATCTCCTTCCAAACAAGTATGGATACCAAAAGTGAATCAAGAATTTATAGATCATAGGAAAGTGAAAGTTAACATTATCTCATAAGAAAATAGAAAAAGGAACTCCTTCAATTTATTCCACAATAGTCTCATCAAATAACTTCACATGATTATAATAAATTTTTATTTCCCGATGAGTGAGGAAATCACTTTTCATCATCAAGGATATTTAATACTAATATGGATTCATCTCATTGGGTAGAATATTATGATACACATGACATCTATAAAAATATACAAAACACATTAATCAAATACACATTTAATACAAGATGGTGCATAAAATAAAATTCAAATAATGAGATATCAATTAACCATTACATTTATACAAACATTTGATATAAAATAAAGAAATTAATTATGGTAATTAAAAACATATGAGACAATACTGATGTATGTATACAAACCAATGAAATCATCAAATATAATCAAATAAAAGATTAAAATATATAAAAATTAATAGAAAATTAGGGAAACATCTTCAGATGCATCAAAATCATCACTATCACTATGCCTACTATATCTACAAGTAGAGGATCCACTATCTCATTTTCACCCTCATGACTGAGATCTATATCATCTCACACGCTCCTAAAAAATATCCTAACTTCACCATGCATATGTGTCTCCCTGTATAACTCTTTAGTTAGCTAGAATATCCCTTGTTATATCACTACTACTCTCAAGAGGAGACATTAGTAATCTATCTAGATCTACCTTTAAATCATCTTATTCACCCAAAACTATAGTAAGGATACAAAAATATTGGCAACAAGGTCAAAAAGGGGTACATATACACTTGAAATATGTCATACTCTCCCAATTAGTCCACTATTTACTCTATCAAATGGAATGTCCCATATCAAAGTATGAATGGATGCATATGCTATGGTAGCCCAATAATCATCACCTATACCAAAACATAGGAAAATCATAAAATATTAGCAACTTTTATATAAGTGAATATAAAAAATAAACATATAAATATACATATATACTTATGTGTATCTACAAAATCAACTACAACATCATTCAGAGCTAGTTGTGGAACAACTTGATATGATCCTCCATCTCCTCCTATTCCTTTTTCACTTCCTCCCTGAGTTAGGGGAATGCCAATTGGATCCAATATAAAAAGAAAAGTAATAGAACACCTCATGTTTATCCACTACTGAGTGTAGTGTGAAGTGAATCCCACATCATCTATATCAGGATCCATAAGATGAGCATCCACATCTGATATAGGAAAATATGCTAGATATACACCACTAGGCCTTGGCCTATTTCATACATAAAGGGTATACCTCATGGTCCATGCCAAAGGGTATTATGATGGAGGCCCATATTACTAGATGCCAAACTATTGTGTAACCCTCTTAAACTAAAATATCTCCACAACACCAAGAAAGTAGTTATGTATCCACACACTGAAATGGATGTGGCATAAATCTACCACATCCTTAACCTCACTACCATAGCCTCTATATGGCCTCCAAAATATCCCACCAGGTGTGACCCTATCTAAGATTAAATGATAATCCATAGTGATCAACCCTCTCTACCTCTCTAACACTCACCACTTCGAAATTTTTTATGGGTGGACCAAAGTACCACAAAGTCCTCAAATTGGCCAAACTACAATAATATGATCATATTACTAAATGCATAGTAAATTCACAATACTAAGGCACTAATGTGGACCTATAAATTAAAGCTTTAAAAATATCTATGTAAGTGGGGAACCATAGTACACCCACATGAATATCTCATACACTTCTCCTCAATGACAAAAAAAATCATACATACGATAAAATATGACAATACCAACACCGTCCATAATAATAAAAGAAGCAAGCAAACAAAATATGACCTTCTAAAAACATGGAAAATATATGTGATGATCCCCCAAAGTAACATTGTAGAAACATGCCCTATTTACTAATCACCTTAGTCCCACTAATTATGTGTGTGTGTGTGTGTGTGTGTGTGTGTGTGTGTGTGCGCGTGTGTGTGTGCGTGTAATGTAATATATCTATCCCACTATGGCTTGCACTATGGACGACTCAACAACTATTGGTAATCTCAAAATTCACCACACATCCTCCAAATCATAGTTATATCCCTATAAGGAGATACAATGGGAAAGTATCAAAATTTCACTTCTTTTTTAAGGTAATCATGAGATGCATATCATATGGGATATAACCTTAACAACCACATGTATAAGATCAAATTCTATCAATAATATTCTAGCTGGTGTCATCTAAGCCAAGGTCACTCACAGTCTCCCTGTGATGTCCATATCAAAACTATCTAGCATGAAAACATCTTTGAATAATATAAACAAAAGATAATAATGTCAGATATAACAAAAAAAATACATGTTCAAAAATATTAACTTAATGTATTCAAACCCTAATGTCATATCTAACTAGATATAATCATTATCATTAGATAGTTTTATGATGAGTGGTCTATTTTATCAGTTAATATCATCAAAATATAGGATGGTTCCATAGAAGGTTTAAAAATTTTGAACTTCAAGGGTCAATATCATCACTCCTATAAAATAAATAAAACCACCTAAAAACACTTAAATTAAAAAAACAAAAAATTCCATTTTTTTTCAAAAATTCAAAAATGGATCCAAAACGTGATTTTTTTACATACTAAGTCCTTAGGATGCTAGGCTTGTATCATATCCTAAAAATTATAAAAATGGTTAAGTAACACATATAAACCACTTAATATCATAATATCTCATAGATCATTAACCATTATCAACAATGTGCAAATGAATTACAAAATTATAAAAACTCAGCCTATTTATATGGGTCAACTTTTTAACTATGCACTGTGCCAACTAAATTTCCAAATTAATACATGTGAACCTTCTATGTGTGATATCTCAATAAACATATATTTAAATCATGTTCCATCAGTTGTGTTGGAACACACATAATATGTTCTACTACATGATAAAATTTATATGGCTATTAGTAATAATCTAAAATATTTTAAAACATTCTAAAATATTCTAAATTTATATGAATACTCTCTCACAAAGATGTTTCCCTATTTTTAAAAATTGGGGGAAACTCTTAATTCCATATATAAACCATTTATTTTAGTAATTATTTTATGCCATCAAAAGACTAATTTTATCAAACTATATCATATATCTACATATCTTTGAGGTTAATTCACATGATATTCAAATCACAATGATACAAATAAAAAAGTGATTAACTAATTCAAATCAATTAATTTTTTTTTACAAATCATCAAAATTATCTAAATTACATATATATTTTGATACAATCAATTTGAAAAAACATCCCTCACATCAAAAGGGGGGGGATACATCAGGATTATTAAAAAAATTGAGCCCACACATGAATAACATTTATTATATTTTGGGACACTTGATTATGATTATCAGAGTTAGAAACATTATACTTGACTCAAATTATCAGATCTTAAAACATTATACATGATTAATATGATCAAATATTTAAATATTATACATGATTTAGATTATTATAATTTAACACATTACACATAGTTTAAAATGGTTTAAATATTAGATGGATTAGTTACATGATAAATATTGGCTCATTATTATATAATATGGGGGCATATAATATCATATGCACATAATCAATAGACTTGAATACACATTCATACACACTTGGGTGAATGTGCATAAAATTTGTAGGAACATGAATTACAAGTTTTTACATACACATACATCTGAGATACATGTTTTTAGATTCAACACATAGATGCATGCCATTATATATTAGTTGGTATATATACATGGCACATGATATTGATTAATGAATATATACACACTTTCATATTCATGAGGCATGATATTGATTCATGCACATATATGGAATTTTAGATTCAAGGGGATGGCATGATCTTGATTTATGCACATATACACACTTTCAAATTCATGAGTCATGATATTGATTAATGCACATATACACACTTTTAGATTAATGAGGTATGGTACTTGTTTATCCACATACACAATCACATACTTTATAGTTGAATGTCTAATGATTGTCATTCCAATTTACACTTATTAGATATATGGTCAAGATGGAGGCATGCACATTTTTCATTCTATTTCAATCATGCATTTATTATTCATTGAGTGAACTTGAATGAAACAATACAATCAAACCCATGGTCATGATGGGGGCATAGACACTATTTATTTCCTTTCCATCATGCATAGACCAAATTTGAGTGTAACTCTATAAATTAAATCTATAAACCATCTATAGTGGTTCATTAATTTTTAGTGATATGTTAAGGTTCAATGATGCTTAACACATCATTTATTAATCTAGGACCGAGTTTTCAATTTTAATTTTAGACCTACTCTTTAAATAGCTTCTTGGAATCTTGTCCATTTCCTTGGCTAAAAAGTAAACAAAACTAAAAGTTCCATCTTATTCTCAAAAGTGATTGGGTCAACTATTTACCCTTGAAATTTATACTCTTCACAAGAAGAGCACACTTCACGAGTACACTCCGTAAGTGACACCATATGATATACATACAAGAACACTTAGACATTGATAGGTTAGATCACAAAATGTCAATTTATAATGTTTGGTGCAAGCCAAAGTTATATTCATAATTTAATTAAAAATGAGAAAACCATTAAAAATATATAATCCAATGAATGTCTTATCATTTTATATTTAAGAAGTCATTTTAACTTCTTACATGACTCTTGAACTACACACTACAAGACAAAATCAAACTATAACTACTCCTAGGAATTTGGAAATAATATTTACAATAATATTACATCCCCCTTAATCTAAAATAATTTTTTTGAGCCCAATAATTCCTATAAATGTTTAAAAAATTCCTTTTCCAAGTGATTTCATTAGGATGTCTATTGGTTACCTTATTGTAGGTAAATGTTTCAATTTGACACTGCCATCTTTTATGTATTGTTGAATCAAATGAAATTTGGTATTGATATGCTTAGTTTGATTGTGTTAAGACTAAATATTTTTCCACATAGATTGTAGAAAGTGTTTTCAACCATGAGTGGTTTTGAAGAAATTTGTCACTTCTATAAATTTGAAAGAACCCTCCTAAGCCATAAGATTTCTCTAGTTGTCTCTAAAGTGACCATATATTTTGCTTATGCTAAAGAAATTTATAGTACCAATTTCATTTTGGATTTCCAATTAACAACTATTGTTCCCAAATTCATAAAAAAAATCATGGTGGACTTTTTATCTTCAAGTTCACCATCAACAACTTTGATACCAATGATAGGTTGGATCACGAAATGTCAATTTACAATATTTGGTGTAATCCAAAATTATCTTCACAATTCAATTAAAAATGAGCAAACCATTAAAAATATATAAGCCAAGGAATGGATTATCAGATCATTAGAACAAACAATTCAAAATTCATAATCACTAATGGAGGTATGGATTCTTTTTTTTACCTTTTATCCATTATTTATAGTTCCACTAAAATTCTGGATTAAAGAAGAAAAATGTGGATACCCATATTTGGTACGAGCCTTATTTTATAATAATTTTAGGTAGATTCACATATAAATATAAAAAACTATCAACTAAGTACTTAGTGACACATTTATATTGGTCTCTTTATTATCTTCCTGATTCTCTTTCATAGTTTGAATTTTTTTTATTATCATATTAAAACTTATAATATTACAAATATCTCTATCCCTTGACTTTATCTTGGATTAATTTTATGACTTGGGTTGGTTATATAATTTATTCAGTATCAACTATTGATAGTAACAAAATATGAATAAAGTAATATAGGTTACATTTTAATTTCTTTTGGGAACATTTAATTTTATTACCTTTTTTTAGCATGTTTGAACCTTTTTATGTCAGTTTTGCATGCCACTAGGTACTTAATTTAAATTAAGAGTCTCCTATATATACAAAGCTACTATAAGGATTTTTAAAATAAAAAATTTGCATGATAAAGAGATATATAATATTACATATTACTTCTAAAAAATTATTAGAACTGAGTCTAAAGTTTTAAAGGGTCAATTTACATCTGGATGCTTATACCTAGGGAAAGATATGAGAAAGAACATCTATAATTGTATCCAAAATTATACACATACACATTAATAAAATAACTACATTTAATTTTTATCCCTCTTTGGAGTATTGGAAATGTATTTTAGTGGTTGGTCAATTAATGAGGATTAACCAAGGTTAGTCAAACTCAACCCTTTCATCTGACACCCATATTTGATTTTAGATTACTTGTGCAAAACTAGGGTTTGAACATACAAGTACACATACATTATTATGAAGTTGGTAAAAGGAATAAATAAGTATTATAGACACATAAACATCATACCAAAATAAAAAATAGGATCTCACCATATGCAGGTTTAATATCAACCACTACAGGTTAGTATCGACCATTAGAGGATAGTAAGATGCAACCTCATGTAAGGATGAGATAGTGAGTGTAAAGAAATATACCCCAATTTATCCTAAAAGTGGGTAAATTTTATATTCCCCAATGTGTTAATATATTAAATTACCCAACATACATACACACACAAACACACACACACACACACACACACAATTCCCATGTGACTAGGTATAAGTAGGATAATGTAGTTTCTTGATATATATGCTATGGAATATCAATAAGAACATGGATATAGTAAGATTTATATGTGTAAGATATAGATAATATATAGGATATAAGAAAGGGTATGATTCCCCAAATGGAAAGATAATAGAATGATGAGTGATATTACCTAATGTATAAATGTGCCCTTAGGTGTGCTAGATATAAAAATAAAACACATACCCAATAGTAGTATTTTATAATAAAAGCATGGTAAGGGCCATGGAAACATATGGAAGAACATGGAATATTTTAAGTAGTAACATGAATTATAACATAAGAGGACAATCACACATAGGCAAATATGACTTATAACAATCAATTAAAATAACATAAAATAGAAACTAGAGGACATTCTATGGATAACATTGGATAAAACATAAACATGAAATACACACAGGTGCACACAAGTAAAATAAAATCACATAAAGTAAATTGAGCAAGGGATGTAAAGAGAACACATAATGTATCCATGTAACATGCAATATATTATAAAGATCAAGATATGCATAGTAAATATAAGTAGATTTATATGATAAAGGGAATGTAGGAAGAATATTACCATAAACCCATTATAGAGAGATGCCCCCAATATAAGGCATACCAAAAATGTGACAATGCCATAATAGTATGAGCATACTCATAATTAATAGCATTTATAAATCCATGATCACATGTAACCTAGATATCCTACATCACACCCCTTCAAATAATGCCATGAGAAACATGTGTAACATATTCATGTAAACCTATAACATAGGTAGATAAATAAGATATGTATCTATTGAGAAAGATAAATGTAAATACTTTTTTGATTTTTAAGTTTTTTCAATATTTTTTCATTTTAAATAGATCACATAGAAATGAGTTCAAGGAGCACAAGCAAGGTAAACTCAATCAAGAAAGAAGAGGATCTAAGGGGTGAAAATAAAGAGAAGAAATACTAAGAGCATTCCAAAAAACTACAAATTTCATCTAAAATAAATACATGCTATGATGAAAGGTCTCAATATTTTTTTTCATCATTAGGAAATCTATGCAATTATTCAGAATGTCTAAAAAATAAAGGGGAAAGGGCTAATACAACATAAAAAGTAACATAAACCAAGTGGTTAGAATAATGTCAATGCAAACCAAGGAAAAATGTAAATGGAAAATTTGTAAGAAAGGACGAGTAAGGTACAAGCTCAAGTGAGAAAGGAACATGAAAGGCAAAACATATAGAAGAAGGATGCAAGAATAAACTATGATACATTATGATATATTGATAAAGAACAAGGGATAGGTTAGCATGGATTATCAATGATCCTATCTAAAATATGAGGTATAGGACTTGGGAAGTTAAATGTGTCATTAGAAGTATAATAAAAATGGTCACAAAATCTGTGATAACTTGAATTATAATCACAAGGCATTATATCGTTAACATGCACTATAGGGGCTGCCTTAACCTCTCAAAAGTAAGCATGCATACTAGTTTGAATGCTTTATTTTATAGTTTAACTTTTTCCATGTGCTTGGTATGAATCAATGCAAGATGTTGTAAATAAATATTAGGATGTGTATGGGTAGTTAATATATATCTCAAAGGTATATCTCTAATATTTATAACTCAAGAATTCAAAAATGTAGAGAGAAGGATAGGAGGAACTATGACTAATGGGGGGTGAATTGTAGCATATATAATATGGAATTGAATAATTTGATTATTATAAAATACTTTAAGTAATATCTCATGTTGTTTCTAAGGTTGGATAGGTAACCCATAATGTGTGCCATAAATACTATATACTTTGTCATTATGCACAAACTTTATATAATGGCATAATGTGGATGGGACTGCTCTCATTTTATTTATCCATGGGTATCTAAGCTATATATTATATATACAACTATTTAAAAACAAGTAGAACCATACTAATAGGGTATTAGGACTTAGAGTGACTGGTAATGTAATACACTAAGGGGTGTTTATGTATTGCCATCATAAATTTTGAGTACCACGGTTGTGGTAAGTCTAATTTAGTATACCCTTTATTATCTATAAATGACATTTTAATATAATTTTGACTTGAATTGTTATTTACCATAATGTCATGTGTAATCATAGGATGAGAATTAAATAACTCATGTATATAGAGTGGAACATTATTTGTATAATATTTTTGGAATCTTATGGTCATAAAATGTGATGAATAGAGTTTTATTTTGAGAACTGATAACTATACCTATAATTCTAGTGATGAGATGTTCATTAAAAATTATTGGCTGATGTATATATGTATCCATGTGAACATTATATTCTTTCTTAGTATATTTAATGTGAAAATTATATTATTTCTCAGTATCATGATTCAAAAGAGGGATATTAAATATTTTTAAGTATTGGTTATGCATAATGACATATTATTTCAATGTAGTATTATAGTTTTCAAATTTAATACTATTACTATCAATTACATCTTGTATCTTATGTCTCAATAAATATCATTGATTGGTAGAATGTATTGAATCTCTATGGTAGTTATACTACTAATTTATGTCAACTTTTATGGCTAGGTGATGATATCATGTCACACTCAAGAGACTTTTTCAGCCCCCAGTGAGGAGGTTTGGATAACCTTATAAATTGTTGAGGGACTCTAGATGTTGAAGGAACTAGCCTTTTAGGTGGTTGTGAATCTACGTTTACATTTTTGGCCTTATTCTTAGATTAAAGATTTGGAACATCATTAGACTTATCTTTTATGTTGTTTTTCATTAATATTTGGAGGTAGTATAGGTACGGGTATTAGGCATGTATTTTAACATGTTAGCCTCTAAAAATTTAAACTTAAAGTTTCAAACCTTATACTAAATATCATAAAAATATTGGTAAGTGTTAAACATGAATTTGTATTTAAGTGGTTGAAAACAAATTTTGGAGAAAATGATTTTTAGATTACTATTATCTAGTTAGTTAGACATATTCATAAGCATTGTCTTAAATTTAAGTACTTAGTAAAATTCATATTAAGTCCTTGACTAAGTTAATAATTTGAGAAAATGTGACCCTTTGGATAATATGTATGGAAAAGTGAACTAAAAATATATAATCCAAATCATTAAATCAAAGCATTAAACATATAGGTAAGACATACAACTAAACCAAGAAATATTCTTTGAGACTTCTAGGAAATAACTTAATCATTAATAAATCATGAAGAGTAAAACCAAAACTTGAAGTAAGGTAGGATCAAATGTGATTTGAAGGATCACCTTTACCATTGTATTATTCAAATTTAGGCACTAACAAACTAACAGGCAAAGGTTGAGCGAGAACCTCATGAGTCAATTAGTTGTGTAATATATCTTGAGAAGTAATGACATGGCTAGAATTTTGAGATCCTTTGTAAAGTAACCTAGCTTGAGCTTGTATTTATTAGATACATTGTTGATTGTAATATTATTTAGATGTATTTACATGTGTAGGAGCCATCATATGATTAGAATTTTTAGGTATAAAAGTGTGATTGGTATTTTACTAAGACCAATATATAAAAAATTGGGAATGGGCTGAAATGGTACATTAGTCTTAGGAGGCACAAAATATGGTAGGTTTTATAGGAATATATATAGTAACCAAAGTAGGATTTATTCATGGAGGCATAAAATTATGAGTAAGAGGACTAGGAGCACTAGCCTAACCACTAGATGTAGAAATAGATCCTTTAATAAGAGGATTAGAACATTAAAGGGAGCATTAAAAACATTATCATGTATAGATACCTTAGAAATATATTTATTTTGTAGTTATTTTAACTAAAGAAACACAAGTTATAAATGATATGGGAATTTTAGGATTAAGTTTCTAAATTAAACTATCAATTTTTCTATTTTTAGATCAACACCATTACAATCATTGTTAATATGAGAAATACCCACCCAATAGGTTTGATGATAAAATTCACTCTCATTTTAGGATCATAGGGGTGACCCAAGGCGTGAGTTGTATAAATTAATTTTTATATGTAATAACATGGTGTAATGATGGTAGATCAAGGTGCTTGTTACTCATGAAGATCTGCCTATTTATCTACTAGTTATACCAAATAGTTAAACAAACTATCATAAGGTGGATATTCACAATGATGATTTTTAACCAAAAATGTCTTGATCAAAAAAATAAAAAGAGGAAGGAAGGGAAAGGTAGAAAAAGGGTTTATAAAAAATAAGAGATGTCTCCTAATTTGATTAATTTATGAAATCTACTATGTGCTTTTAACTAATGCTTACTTATCTCTAGATGCAACTCATATATAAGTAAACATAGTGTGGAGTCTAAGGATATTATATTAAAAATATTTCATACAACATTAAAACTTGAAATATTTTGAATTATAATAAATTGAATAAGAACATTTATACATAAATCAATGTTATAAAGGAGGTCTTAGCTATAAGAACAACTTAACTACCTAAATCTCAATTTAACTAACCTAAAATTTCACACACAAAAATTTCATTGAATAAACAATTTAATTTTATATCTCATGTCATATTTATTTATTGAGAGAAGAAAACACATTACAAACTCATTGGAGTTTCCATAGAATTCCAAACATCTATTAAATTTTTTTCTTTCCTTTGGTGGTAAATACAAAGTGTATAAATAGTTTATATGAGAACCACCTCATCTCAAATTAAAACTACATGTAAATATTTAAATACAATGTTTTTGAATTTATATAAAGCCACAATTCATGCAATAAAAATTATAATATTTTACAAGTACTCATTGAAAAAATTAGAATTTTCTTCCTGTTAACTATGACTCTAGTTGAGCTTTGAAAGATCCATCTTGCTAATTCTGGAAGGCTACTTGAAAGAGTGTGCGAAGATATTTGAATAACATTCAAGAAATAATGTTGATTATTGTAGAGAGAGCTCCAAAATTCTAAGAGAAGGAAAAATAATGCATTTGATTGATTTCAATAATGAGTAACCTTCCAAAAAGGAAAAGTGGGGTACATATAGGGAAAATTAGGGAAATATGAGGAAGCCCCTAATTTTCATAATTAACTAATTAAAATTAAATATAATTAGCCTATGGACCCTTTATATCTAACCTAAGGAAGATTAAATAACATAGAATGGCCATACGATTGTGTAGGCAAAACCTAGTGGAAAAAAGCACTACACTAATACCTCTTCTTAAGCGTTGCTTAGGTGAGATGAGAATTGGGTCTTGAAATTAAAATCTTAATGAGGTACCCAAGTACATAGTGATAAACCTCCATAGGAGGAAGAAGAATGTGGAGCAGCCCTAACCCCAATGAGAGCTTGTAGATGAACAAATTTACTCTCTGTAAAGGGCTTGGTCAGAATATCTATAATCTGCTTTGATGTTGGATAGTATCAAAGATCAATGAATTGCTTTTTGATAAGCTCCATAATGAAATTCATGTGAATCTCTATGTCCTTTGATGGAGAACCAAATTCTTGAAAATATAATTAGTTCTTTGGTTGTCACAATAGATGATTATTAGCTTATGAAATTGGACACCAAACTCAGTGAAAATCCCTTAAAGCTAGATTGATTTAGTGGTGGCATTGACAACCCTTATGTATTCTACCTCTATAGATGATAAAGTAAATACATGTTGCTTCTTGATTGACCAAATTATTAGACCTGACCCAAGTGAGAAACTATAGCCTAAAGTGTACTTTCAACTTTGAATATCTCCAACCCAATCTAAATCTATGTGTCTAATCAAATCAACCTCTATTCCTACTCCATAGTGTATCCCATAGTTGTGTAAACCCTGAATGTAGTGAAGAATCTACTTTTCTACTTTCCAGTATAACTCATGTGGCTCCTGCATAAATTGGGAGACCAACCCAACTGCATAAGATATGTCAGGTCTAGTGTGTGTAGATAGATAAGACTACCCATGAGTTATTTATATATAGTTACATCAATGAGTGTAGGAAAATCAACCTCAGGCTTCATACCAAATAAGAATGGAGTAGGAGTTGGCTTACAATTAGCCATGTTAAACCTCATAAGTAAATCAAGAGAATATTTAGATTGTGATAAAGTTATCCTAGAATCTGACTGAATGATTTCAATTCTGAGAAATTAGTGCAACAATCCCATGTTTGTCATTGAAAATCTATTTGAAAGTGAGATTTTCACTACTAAGTTGGATGATCGTGAGATCCCTATAATCATTAAGTCATCCACATAGAGAACTAGGATCAATAGAGAATCATCCTACCACAAGATGTAGACATTTAGATCTGAGTAGCATTTGGTAAACCTGACTATGAGGAAAAAGGAGTCCATCTTGGCATACCATGACCTAGGGGCCTATTTGAGTTCGTATATAGATTTTCTAAGTATAAAGACTAAGGAAATATCTTCTATAAAGCCTTGTGGTTTCTCCATATATATCTCTTCTTTGAGGTCACTATGTAAAAAAACACTCTTTACATCCATTTGGTGAATACCCCAAAGATGTGTGACTACAATGGCTAGAGTGAGTCTTATAGACATCATCTTGGCTATAGGAGAAAACATCTATGTAGTCTATGCCAAGCACCTGAGAAAACCCCTTTGCAACTAGATGAGATTTGTACTTATCGACTGACCCATCTGCACCATACTTGGTTTGATAAACCCATTTATAATAGACCAATTTTATTCCTTTTGGAAGAGGGACCAAGTCCCATGCTTTGTTATTGATCAAGGAACTGTACTCTTCTCGCACAGTAGAATCCCATTCTAGAATACCAGATGCCTTATGAAGGTTTGCAAATTTGAGGTAATGGCCAAGTAGGCATGTGATGTCCCCTAAAATTGTGATCATGTCTACCTTATATTCGATTGATTTCCAACCCATCTTTCAACACTCTGAAGTGTCTGTCTAGCCCAAATAGGACTATAATTATATGAGATTAGAGAATTAGGAGGTGAGTCCTCATCATTTATAGTGTGAATGTGAGATGGAGGAGAATCCTCATCACTGATCTCATCTCTTGAACTTGAAGAATAAGAAGAGTCATCCTCATCATCAAGAAGTTCTTAAGGTGGATCTATGTCACTGTCTGAAATGGAATCAATGTCCAGTGAGAATTTTGAAGAGTTTAGAGTGCTAGGATTGTGTTCAAGTGGGCCCTCACAAAACTTGACACTCTTTTGAATGAACAACTCATGAGTTTTAAGATGGAGAAGCCTATGTCCCTTAACACCCTCTACATACCCCACAAAGATGTAAGACTGACTCTGAGGGTCTATTGATTTGCATTTATTCTTAGGAACATGGGCCATTGTTGGTGATTTAAATGATTAAAATTGATCTACTATGGGCTTGTGACCATCCCAAGCTTCAAAAAGAAGATTCCCTTCAAGGATTTATGTGGAACTCAATTCTAAATGTAACACACATAGTTGATTGCTTTGGCATAATACTAAGGAGCAAGAGACTTTGATTAAAGCATGTAGTTTGCCATTTCCTTTAAGGTAAGATTATTGAATTTGGACACACCATTACACTGAGGAATATATGGAATTGTGTGTTGAATTTTAATCCCCTATGATGTGAAAAACTACTCAAACCTATTATTGACATACTCCTTTCCATTATCAGTCCTTAAAATTTTAATGGAACATTCTAACTGCTTCTCCATAAGTGCCTTGAAATACTTAAAGTGATCAAATATATTAGACTTATTTTTGAGAAAAAATACCCAGGTATACCTCAAAAAGTCATCTATTAATGTGAGCATGTATCTTATCCTGTTGAATGAAGGTTTTGAAAATGGTCCTGCTAAGTCACTGTGGACTATCTCTAGCTTCTATTTAGTTCTCCTTACTTTTACCTTGCCATATTTCTCTTCTATATTCTTTCCAAGAATGCAACCATTACATAGGCCATCTAAGAATTTGAATTTAGGCAATCCTGAAACCATGTCTTAATGACTGAGTTACTCTAGGTAATGATAGTTTAAATGGCCAAATTATTCATGCCATAGTTTGCTTACTCTATTTGAATGAGTAAGCAATGAAGTTAAGGGCTAATATGGGGAGAAATGTGAGAAGGTATACATCTAGGACTAGTGATTGGTATTTTTATAATCCACTATGATGTCATTGTCTAACTCCTTGATGACCATTGAATTAAATGTGAACTCAACTCACTTCTTTGCACCCATGTGAGTGATTTGATATACTAACAAAAGATTGGTGGATAGTGAAGGAACATATAAAAAATAATTGAAGGTCCCATCACTTACTTCTACCAATCCTTTACCATCAAATTCTACCAAAGTTTCATCACCCATGAGAATTGAAGGCACAAAACATGGATCTATTTCTAAAAATAAATCCTCTGAGGAGGCCATGTGATAGGAAGCACCTGAGTCAATAACCCAAGTCAAAGGTTGAGAAGCTACTACAATAAGTTCATTTCCTTTATTTTTACCCTTTTTACTATCTTTTACCTTTTCAAAATCTTGTGCAGACATGTTTTAAGATGAGGATTCAGGAACACTGATGTTGTTCTTCTCAAGCATCTTAGTTAAGGTGCCAATCTTCTTTTTCATGCACTGAGATTCATTGTGTCCAAGTTTCTTATATAAGTTGCATTTGATTTTCTCCTTATTAGGTTTCTCACTTGAGGAGGGCTCATTTGATGATGCCTTTGGATTTTCATCTAATTTATGATTGTTCTTATACTCATGATCAGGTTTTGACTATTTCTTCTCCTATTTTCCACTACTATAAGGGTTCTTCTTGTCCTGATTGACAATCAAGGAATATGATTTTGAAGACTTCAATGCACCCATTTGAACCAACTTATCTTGATATTAAGTCATATCAGTAACAAAATCATCAAATGATGGTATTTTCCAAGTGGATCCAAGTTCACGTTTGGTATCATGAATTGTAGAGATGAAAATTGAATAGTCATGACCCAGTTTTGCAAGCACAGATAAAATCATTTGGTCATCTATTTTCTCAATGCCACATTGTTTCAACTATAGTATTAATGATTTTAACTTTGTAAAGAAGTCTTTTAGGGTGTCATAGTCACTTTGTAAAGAAGTCTTTTAGGGTGTCATAGTCATATTCTCATCCCTATAATGAAGTCCTCATGTGCATTATAAAATGTTTACATATTCCAATGTCAAAAAACACCATCAAATTTATATGGGGGATCATATTTTTATTTATGACCCTTGTAAGATTCCCTAACTTAGAATATAATATGGTTATAAGGTCCGAATATATCTTGACCTTTTGTTACCATGGTGTACTTTTGCCTTTAGTTTGGTGATTTTTAAGTAGGAGCTCATAAAATGACTCCAAGATTTTCTCCACTCAATCAATTATTCCTTCTAAGACTATTGATTTAGTCTAGGTTTCTAGCCTCTACATTTTATATTTCATTCCTTAAATTATTTTCTTTGCTATTTCCCTTGTAGAAGCTACTATAGACTCAAGGTCCTCAATAAACTCTTCATTCTCTCTTGGCCTTGATTTATTCTTCCCTATTAAAGTGAATCAATCTTATTATGTTTTGTGTAATGTGTGAGTCTCCCCCTTGGTTACATTTATTTGGGTTACTAATTTTATCTTCCTAGTATCCTACAAAAATTAAATACTCACCTCATGTTCTTACACTATGAACATTTCTTTCCTCTTTGCCTTGGCCAATTGGATGCTCTCAATCTTGTTTTCATCTATTGGTGACATGGAAATAACAATGGATGTGGGTGGTGTGGTTAATGTATATGAAGATAGATAGATTGAAGTGGGCATGAGAATGGTGACTTTGGGGTTAAATAAATGAAAGCTATGGATGTGGTGGAATTAAAGGTCTATGATAGGAGTGGGAGATGGATAAATAAATGTAGCAAATGAAGGAGTAGAAGTGAAAAGTGGAGGAGGAGAGGCCATTTTTGTTGTAAGGAAGGTAAATTTAGCCTTGTACAATAAAAAATTAGTAGATTTATCCTTATTTTTTAGATCTTTGGTATTTTAAATTTAATGGGAAATAACACGTGGTAGCCTAGCCATAACAATGAACTTGGATGTAGGAAAAATTCTCAAAGGGTCAGCTATGAGCATTATGACTCTTGGTGCCTCCATTATAGTGACTTGTCTATTCAATATTTAAATTTTGATGAGTGAAGGGGGAGTGGTTGTAACACTAACAAGAAGAGGAACAACTTTTCCTTAGTAATGGGTTGAGCTTGACTAACCACAAGGAGCACAATCACTTGAGGACATTGGGTTGAAGTCTTAGGTGGCAATTGTCTAGTGTAAATTTTAGTCACTTAGACAAACTTATTGGGAAAAATAGGTGTGTAATATTACACATTAGACATCAAAAGAGGAGTAGAAAGTGGGACATTATCAAGTGGAGGCATAAAAGGAGAATGTGGAGGAGTGACTACTACTTACTCCACAATAATTACTACACGTGGAATATTTGAAACTATAATAGAAAAATAATGAATTTGAGTAGGAATATAAATATGAGATTATAATACCTCACACATTGGAATGGTTATTTTGGAATGATTTAGAGGAGGAAATCCCTATAATACCTTCTTTCTCAACTAGGCATTTGTGCATAGAGAATCATCTTGGGTTATAGGTGTATCTAGCTTTTATTCTACTTCTTTTGGTCTAAATTTTCCTCATTATGTCTTCATCATCATCCAAATTGGAAAATACCCACTCATGAGTATGGGGATGATTATTTTATACAATTAAATATTTTTTTGCCAGTGCTTTAATATGGGCCTTGACATTTCCATTTGGGTCCCATTGCCACAATTCATGATCATCTAAATTGAATGAGGACTTTTGATATATTATTGCATGTAGTGAAGGACATACTTTAAAAAATTTATTATCAACTATGGAGGGAAATGGAGGCCATGGTGCTTATTTTTCCTCTTTACAAACTACACTAACTGCTTGGATAGATTTCTAGGTTATTTCATGTTTTTCTAATTTATCTAGAAAAACAGGCAACCTTAAGGGAGACAATAAGACTTATTTTACTCTTATCACCACATAATATATATAATATTAGTATGTGTATACAAAAGGAAATGCAACTTATCTATTAATCAATCCTATCTTGGAGAAGATAAATCCTACTTGCACTTTCGATTGTTAATATATTATATATTCAATGTTATGACCAAGATGGATCTACTAGATCAAGCCAAGGGATATATTGTCAAAATAAAATCAATAGGGAGGGTTCCAAAGCCTCTAGTTAAGCAAAACTATGTAATATCCCTTGCTAAATCCTATGTTTTCATATTCACTAATTATAATTATAAGTAAATTAAAGTCTAATCTAGTGCTCACCAAAGTTGTGGCACAAAGTGGGGGTAATAAATATAAAAAGTAAACATACATATAAGATATATACTCATGTGAATGTATATGATATCTTAATACATGGAAGAGAAGTATAAATTCAAGTCTATATACTCTTACAAAGGAAAAACAAAGTTATAAATACTTACCTTTGAAGATGAACCCGTTGAGCCTCAATCTCTCCCTTGGCCAAGGTGATTTAGAAGAGGTTGTTGTGGTATGTAAGGATAACAATAATAAGTCATCTCTAGTCTATACAACCTATCTATGAATCTAAAAGAATTCTCTACAAGACAAGATCTATATCTTCAAAGAAATTATTGAAACCCTAAGCTATGCTCCTCAAGTAGAATGGTGGATAAGTAGATGTAAAATATAATATTCTTCTTCTTCTCTTCCTAAATAAATGATGAAATGAGTGTGTATATATAGTTGAATATAACCCTAAACCTTTCTAAATTTTTATCCAATAGGGTCGACTCAATAGACTCTATATTGTTATTGACAAAATTAAATTAGGTCTTGGTTTAGGTTGGCTAGTGGTTGACCTAGAACCTAAAAGAGTTTTATCAATTAGAGTATAGAGTCAATGGGGGTGATAGTGTAACATAAACTATTGGAAAGGTTTTTAGGATAGGGAATGTCTAATTAATATGTAAAATGACTAGAGGAGGGTGTAAAGGACAAGGCAAAGCTTAGGGAAGTGTTTTTAAGATATGATTGTGTAGATAACAAGTGGTAGTATAGGGATAACAATCTTGTAAAGTACTAATCATCTTCCTACCCCTTTCTCAGTGCACCTATCAAGACATGCACTTAGAGAGATTAAAACTCGATGGGTTCTTACAAGATAGAAAACATTAGTAATTTATAAACTTTAAAAATATTATATGTATATATATGCCCCACTCAAAACTCATCACGTGTCATGTGAGTGTAACATGAGATACTGATTTGGGAAAAGAACATAGCAACACACAACATTGAAGATAAATAAATTGTAGCAAGGAGAAAATAAGATAAATGAAAGGAAAAAATTAAAAAATACATACGTTTACTTACCTTTGTATTGTTATTAAAGAATGACATGTAATAAATATGAAGGTATAAAATGTAGGGAACACTAGGTGAACTTGTAGGAATTAGTGAAAAAGAGAGAAAAATCATTTTTTTTTGAAAAATATGAATGTAACATGTGAAAATATTCTTTATAATATCAAGATTCTAGATCATCTTATGGTTAAAAAAAATATAGTAGAAACAAAGATATGATCAAAATATAAAATTTGGTGGTAAATATTTGAGAGGTAAATAATTTTGAATAGTAAATATAAATAGGGTGAGAAATAATTCATTTGTTATTTGTACTATTCTAAGAAAATAGAGCTCTAAGAGACCTAGTTTGAGACTAGAGAGCCATCATGGTGATGAGACAACAGTTGAGATGAGGTGGATGCATAGAGGCTACAATGAGTGCAAAATAGGTAAATAATTGTGAATTTCAAAATTTTGAGTAATTTTATCCAAAATTGAGATAAATATAGAAAACTCATTGGTAGGAAAAATCTAGGCACTAGAATTAAGCTTAGGAAATTTTGAGGTAAACTAGAGGTATTACACGATATTGGGTAGGAAGAATTCAAACCAATAAATTACTAAGGCATTCATGGTAAATGGTCAAAAAGTTGCTACTATGAAGGTATAGAGTTGATTGGGTTGACTTAGTCTGTAAGTCAAGAAGAAAGTAAGGGGATGACCGCATAGCAGTGGGATAATTTAGTATTCTAAAGGGTGGTCGATTGAGTATTAGTGGGCCAAATTAGTTTATAATGATGAGAAGGCTGATTGCATACCAAAGGGATAGCTTATTTGGGGGAAGAGGGCCAATATAGTCTATAAAAATGGAGCCAACTATGTACTACAATACTGATGTAGTATGATAAAGCTAAAGGAGGGATGATTTAGTATAAATAAGTTGATTTAATTAAAAATAACAAGAGATTATTTAGTATCAAAAAGGGGCACATGGATGATTTAGTATTAAATTGGTTGATTATGTAGGAAAATAAAAAAACATGAGAAACTAAATCAAACCAACTGATTAAGTACTTTATTTATGAATTGTTAAGAATGTATTTTGATTATTAATGACATGGAGATTTGATACATCCTTTTTTATTTGATATTTTTTAGAGACACTAGAGATATTGGTGTCTGATAGATGTATCATGGCTACTAGATTTTCTAGATCATTTGAGTGATGTAGATAGAGTTCAATTGGTTGCACTGGATTTCAAAGTTATTATAGAGATGAGGTAGATCTTATTGAGTGTTGATCTCATTATCATGTTCCTTAGAGTATGGGAATGATTGATCACACTTTCTAATGGGTGGTGGATGGGGATACCATTGAGGTGGATATCACAATGGAGGATATCCATATGTTACTTGGACTACCTATAAGTGGGACATTGATGATTGTTAACACACCAGAGGATCGAGATGAGAGACAAGCACTAGCCTAGTGGGTGACATGCTTAGATAAGATATACCTTGGATTGAGGGTAAGCTTATTTGATGTCTATATTATGAACATTGTATATATCTAAAAGGAAATGATAGGACTTATGATAACATGGGTGTTATGTCAAAAGTCTAATGGAAAGGTACCACTATACATGATAGCCTTTTGTCAGTTGTTATTGGATCTAGGAGGAATCTACAATTTTAGGGATGTCATATAGGTCTTGTTCATGTATGATATGTATGAGATGCTATCCAAATGGTAAAAGACCATGGGGCCTATTATTTTGCTGAGTGCATAGATATATGAGAGGTTCCACATGTATCAACTAGCTAAGTTACCCCTTGTGGTTGATGATAGGTTGCCTTGGGTCACATGGTAGACATAAGATTATGTAGCTCTGACCATATCCCACATGTTAGCTATACAGACTACCACATAAAGAGAGATCATGTGGCAAGTGTATATGCACATTGCTACTATATGGACTAGTTAGTTGATCATTATTATAGGGTTGGCACAAGTGCATATCATAGGCCACTACACCTCATGGGTAGAGCCACATCTGGTGGCATGATTTCTAGGATAGTTTAGATTCCCACACCCAATGACCCCTCTAGTATTCCTACTTATTAGGTACATCATGATAGAGAGTTGAGAGGGAGAGGAGGAGGAGAGAGTGATACACATGGATACCACTATCCATCTTGGATAGGTGTAGGCCTAGGTGGCTAATCTATAGGGTTAGGTTATAGGCTTGAGATCTTGGACTGCCTCATTATAGTGTACCATTTAGAAGGGATAGTTATAGGCATCTATGGGAAATGTGGCTAGACCACATGATAGGCAGGATGGAACCCAACCCTAAAGCTCGCACTATTTTTATTTTGTATAAAATAATGATATATATATATATATATATATAGTGATTTTGATAGTTGTATTGATCTTATGAGTTGTACTTGGTTGTGGATGCTGATGCATGAATATATTTCTTTCTATCACATGTATTGAGCTTTTGTTGTATATGTTATGGGAAATATATGTTGAGTGTTTTTTTTTTCTAACATTATGTGATACATATTCATATTTAAAAATAAAAAGAAAAAAATGACTTGAAAAAGTATAAGTAATCAAAAACAAATGTACTACACGCTATATCATAATGGGAAATTTGTAAGAACAAAAGATGACTAAATATAATAATCCAAAGATGGTAAAAAGAGTAACAAATATTTTTAAACCATGTAAAATATTTTCACCAAGTTAAAACAAGATAAAATCACACTATATTACATTGGGAAGTATGAAAATAATGTAATAAAATGGAAGGCACATGAAAACCCAATTGTATAAAAAAAAATTAAGTCAATCAATCATACTAAATCACATTGGGAAGTATAAAAATAAAGATGAAATTGGAAAATGAAATTAAATTGATCACACTAATTCAAGCTAAGAAGTATGAAAAATTTAATAAAATGGTTGTAAGCATACATGCAATTATAAAATAAGAAGATAAAAGTGAAATATTAATGACTTAAGCATAAAACATAGTATATCAAGATGAGAATCATGTCAATGATGTGTAACTCATAATCAATCACTACCTATCTCAAAATTGACACATGTAATTTCATTATGACTTAGGTATTTGAATATTTTGTGAGGAGGGCATGGTCCTATTCATAGTCTTACACTGCAAATAACAAAGGGAACACCAATGAGGTAGAAATAAATATGGGAATTATCTTAAGTGTATGTTGGTAATGTGGTAATTTGTGAGGAAGGCCTTGTAAGGGGTCGGAATCCAAGAACAAACACACCTGTTCTGATTCCTCCTATCAGGATCTTGCTCCTCAGAAAGAACACAGTATGATTACCAAATATAAGCAATTGAATATGTGGAAATAACCAAAAACACAATTAACTAGAATTCACCAATAACACAGAATATGAGAGACAATACACTATCTTGTATTAACACTTTACAGAAAAGAATACAACAAAGAGCCGCCACACTCTTTCACCTTACAGAGGTTTGCCACACCTCAAGTGTACAGTAATTCTTCTACACAACACTCTCCTACACAAAAAATGGTCCCAACAACCAACTCACACACAAAATTGGTGTTCACCTCACCAACCAGTCAGTAATAACCCTATCGGTACACCAAGCACTCTATAGCACTTCAAGTTGATCTCCCATGAACCTGCAACCTGCAATTCAATAGATCAAACTTACATGTAGATCCCCTATGAGCTTGCAACAACCTGTAACTCAATGATCTTACAACTAGAAGGAACTCTTCCTTTCTATCTCATACATATACAATACATGCCAATGGGTCTATAAATAGATCCCAGACTTAAACAATAACTTAGACTCTTAATTTAGACAATTATCCTCGCAGCCCAAGACTCTGACTGGTCTTAACATGCAAACTCTTTGTTCACTTAACTAACTGTCCGTGCAACGAATAGTTTTGGAACACACAGGCAACCGACGCCAGTCCCTGCTTGCCTGGTTCTGCCGACGTCGGCCGACTTCCTGCCGTCGCCGGTGGCCTTCTCCATTGGTCTCGATCGACGTCGGTCCTGCTACCGACGCTGGTGCTCCTGGATCTTAGCAACCATCAGTTCCTTTAGTTTTCAAAGTGTTGAAGCTTTTAGCTCCACAACTTAATAGGCATAGTTCTACACATGGTCTTACAATACAACTCATAAATAGAACTCCTAGGGTGGAGTGATCAGTTAACAAAAAACTATTTCTCAAGGGGAAATATTAGGAATGTTTTACATGGAAGAGGGAATGTAAAAATAATAATGTAGGCATATATGATAAGACCTTAGGATACATGAAGCACACTAAGTATATAATAAAGACATTAAACAACTAACGACCATAAAAATACAAAGGAAACCCATTCATAATAAGCACAACATTGTATATATAAATAAGTGAGATACTCATGTTGTTGATATGAACAATAAAATTAAAATGGTCCTACATTTCCACAACATGTTCCCCATTCCTTAGTACCTCTTAATATCCATTAGTCTATTGTGAAAATTGGTTACTTGTGTGAGAAAGTAGGTAGCACTAATTTTTTTACTATCCTTTCCCAATCTACTAGCCTATCACACCCCAATGGACCTTGAATCTATCATGAGGCAAACTATAGAGTTTTATATTTGGTTAAAAAAAGTAAATGTGTTATGAATCATGTCTTTTAGTGTGATTTGACTTTTAAAATTTGTATATTGCCTTTTATGTCAATGCCTTTTGTTTAAATGATTTAGATTTTAAATTTTATGGTTCCTCCTCCATATAGATTTGAAATAACCAACATGAGGGAAAAAAGTGATACACATGAATGAGCTTTAGACTTTATCTAAAGGAAGCTAAGTATCTAGAGACATGATTAATTATTTACTTAGGCTTGCCTATGAACCAATATGTTATCTCAAGTGTCAACCATGTAGTTTGTGAAAGGAAATAAGAGAATAAAGGGAGATCCAAAGTGGATTGGTAAGAAGAGGATTATAATCAAATGAATTATTTGATAACTAATCACATGGTAAATAAGGATTATTAAGGGGATCTAAGTTTGTATAACCAAGTCAAAATAGTAATTACTTGTGTTGTTGAGATAAGGCAGAAAATAAACGTGAGAAATGACAAAGACATCCATGAAAATAAATGAAATTATAAAGATAAGCATGTAATCATATAAATAATGAAAAAAAAACCATAAAAAAAGATGAAATAAATGAATCCATATACAACACATATTGAAAAATATAGAGATCCATAGAAGATAGATAAGTGAAGTAAAAGTTGTCACAAATTCAAATGATATAAGATATAATTAAAAGTAGATCACAAGTCAAATAAAAAATCATAATGAAAAGTGAAATAACACCATGTTTTGTTCAAAAATACTAGTAAATTTATCCATAATTATTATCCATAACATCTGATATATCTCCATGAAGCTGGATCCTAACTTCAACGAGAGTCTCATCAATCTTTAGGGAAAGTTGTGAGAACACCTCTCACTGAATCTCCTCTATAGAAAATATAGTTATATTTTAAGGATCATGATCATGAGGGATATCATTCATATAATAATTAGGAATAGGAATAATATTTATATCTATGGGACAAGAAGGATCCACTAGTGGATAAGGAACCATAGGTGGGGAAGGATCCACATGTGTGGAAGTAACCATAGGTGGGGAAGTAGCCATATGTTGAAAATTAACCATGGATAAAGGAGGAGAATTATTATGTGTATGACCTATGGGAGGAGGAACAATTGGAATAGGAATGGTCATAAGGTGATCATGAAAATACTGTTAGAGTATGCAATAACAATTAGTGTGATGGGTACCACACTAGTGGCAAAGATAATATACCTCTCCTTATTTGAGAATATACTTAGGTAATAACTTGGGAGGATATATAGCCTTATCTATATGATGAGGAAGGGTAGGATGCAATGTGTTGATATATTTTCAAAATATTCAATAATGGGTGAGAAAATGATTATCTGTGCCATGGAAGCAAAATATATGTTTGTTAGTAGAATTTTGGGGTATACTAATGAAAGGAGTGGAAGTAGAAGCTAGGGAAGGATGGTATGAATGGTAGTCTCTAGTCCAATGCCCAAAAACTCTATGAATATCACAGTAATGTTGATTATCCCATTAGGTAGGTATGGGATCAAGCTAAAATAAAGGAAACATGTCATTACAAAGGGAAGGTGGGGTGGGTGGAGAGATTGGGCTAGGCTCACTAAAGGAGAAGTAGAAATATAAAAAGGATGAGGCTCAACAATAGGTAAAATGGGAGTAGGTTTTAGATTAGGCTCAATTGAGGGAGAAGTAGGACACATAGAGGCCTTAAGGATGATAGAAAAAATCTTTAGGGTAAGCAAATTATAGGGATCCTGGTATCAAGAAAAATGATAGGGACTAGTCATAGCATGATCCATGAGCATGCTCCTAAGAGGATATACAAAAAATAGAGGTGTATCATGTGGGTGTTCCATCTCTAAATTATGAAAAAGAGGAATAATACTAAAATTAGGAATAATACAAGAAAGAATATGATAAGATGACTGAAAATATTGAAGTAAATAAAAATGATATCAAAGAATCCTAGTATCTCTATCTTAAACAAGACCTCCTAGAAATGGATCATCTATAGTATAACCATAATTGTAATTGGGTATATGAAGTTAAATTGTATAGGTAGGTATTATCTTTTCATATAAGTGATGTGCTAAATATAATGCCAATTTTTGGTTAATACCATGGGTATATCATCGATAGGTGGTAGATGGGAGTGTGGATTCAAAGATGGTGTAAGTTGGGCAATGAGATGAGGAGATAAATCCAAATTTTTGATCTTGATATTTATTTCATCTATCTCATCATCATCAAAGTCTAGTAGGTTAGGTGGTATGTTCCAAATGAGTTTGGGGTGACCATGATAACCTCAAGTAGAGTTGGAAGGAAAATTGAAATGTTGAAATTCTATGAATGTAACACTCAGTAAGGGTTCAAGGGTTGTAATTTTTAATACACCATATTCTTGGAATTATTTAAAATTCTAAGGGTTTGTGTCTCTTTGAATCTAATATATAGCACCGTTATGGGGAAACTTGACACATTGGTAGGTAGAAGAGGCAACAAACGTCATATGATGAATCCAAGGCCTACTAAGAAAGATGATATAGGAAAGGGGAATGTTAAATATCATAACCTTCACTTGGTCAGTGATAGAAGGGATAGTAATAGGAAGCCACATGTAACCTAAAGGATGCATTTTCCTTCTGTAATAACCTTGACATGTATTGTATGTGAACTTAAGATTACACTTAGAATATCAAAGAGTTTTAATGAAGTTAAGGGAGGTAACACAAGTACTTGAACCTTCATCAATAAAAGCATACTCGACTTGGGTATCACTGATTTGAATGCTTATAAATAGTGGAGGATCATGGAAGTAATAGGAAATTTTAGGGTGAGATATGTGTTCATTATTTCATCAAAATATATAGACATCTCTTCACATTATACTAATATACTATATTGTAACCTAGATAAGGTAACTTCATGTCCTACTAGAGGAGGATAAGGGATGTTCATTTTTAATAATAGTTGAATTAGGTGGTTGCAATGATGTGGAGAAGTTTTCATGAGTTCAAGAAAGGGTATTTGAGATGGGAGATTGGTAAGTTATGTGATGGGGTCCCATTCATCATAACCCATGGTTGGAATGCTATACAGAGGCACATAATGTTAGAAGAGCTCTTGGGAAGGAGGAGTAGAAGTGAATTCAAACTTGTGTTGATAAGACATGGTTGGTTTAGTTTGAGGACAAATTGATTGATTATCTTTAGATGATAGGATAACTGATTTAGGTATTTATTGTGATTGATTTAAAGAAATGTTATTAGAAGGTTGAATAGTGTTGTCAATAGGTGTAGAGGTTGGGGTAGTTTTAGAAATAGTATGAGAGGTATTATCCAATTTAGGTGTTGGGATTGGTTCTTGGAAATAGATAAGGTCATCTTGCCCCAACTCTATTAGATGAGATGGGCAAGAATCTTAGATAACATGAAATGTTTAGGATGTTTAGTGTGTGTGTGTGTGTGATTAGAATAAATGAAATTAACTACCCTTCACATATAAGTCATATTTACCACATTCTCTTTGGGAGTTTGGTCTATATAACTTTCAACATTGTTTGTGACAGGAGTAGGCTTATCATTATTGTCTTGATGATTAGGAAGAGGATATTTATAGATGGAGAGATCAACATTAGCCTGGTTCAAAGATTCATTTTTTTTAATGTTTTATGAGATTTAAAGGCTATATAATAGGCTTGTTGGTGTTGAATAATGAGTCAATAATGATCAAAGTATGGGCTAAGAAGAAATTCCATAGCTAAATTACATAATTGCCTACACATCTTATGAGACTACCCCTAACTTGTATGAAACCAAGAAAATTTGTTTGGATCATACCATGATTTCATAGGATGAGTGGGGTCAAGCTCTCATGGGAGAGGCCTTGGTAGACACTTTTAGAGCTTAGCTAAGGATAATGGTTTATGAATATTAGTGTTGTTTATTTGATAAAATTGAGGATTAGGGGTGTTGTTTAGATGGGGAACATGCTCCACAACATTTTTGGGAGGGATGGTGTGAATATTATGAATGGTGTCATAAGAATCGATGACACCATTAGTGGTAGTGTGAAATTTTTTATTTTTAATGAGCATGTGAGTATCCATGGGAGGTTGGGATGGTTCAAGCTAGTGCATGAGAAAATCTTGGCATTTGGCTTGGTTGAGGGCTTCTTTCAAAGTTCTGGGAGAGAGAGTCCTAACTCGATACTACAACTTGGGATAAAGATCATTAGTGAATAGATGAAATAGATTATCATTCACCATGTTATGTTCCAAATTATTAGACTAGGTCTTCCATTGTTTGACGAAAGCTTATTCTATTTTAATTTTAAGTTGCTTATAATTGATAAAGTGAGCCAAAGTATTCTCAGGGAGGTCACCAGTTTGAAACTCTTGTACTAGGGAATTAACTAGATATTCTAAGTTAGTGATAGAATGGGATTTTAGATGATTATAACAATATAAAATATCTAAAAAGAGTGTTTTTGATAATATATTTGTAGTAACAAAAGTGTTTAATTTGACCCAATTTTTTTAGAGATTTCCAAATGTTTTTAAACGTAAGGTAGGATCGGTTGACCCATTGTAACTAATGGTAGGTGTGATACCTCCTATGTAAATATTGGTAATTTGAGGTATAAGAGGTTCATTTTGAAGATTTTTAATCATTTTGTTAACAAGGGGTGGTTGAGGAATGGGGTTACCATGGGAATCCTTAAGGGGGAGTAGGGGGCATTTTGATTTTGCAATCCCCATGGAACCTACTGGGGTTGATTTTGAAAGTGAATAATATTATTCTACATTTGCATCATTTGCTTGACATTATTAATTTGAAAAGCATTTATTTTATTAAGATTTTTCACTAAAAGTTAATGGGTTTGAGTGGTATTGTGACTAGTTTTTGCAGTATGCAAATCATTAACATTGGTATTAGTGGCTTAGGTTGCACTATGAGTAGTGGCATGCATGACACTAGTGGTTTGAGAAGCATTGGTAGATAAGGAGGAACTAGTATCAAGATTAGCATATGTATAAAAGATGTACTAGTATAAGGATTAAAACTAGAACAAAAATAAGCACTAGTGGCATGATTACCACTGGTAGAAAATGGTGCACTAGTGGAATGATTGAGGAGGAGGGGTCATAGAAAAGGCTCACTAGATGTTGAACCTACCATGTTAGTAGAGATACTTGGCATAAAGGTTGAAGAAATCAAAGAAGAAAAAGTCATAGTGTGATAAGGATTCAAGATAGAAGAGAGGGGTTGAGAAGTAAATAAGGTTTCAACCCCAAATCCATGAGAGAATTTAGGGGAGGGTGATTCTTCTACTTGACCACTTATCATGAGATTGTAAATAGATGAAAGGAATTTTTACCTATGTTGAGGAAACTCATTAATGAAGAAAATAATTTCAAGTGTGTACTCTAATTCCAATTAATCTTCAAAGGATAAAAGAGGGTTATGAACTAATGATGAATGAGGAGGAGTCCCATAATTGGTAGTGAGAGTGGCCACATACATATTGCTTTTATATAAACTAGAATCCACAAGCTATTTTTGGGAAAACTTACTAAGATTGATAAATCTCATCATTTCTATTGATTTTAACTTTGTGTTATCCTCAAATAATAATTTCATGATGAGGGAGGGAGGCTAAAAGGAGGGATACAAAGGCAAAATCATAAAATAGTATACTAAGTTGAATTGGTCTACAATGTTTGGTAAATTAGGGAACATAATAAGAAGACAAGGATACACAATTAATAAAATTGACTATGTACTGATGAACATAGAATTGAAGAGGAAGATAAGGATACACAATCATGTAGGTTGACTATGTATTATAGACAAGAAAGCTAAATCATCTATAAGAGACTATATCAACCAGAATGATAGTGTTTTGAAATAGGGGAACATTTTTCAAGATGATTTTGAAACAAAAATGAAATTAAGCACACAAATAATTGGATCAAAATGATTGACCCAATTATAAATCACAACACAAATCTTGTACCAGTACTACCCATTGCAAGTTTTGCAATACAACACACAATGATCAAAGAGCAATTAGTAAGTGGAAAGTAAATACTAATTTGTTGGTCATCTTAAGTATTATTAATTTAGAATAAATTTTAATTTTAAGGTGATAGGGAAGTTGGCTAAAATAGGGAACTAAAAATCAATCTAAGGTTGATTTTATGATGTTTGGGTTGAAAGGGATCTATATTGGTGATGGTAATAGCTTGGTATTGGGGCCTACCCCATCACTTCACAATCCTAGAGAGATAAGGGTGTCAGGTGATATTACAATATATACCATCAAACACATGTTTATAATTGACCAAAAAACTAAGTCATCTTCCCCCTTTGTGATGAAATCCAAGTATGTTGTTCTTGGGAAGATAAATGTTTAATGATTTTTGAATGTAAAGTGATTTGGTAGTGTGTGAAAAAATAAACATAGTGTAATTAGAATGGAAATTTGAAAAACAAAATATTTAAGATATATGAGTTACTCTAAGCATGAAAATAATTGAAAAGGAAAGGTGAATTAATTGCTATTATATATAGGTTAATTCCTTGATTGAAAATAATACAAAGTTAGTTCAGGCAGCATTGTATGCAAATAGTATAAAACAGAGTTGATTAGGTCTATGATATTTTTAAGAACCAAGATCTATAAGAACATAGTCAAACATGTTGACTATGTCTTATAGATAAAATATAGACTAAAAAATTGTGTCAAATAGGTCAGCTATAGGATTGTAGTTTTACAGACTACAAACTTATGAGAAATAGTACTAAAAGAAGAATTGAAATGATAGAGAGAGAAAAGAAAGAATATTGATGGGATTGAATATGTTTTAGGTTGAAATTTTTTATGTTGTGATGTTAAAATTATGTTTTAAAATTATTTCAACTAAGTCAATTGGTTGAACTAAGTTTGAAAAGCCCTGTATGATGAAGAAATAGTGAATAGAGTTGACTGGTTCAACTATGTTTGTAGACATGTATTTTGATAAAAGAGAATAATAGATAGAGTCAACTAGTTTGACTATGTATTCAAATTAGGAGCTGAATAAGAATTCTTGCCAAAATATTTTATCCATTAACCTATATTTGGTGAAGACCTACATAGATAAACCATAGACATTTTGAAGTGATTATGTGTTAAACTTGTACACACAAAGTTAGAATTATACCAACTGGTTAAATAAAATAATGTAAATATATAAAAATATAATATGATGATAATAATGATGGTATGGAATAAAAATTATAAGGGTTAGATTCACTTCAAGTTTACCATAATGTATACAAAGGGAAATGCAATTGATCTATTAATCAATCTTAGCTTGAAGAAGATAAATCCTAATTACACTTTCAATTGTTGATACATTAGATATTCAAGGTTATGACCAAGATGGATCCACTAAATCAATACAAGAGATCTCTTATCACAATAAAATCATGAGGGAGGGTTCCAAAGCCTTAAAATAAACAAAACTATGCAATAACCTTAGATAAATCCTATGTTTTCATATTCACTAAGTATAATGACAAGTAAATTAAAATATAATGTAGTACTCACCAAATCTTGTGGCACAAAGTCAGGGTAATAAACATAACAAGTAAACATGCATAGAATATATATACTCACATCAATTTATATGAAATACTAATGCATAGGAGAGAATTACAAATGTAAACCTATCTACTCTTACAAAAGAATAACAAAGTGAGGAATATTTACCTTTGAAGATGAACTTGTTGGGCCTCAATCTCTCCCTTGGCCAAGGTGATTCATAATAGTTTGGTGTGTTATGTAAGCATAAAAAGGATAAGTCAGCTCTAAGATACATAACCTATCTATGCATCCAAATACTTCTCCACAAGATAAGATTCGTATCTACAAAGAAATCATTAAAACCCTAAGCTATGCTCCTCAAGTAGAATGGTAGATAAGTCAATACAAAACATAATATTCTTCTTCTTCTTCTTTTCCTAAATAAATGATGAGATGAGTGTGTATATATATCTATATCTAACCCTAAACCTTTTCAAAAGTTTACTCGATAAGTTTAGCCCAATTAAATCTATATCGTTATTGACAAAATCAAATTAGGTCTTCATTTAGGTTGTCCAAGGGCTGACCTAGACCCTAAATGAGTTTTATCAATTAGAGTACATGGTCGATGGGCTTGATAGTGTAACATAAACTATTGGAAATGGGTTTAGGCTAAGGAAGGGCTAATAAAGGTGGAAAATGAATAGAGGAGGGTGTAAAAGAGGAGGCAAAGCTTAGGGAAGTGTTTTTATGAGATGGTTGTGTAGATATAAAGTGGTAGTATAAGGATAAAAATCTTGAAAATAACCAATGGTCTTCCCACACCTTTCCTAGTGTACCCCTTAATTCATGCACTTAGATAGATTGAGACTCGATGGGTTACTAAAAGAGAAAGTATTAGTAATTAATAATTTTTAAAAATATTATGTGTATACATGATGCTCCATCATTCAGTATAGATTTTATATTTTATTCTAAAATATAAGGCATATGCATCTCAATGATTTCTTGATACATTAGCAAGTAAAATCACTCACAAATTTTTGAAATGAAATGTCTAAACCTATATGTGTTCACTTTGAAAAAAGTGGAAATGAATATTTTTCCCATAGCAAGGGTCTAATGTTGAATTTTGTCAAAGAATATGGTAACATAGGAAACACTAACCAAATGTGATATGATGTACAATTTACTACCATTTATTACTTCCATCCCATGTTGTCTCAAATTAAATGATATTATCTCCCTTAGGTAAGGACATACTTGTCATTGATTATCATTGATAATAATGGCACCATACCTTGTTGACATGTGAAATAGACCTATAAATTTTTTTCATTAAGGCCATGCTAATTCAAACCCTCATCCTAAATAGTATGATGGGAATTCTATCATTTCTTCCTTATTCACCCATCTATCAGAGTCTTCAAACCAGTCTTCTAAATCTTCCCACAAATTATGATTAATGAGCCATTTTGTTACCACTGATTGGTTGTACAAGGATGTGGGATGAGCCGTCTGATAATAACCTTTAATGGATATGATAACCAAGAATGCATTTTTTGTTTTTTAAAGGCATGAGCATGTTATATAGATATCCTGTTTTGAAAAATCATTATAAAATAGGTATGCATAAGGAAATACCTCTAGATTTTTTGTTGCTAGGTGAAGCCTAGCCTTATATATGTTTAAAAGGTCATATATTTAGGTTGTGTCCTCTAAAGAAGGTATTTATTTCTTTAAAATAGGCCTTATTATTTAAATATCATCAAAAATGGCATTGTAATGTTTGAACCTTAAGCAAAAACATTGCAGATGAACAAGGTGTTTGTGAACACCTAAGATGTGTTGAAAGAGATCATATGGGCAGTCATTGTTGTGTATAATATATTTCACTATTTAATTACATTATGATTTCTTTCCCAAATTTTTGATTAGATTATCTTTGAATATCTCTATGTTCTCTAGAGGGGTTTTGGTCTCTAATGATCTCTTCAATGAAAACAATGAGTACATAAATTTTCTTTTTGTTAGCCTTTTCCTTAAACCTTAGGATGGTGAGATGAATTCACTTGATCGTGCATTTTAAATGATATGGGTGGCATTTTACATTTAATTGGATGATTTTTCCTAATGCATTTTATTTTTGGCTTTGTTTTCATTACTTTGCAAAGGAATAATCCCAAATGATACATGTGTCATAATATTGTTACATGTATACATTTTATATATTTTATGGCTTGCCAAGTAGTCTATATGGGTATATTATTGTTATTATTCAATGTGTGAGTGCTTCAAGACTGGAGATATGTTCTATACTTGATTCAAAGTTTCACAATTTTTAGAATTATTGATGGTTGTTGAATTTATACTACCATGAGGTCTTTAAAATTAGACATGTTACATTCTTGGAATGGTTCACATTATCAAAAACATTAGTATTTATGAAGTCCTTTGATGCTGCAAGGTGTGGGGTGAGTACAATAGTGACACGTATCTCCTTTCCATTTCTTCATAGTCATGCAAATGTTAGTTCCTTTTAGATCTCTTTTTAATTTACTTGTTGTGCATAGTAATGAGGTTGAAAAATGTGGTGTTATGCACCTCTTGATTAGATTGATACTACATAATCCTTAGAATTTAGTCTAGGAGATTTTGATTAATTATGAGGGTGTGAGAGGCCAAAAATATGATAAGTGACATTTTGTGAATAACTTAGGATCCTAAAAATTTAAATCCTTACAATATAAGGATGTGAGTGATACAAGGATATGAGGGTGTGAAAGCATAATCCAAAATTACAGGTAGGGTATGTATCATTTTTGAAATAGCTTATAGTTACATAGTTTCAAAACCTAGTGTGAAGAGATGCAAGGACTATGTAATGCATTGCGAATGCAACTGTGACACTTGGCATGCTATGATAAGTTCAAAATCACTTAGTTTTAAAATGTATCACATAAAGGTGAGATTATGTGGAGTGCATGAAAAAACAATGTGACAAAAGTTATAAGTTAGTAACTAATACACATATTTCTATGAAGTAAAATAATAACAAATACCATGAGACAAATGTGAAAAAGAATTAAAAAAATCTATTATAAAGCATCACGAGTCTCATAGTGTGAGTTAGTATAAACAATGAAAAAATATATCATAATGTAGTGAACCTTGACTATAACTTACATATATAAGGCTGTGAAATCATGGTTTTCATACATATACCCAACTTGAAATTATTCATGAGACAATCATCCGCATGCATTAGAATAAGCTTCAAAATTATAAGTACTTTTGGATCACACTATCAAAGATTTTAAAATTTATTTTCTCCATATCCTGAGCACTTTTCAATTTTTATTCATATGGATGTTGGTACTTATTAAAAAAATAATGGGGATGTTTTGGTTACAAAAAATGGTGACTTTTTTAGGGAACATTGTCAGGTGTTATAACCTAGATTTACTTGTTAAACTTTGAAAATAAACCAACATAGAGATTTAAAATCTCATGTTATTATCAAAAGTGAGCTCAAATTTTAGTTTTATCAAGTGACATACTAAGATTAAATACCAAGAAAGAGTCATACATGTGTGCACAATGATTTAGTTACCTTGACTTTGGGTTTCTATCTTTAACTTATGATTGATAACTCAAGAAAAAGTATCATAAGGGCACTATTTATTATCTCATTTTATTTTGATATATAATATTTGGCTTAAAAAATAAAGGCTTAGACATTATTTCACATTTATATAGGAGTCCATAGCCCTAAAAAAGAAACCTTTGTATCTAATCTAGGCCTTGTTTCATTTCTAGGTAGGCATCTATAGCCCTGATGGAGTTTACATGAATCATGCTCACGAAGAGAAATCTTTTTTTTTTGTATTTTTAAAATATAACATTTTATTCATCTTTTTATTTCTATTTAAATTCTTGGAGGATTGAGAGATAATGTAGCTAAGTTAAAGGAATATTGGAAAGTGTGTTGTAATTGATGTAAAAGGTTGATGTCACGTGTGAATTGATGTCAAAGATAATGACAAAGTGGTGATGTAATGATAAAGTGGTAATTTCATAGTATGATCAGTGTTCCAGGATGGATCTTTAGTAGCAGTCTAGATAGGTAGGTTGATATATGTTATTGATGATATAGACATGTTTTAGAGACCCTATAGGGTGTTATGTGTGCTTAGAGTGATTATTAAAGTGAACAAAATTCATCAGAGTAGTCAATTGAATGTCTAAGCTCAAGTAGTCATCTTGACAGAGAAGGCTAAGTAAGTAATTTGATGATGTAATATTTCAAATGTGTGAAAGTTTCAGGAGTAGTTTGGTACATGGATAGAGTAAAATATGAGAGATGATCATATGGTTCAAGTTTTAGGTCTGGACATGGAGTGTATAAAAAGTTATTAAGGTGAAAAGTTGGCTTCAGGTTGTGTTCTCTAAGTTCCCATACTTAGGCAAATTTGTATTATCAAAGATCTATGATGAGAGTTTGATCAAATCATAGATGAGAATTTATTTTGACCAAATAAGGATCCAATATAGTGTGTAATATTTTCATTATCATCTAATATCATGGTTTAACTTCAAATAGTTAAAAGTTCATGTGCTAGTGACATGTGTTGTAATCACAAAGTTTGAGTAGCAGATCTACGATGAACATGAAACCTATTAGATAAAGATAAATGATGAGTGAATTATAACTAATTTATGATAAAATGGAACATATTGAGTCAAAATTTCAAAGTATTCTTATAAATAACATGGGGCTACCAAGTGGTGAAGGTTCATTGGAGTCAAATAGTCAATATGCTCAGAAGGCACATGAGGGTGCCAAGTGTTTTATTTTTGGTAGCACAAATAAATAATCAATGATGAGTGATGTAAAGAAAAGAATAGAATAATTTTGAATATATTTATGTATCACATTTTATCAATTTGTGTGAGGGCACGAGATGATGACAAAGTGTTTGAAGTTTAGTGTTTGAACAATGAACATTGGAATTTGAATATTCAAATTTGTGAAGGATAACCAGTGCTTAGTATTTTGATAATATATTTTGATCCAAGATGAATTTGAAGGTGATGTAAAATTAAAAGTTTTAAATGACTTCAATATATATATAGATAACTATTTATAAGGTTTGAATGTCTATACAGTCAAAGATATTAAGATCCAAAGTTGATTATGTGTTTGACCATGTTATGCAATTGACCTGAGAAGGGTAATTAAAGTTTTATTGATGGTATTGTGATGTTTTAAGATGAGATTATTATTTAAGAGTGTTATATAATCCATAAGGACCATATGTATGGATTTTTTAGGTTTGACCAATCCATATTCAGTGTGAACAAAGGCTTAGAAGTTGACTATGTTTATTAAATACACTAGTAGTTTGAGTGACCATCTTGTAGAGGGAAGTTGTAGGTGTTTTAAGAATATTTAGAGAATAAAATGAGTATGGAGATGCTATATAAGTATATAATTATTGTGATTAATAATTTTATGTCATGATATACCCTTGATCAGATGTGGAGAGTCAAAATAGTATAATTATATTTTGACTATATGTGACTAGTTTGAGTGGTCATTCTGAGAGAGATGAATTGAGTACTTAGAACATATATTAAAGTATATAAAGCACATGAAGGTGTATAAGATGTAAAAAAGGGTTAATAAATATGATATAATCATATGGATATGTGAAATACTTAAGAATTTTCTTCATAAGTTTGAGACTGTGTTTTATGTGTATGAAATCCTAAAGAGCAAGAAGACCTAATTGGTAGGTTCAAGTGTTGAGTTAGTGTTCTAGGTGTAATGGACCCATGAAGGAGTGATAAAGGGTATATTATATATATTTTTTATTTATTTTAAGCATTGTTAAAGGATGAATGTGGTCCAAGTAGTCTCACATGTAATGTGTGAGTATGAAGGCCTAATTATTTTAGGTGTCACCAAGACCTAATGGTGGTTTGGGGCTAATGAGTTAATGTCTGACCTATGAGAATGGATTTGAGATATTTATTAGTGTGATATAAGTATTAAGGGTTAAATAAATTATTATTTATGAATTTTAAGATAATATTCATGAAGACTCTATAAAGAGTGAAAGTAAAGGTGACGGTTTCTAGTTTTTTTTGAAGAGGAGGAAGAGTATAGAATTGAGAGGCAAAGGACAGAGGAAAGTGAGGGTGCCTAGTGGATGGAATAAAGATAACATCATGTTGAGAATTATGTATGAAATTTAGGTCATAATCATGATATTAGATCAGAGTTTTTGTAGGTTTTTTAGCTAAAAATGAGCAAAGAGGTCTAGGTTGATCTAAAAGGTTGTTTTGGATGTTTTGAGCGTGAGTGAAGGATAGAAGATGTTTGTGTGAGATTGGAAGATGAATTGAGAGGAATATTAGAGTTTTTAATTTATGTATGACCTCATGGTCATGTTTTTGATGTTATTAAGGTATACTTATAAATTTGTTGGTTGTGTATGATCAAAGAAGTGTAAAGTGATCCAAAAGGTGGTTTTGGATATATGGAGAGGGTGTGAAGGCCAGAGAGAGTGTGTAGAGTTGAAGAGAGATGATATACATTATATATACATTATATTGGTATGAAACTAGTGATAATGATATGTTCATTTCATAGGTATTGTTGTGGGTTCTCAACATCTAGGGGGTTGGTTCCTCCTTGCAAGTTGAAGATTGTAAAAATATAGTTGTGTGGGTGCTCAACTAGATAGGGGCAGGTGCTCCTTGTGAAGTGGGTGATTAAATAAAGGTATCATGTTTGTGATCATATTATAGGATAAGTATTTTAGGTGTTTTTAGGTTTGAGAGTGGGTTTTATTCCCCAAGAGGGTTTCCCATATAGATCTTATGTTGTATGTGTGATCTTGCATTATTTATTGTTCATTGTTATGAATGACTTGTATATTATATGAATGATTATGGTAATTGATTAAGGGTTTGAAAGGATTTTAATTCAAATTTTAATATCTTTCATCACTAATTCATCCCCACTCTTAGTGATTTTACCTCTAACAAGGACATGTTAATTTTTTTGTCTAAGCAACCCTTTCCTTGTCATTGAATTTTACCAAGAAATTTTATTATCATTTAAACATAATTATGACTATCCTTAACTTAAAAATGTTCTTTATTCACATGGAAATATTAAAATTAAAGTTCAAATTATGACAGGGACATGAAATGTTTAGGTAAAACACTAATGTACATTCAAATCTTATCCAATTATCGAAAATGTTGTCCAATTAGTGAGGATGATGGTTTCTTATATCCATCCACTATTAGAGGTAAAATTACTAAGAGGGGGGGTGAATAAATTATGAAATATAATCCAATTAAAATAACAAACCCCTAACCATTAAATACATACAATCATGAAGCATACAAACTAACCATTGCAATGAATAAGGAAGATAAAGCAATATAAATCACATAACACATGACATATGTGGGAAACCCTCTTAGAGGAGAAAACCCAATAGAACATAAAATTGGAATACTAAAATATAACAAAAATAAACACATTTAATGATACACCCATCCCATAAGGAGATAAAACCCCTATCTAGATGAGCACCCACACAACTAGACTTTTACAAGCTTCACCTTGTAAAGAGCAACCAACCCCCTAGGTAACCAAGCACCCACTCAGATACCTTGAAGAATAAAATATCCTTAAACACTTATTTTTTATCTTTAAATTATGATGATCTCATTTTAATCACACTTTCCACTTTTCACTCACTAAATTAGCCTCTAGGGCTTACTCGCTTATTCTGACTCTTCTAGGCTCATTAGGTCCAATGACTTGCATGTCCTCCTAAATAAAATTGATAAAAAAAAAAAAATATTCAACCTATTATGGTCATAAATTACATATAAATTCTCTTTCAAATTTTCTTTCCTTCGTTTGGCTCCTCACTTACACTACTAGCACAAATAGGCCAATTAGGCCTTGTACTTATACCACACATTTGGTCTTCACTCATCTTGGTCAGTAAAGATAATTAAAAAAATTAAATAATAATAAAAATATATTCATACACATGTTAAATGTTATAAACATGCACTATATAGGTCATATAAAGTCCTTAAGACTCAAATCCTCCATTAGGCCTAGTTGAGACCTAAAGCAAATAGGTCTATCCATGCACACATTACAACTTGGACACCTTCATCCACCTTAAAAATTTACCAATTATTAAAAAACTTAATATTTCACATTAATATTTCCCTTATATCATCCATATATATCAACATTAATTGAAACTCCATTTCACAGTTTGATCCAAGCCTTTTAGCTTACTTGCCATTTAGGCCTTCACATACAAAAAACACAATATTCTAGAACTAAATAATATTATCAGTTTTATCACATAAAATAATGAAAAAATTATGTTTATAGGTACTCCATGACATAAAAAACATCACCAAATTAACTTTTCATAATCACACAAACCAAACAACTTCAAACCAACTCTCTCAAGATGACCACTCAGACTAGTCACACACAACCAAAATATAATCAAATCATTTTGACTCTCCACATCTAATCAGGGACAAACCAAGACTTTAAATTAATTATAATTAAAATTTAAGATTTATATAATATATTAAAACTCATTTTATCATTTAATTATGCTACGAACACTTCCAACTCACTCCTTCAAAATGACCGCTCAGACTGCCTATAACTTCCAACAGTATAGTCATGTCAATGTTCTTGTCTATAAATTGAAAGGATAATTAAGTAACATATAATACAAAAAAATAGATTTTATGTGAACTATATACCACTCTAAAGTAGATATTTTTCTTTTTATATCATTATTCATCAGTCTATACGATCAATTCCTTAGGTCCCTATCTCATTGTCTTGTACACAAGAACATCGTGAATGAATAAGAAATCAATTTATAAGAATTTTTTCATATTAAATATGGATTATTAAAACATAAAAAAATACATAAATATGGTCCTAATGTAGTATAAAACACTATCTAATTAATACTTCACATTGAAACATCAAAGTACCATCAAGAAAATCTCAAACATCCTTCTCGAGTCAATTGTAGAAGATGGTCAAACCCTCAATCAACTTTGGATCTCAATAAATAAAACTATAAAGATAGTTAAAAATTATAAAAAACTTATCTATATATCACTTTGAGTCATTTACAACTTTTATTTTTATACCAACTTCAAATTCATATCCCATTAAAAGATATAAAAATAATAATGAGCACTGGTTTTCCTTTGTAAATTTCAAAATTCAAATTCCAACTATCATTTTTTATAAAAAATATTTAGACACATGTATTAATCTCATTACCCATATAAATTTTATAATATTCACTCCATATATATCCTTGGGAGTCTTCTATCCTTGAATTTCAATGTTGCCATTGATCTTTGATCTGGGCTTTCAAGATTATGACACTCGGTAGCCCCACATACCTTCTGTATACCATATTGTTATTATCCATTTAGTTAATAATATTATGAAACTTGGAATACCCATGCGAAATCTGATATTATTGACTTATTTAGTTATTTCTCACCATTTATCTCCATCTTCATGGTTGAATGCATGCTGTTGATCTTTGATTTGCATGATCAAATGTGCACCATTGATTTGCTACCAACTAAATATGATTATGACACATGGAACCAAAGAATTTAGTCTCAATATCCTTTGACCTATTGAATTTTTTTGTCAATTTTATATTTCCATTTTCATGATTGAATGCTTGCCATTAGATCTCCATCTGCATGATTGAACTCTTGTCATTAGATCTCCATCTGCATGATTGAATGCTCACCATTAGATCTTTGATCCAATATAGTGAGGTTTCAAAAATTTGTATCCCTATGTTCACCATTAATCCTTTATTATTTTTAGAAAGGTTTTGAAATTTATCAACCTTGTATAATGGTCACTTGATATTACAAATCTGGCTAAGTATGGAAACTAGTGAAATCTTCCTAGGAAACCAACTTTTCACTACCATAACTTTTGCTACACACCATATCATGACCTAAAACTTGGATAATAAGATATTAGAACAAAAATGATCATACCCATGTGAATAAATCATTTTTAAATTACCACACATGTGAATGCTAATGCCATCAATCTGCTTAATCATCTTGATTTACCAAGATGACTAGGAGAACCTAGACATTCATATGAATATTTTGATGAATTAATTTCACTTACACAAGAAATAAAAATTCTCATAACACCCCATAGGGTCCCTGAAACATGACCACACCATCAATAACATCCAACAACCTACCTATCCAAGCACATACTAAAGAACCATGTAAGAACATTGAATCACATTGAAGCACACTTTGTCATTGTCATTATAATAGACATGACACCTCATAAACATCATTGGAAACGTTGGATACATCATTGAAAACACTCCAATAATATACCCATTTGTCATTTATGTCAACACTAATCACAAAGCTTATACACAAACTCTTTTTCTCTCTTTAATCACTTTCTCCCCCTTTGACACAATGATAAAATGGGCTCTTCTTCTGATCTTAAGGACCTGAAAAGACCTAAATGACCAAAAAAATAATATATAACCTCTAAGATATGATATAAAGTCCCACAACATTATGCATACCTCTTCTTACCTTAAACTTCTCAAGCATGCTCCATGACTACACTCTTCTTTGATCATACTCTGCTCTATGAAGACAAAATATACATGAACACCAAAAACTACTTGAAATCACCTTGAAAACATTAAGAGGGAATCCCCATAAGTAACTTGAGCTTAGGTACCCTTTGATCACCTTCATACCATCTCTAACCATGAATAAATTTCATACTTGCCTTCAAATTTTCTCTCACAAGCCACCTCTATGATCATCAATAGATGAACAAGCCAATATTAAAATAAGAAAGATGGATAAAAACAACTAAAAAACTCATTAAAGAATAGCCACACCTTTGTAATTTGGATAAAATGACCAAAAACTACTCTTCTCTTCACTAGCCTTGCCTAGCAGCCTAATAACCCTACTTAAACCTTGAAACACCCATATCTTTCTTTGTAGACACCTTCAAGACTTGAAATTTAATATTTTAAGTAAAATAATTTTCATTCTCAAGTGTGACAAATATCATCATCCAAATATGCCTTTTTGCTATAGCTCCTTCATAAACCTACTTTCCAATTAGCCCTCCATTTGAACAAATACTCATCCATGGAAGACACCACACCCTTTCAGATGAATATGAAGCACCTTTTTTACAACCAATTTATCCATTTAATTCTATTAATTATCCTCATTCATCAAGTATTATGGAAGAAAACTTACCATTATGAGCAAAAACATTAGATTTACAAGAGAAACTCTATCAACTCACCACCTTCTGATCAATGACAACACTTGAAACTTATCTCACATATGGAAGTCACCAATACACACTTATATAGAACATTTTGAGATTAGAATAATTTAACTAAACTAGCATATGAAACCATCTATAATACACCTATACACATCCTCCTCATACTCCATATCAACCTTGCCTTTAGTCTTCATCATTTGACCAACTAATCTAAGAAAAAAAATTCTATAAGTTCTTACCTTCAAGACCAAAATCCTTGAACATAACTTACATATAAACTTTCTTTTCCAAATGAATGATCTATCCTAAGAAGCATGGATAGAGACACCCTAACCCATAATGTCCTAAAACAATGTGAAACTAAGAGTTGCCCACATCTCCTATGTTACTTCCTTAATCCTCTTGTATCTATGGGACTATTTTTTCTTATTATTTTGCTTAGGATTAAGATAAAAAAAAATTTCTCATCTACTACAACATTATCCTTCTCTTCTAAGATTGAATTGATAACACATGGAGACAACATAGATTCATGACATACCTTTTCAATTGAAGAAAGAACCTCATCACTAGACATTAAAAACTAATGTTATTTGCATGAAACATTATCAACAATAGTAGGATGTTCACTTGGATCCATACACACATCATAACTAGCCTCAACTATCACCTTGGTCTTTTCTTTGAGGTTAGTCTCTTCATTCACAATATGAGCAGACAACGAGAGATCTTGACACTCTTCAAACATTGTAGCATTATCCACCAAAATAAATAGACCACTTCAACTTGCAAACTCATATTGACTCACACTTTCCACTTTTGGTTTCCATGAGTTAACTATCCTTCTTCCTTTCACAATAGGAGCCTAGAAGAAATTATTTTGAGTTGATAACCTTTACTTGTAGAACCTAGCAATGTGACCAATCTTCTCACAGTTGTAGTAAACCACTCTTTTTAAACAAAACTTAACTTTCCTTACTTGATTTGGAAAAAATATTTTAAGGTGTCCTGTGTCAAAACAACTGAAACACTCAAATTTGATCATGATATTTGACTAATGATTTCACTTATTCTTAGCAGGTCTTCTACACTCTCTATCCCTATGACCAAATTTATTACATGTGTAACAATAACCATTGAAAGTTTCATACCTCATGGCATTTGGTTGTCTGATTTAATTTGTCTTCATTCTACTCTTGACTTGATCTAACTTTTTGACTTTCATACTACCATCATATTTATCTTGTTCTGATTTATTTTATTCTTATTCAATATTTCTTATCTTTACTATGACCTTTTTATGATCATCCTTTAGGGAAACAAGATTAGTCTTCAATTGAACACATTCCTCTTCTTTAGCTCTCATGCTTGAAATTACAACCTCTAACTAAATTCTGAGATATTTGATGGTCTCCTTATCCTCATTTGATTCTTTATCCATGTCATCCTTAAATATATATGCTTATTCTTCAAGATACTTAATCAAATCTTTATTATTCTTCTCATCTTTCTTGGAATTTCCACACAAACACTCCTCAAGAGCCCTAACTTGTGCTTCAAGACCTTTGATCACACACCTCATCTTATGATTCCTCTTATTTTTCTTCTTTAGATCACCAAGGGAACTCATGAGTTCAGTTTCAAGATCCACATCAACTTCTTCTTCCACATGATCATGGAAATTTTCTTCATCATCACTTTCATTATCATAAATAGATGAATCTCTTTAAATTTCACAAATATCCATAACCTTAGATCACCTTCAAGTGGTTAAAATTTCAAAGAAGGTCCTACTTTGATACCAATTGTTATAGGTACAATCATTAGGGGGTGAATCAGTGATGCAAGATAATACAATTCCAATTCCAAACTCTTAACCATTCAACACATATAATCATGAAGCATACAAACTAACCATTATAATGAACAAGGAAGATAAAGCAAGATCAAGTACATAACACATGACATATAGGGGAAACCCTATTGGGGAAGAAAACCCACTAGAACATACAATTGAAATACTATGTTATAACTAAAAGAACCAAATTTAGTGAGACACTCATCCTACAAGGAGCCAAAACCCCTATCGAGTTGAACACCCATATAACTAGACTTTTGTAAGCTTCACCTTGTAAAGATGAACCAACCCCCTAGGAAACTAAGCACCCAATAAGATACCTTTAAAACTCATATAAAATTGAACACCTATTTATACTCTTCAATTGATGATGATCTCCTTTGTTTTCACTCTTTCCCCTTTTCACTCACTCAATCGCCCTCTAGGGCTTACTCACTCATTCTACCTCTTCTAGGCTCATTAGGTCTAATGACCTATGTGCCCTCCTAAATAAAATTGATAGAAAAATCATGAATAATCCTATTCACCCTTTAATTTTTCTCAATGACCTATACCTTATATTTCAAAGGTTCTTTCCTTCACTTGGCTCCTCACTTACACTACTGGCATAAATAGGCCAATTAAGCCCTGTACTTATACCACACACTTGGTCTTCACTCATCTTGGACAAAAAATATACTTAAAATAATTTAATAATACTAAAAATAGGTTTATACACATGTCACATGTGATAAACACACACTATATAAGTCAACCAAAGTCCTTAAGACTCAAATCCTCCATTAGGCCTAGTTGAGACCTAAAGCAAATAGGTCTATCTATGCACACATTACAACTTGGAATAATTGGTTCACCTTTAGCCTTCACCAATGATTATATCACATGAATATGTCCCTTATATCATCCATATAGATCCACATTACCTAAAACTTCATTTCACACTTTGATCCAAGCCTTTTAACTTACTCACCATTTAGGCCTTCACACACAAAAAAAAATAGTATTCTAGAAATGAAGAATACTATCAATTTTATCACATAAAATCATGAAAAATTTATATTTATAGGTCTTAAATAACCTAAAAAACATCACCAAATTTAATTTTTATCATCACATAGGACAAAAGACTTCAAACCAACTCTCTCAAGATGACCACTCAGACTGGTCACTCACAATTGAAATACAATCAAAGCATTTTGACTCTCCACATCTGATCAATGATAAAATAAGACTTCCAATGACTTATAATTCACCTTTGATAACTATATAATAGATTAAAACTCATTGGGTCCTTTAATTATACCAAGAATAATTACAACTCACTCCTTCAAAATGACCACATATAATGCCTATAGCTTCCAACAGTACAGTCATGTAGATGTTCTTGTCTAGCACTTGAAAAGATACTTTCATAAAATATAATCCACATAAATAGATTTTATGTGATATATATTTAACACTCTAAATTATATAGTTCTCTTTTTATATCATTATTCATTGGTCTAATAGATCAATTCCTTAGATCACTATCTCACAGTCTTGTACACAAGAACATCATGAATAAATAAACAATCAACTTTTAATAATTGTTCATACTAAATATCAATTGTTAAAAAATCAAAAATACATAAATATGGTCTTAATGTATTTTAAAACACTCTCAAATTTATAATTCACCTTGAAACATCAAAATACCATCAATAAAATCTCAAACATCCTTCTCAAGTCAATTGTAGAAGATAGTCAAACCCTCAGTCAACTTTGGAGCTTAATAAATACAACTGTACATATAGTAAAATATTATAAAAAACTTATTTGGATATCCCTTGGATTTATTTACAAATTTTCTTTTTATACCACATTAAAATTCATTTCCCATCAAAAGATAAAAAAAATAATGAACGCGTGTTTTCATTTGTAAATTTAAAAAGTCAAATTCCAACTATCATTTTTAATGCAAAAGCTTCAAACACATGTCTTCATCTAATGAACCTTGGAAAATTTGTAAAATTCAATCTAATTATCTCCTTGAGAGTCTCCTATCCTTTAATTTCAATTTTAGCCATTGATATTTAATTTGGGCTTTTAAGATTATGGCTCTTGGCAACCTTACGTGCCTTCTGTGTACCCTTCTTTTAGTTTCCATTTAATTAATGATCTTATGCCACTTGAAAACCCCACATGAAATTTGAGCTTATTGAATTATTGGATAAATTCAAACCATTGATATTAATTTTCATTGTTGAACTTTTGCCATCGATGTTTGATCTGCATGATCAAATATATGCCATTGATCTACTAAATATACTATCAAATGCAAGACATTGATCTGTTACCAATTCACCATGATTGTGATACATGGCACTGACACATTCAATCTCAAGATACTTTTACATATTAAATTTGTGATTTACATTATATATGCATCTACATGATTGAATTCTCACTTCTATATCTCTATCTGCATGATTGAACACTCACCGTTAGATCTCCATTTGCATGATTGAATGCTCACCATTATATCTTTGATCCGATCAAGTGAGGCTTCAAAAATTGACAACCCTACATTCACTATTGATACTTGATCTGATTTAGTGAGGTTTTGACACTTGGAATCACTACATTCATTATTTATCCTTGATTTGATTGATTTAGGTTTCAACACTTGAAAGCCTTGTATAATGGTCACTTGATATTACAAATTTGGCTAAGTTTGGAAACTAGTGAACTCTTCTTGAGATACCAACTTTGCACTACCATAAATTTTGCTACACACCATCTCATGACCTAAATCTTGGAATATAATATATTGTCACAAAACTAATTAGACCCATGTGACCAACTCCTTCTAACACTACCACACATGTGAATATTAATGCCATCAATCTACTTAGCCTAATTTGCCAAAATGACTAGGAGATCCTAGACATTCATATGAATATTATGATTAATTCCTTTCACTTCCATAATCTCTAAAAACACTCATAACACCCCATAGGGTATCTACAACATGACCGCACCATTAATAGCATCCATCAACCTACCTATCCAAGAACATACTGAAGAATCATGTAAGAACATTGAATAACATTGAAGCACACATTGTCATTATCATTCTAACACACATAACACCTCATCAACACCCTTGGACACCTTGGAGACATCATTAAAAACAATCCAACATCCACCAAGGTACAAATACCTCTAGATATCTAACATGTAGATTCAAGTGGTTAAGGCCAGGATTGTGCCTTCGGTGATTTTGATGGCATGGATGCCCCTTACTCATGATTTCTTAGACAAAGGAACTAACTAACTTAGATGTATGCTTAGTCAAAATTGTAAATATGTTTATTTATAAAATATGGTTAATTTTTTTGACATTCTATGTAATTCAGTTATTCCATGTAATGGCTTCATGCATATAATAAAATAAATAAAAAATCTTAACCAATTTTCTAAAATCTTTAACATCTTACAACATATTGATCTTAGGTAAAACAATTTGATAATAACCAAAACCCCATATTCAAAATATTAATTAAATGTTGAAACATAAGATCTTGGTGAAATTATATTGGAAAAGACTTATTGACTAACTAAAATTGATTTTTTTATTGAACTATGAATTGAAAACAAAAAATTGAAATCAAACTACTTATGAAAGAAACAAAAATGATAAAACAAATAGACTTAACTATTCTAATCCTAAACTAAGATTCATAGTCATTCTAAAATAGATGGTAAAGGAGCAAATAAGAAGTATTGCTTCAAGTATTATCCATTATAATCACCTAAAAATGGTAATTATATGCTAAGAATGTCGCTTGAGTTACCTTATCCCTAGGCTAGACATAAACCCAATATAGAGCCTTAGGCTTACATTTTTGTTCATTCAATAGGCCACAGTCACCTACAACCAATCAAGACATAGTACCTGAACTATCACCACTAAATCCAATCCAAATTTATTATTAGTCTATAGATTGTTGGAAACACAATGACTGGGGGGGTGAATTAGTCTTTAAAAATTTTTAATCAATTATCCTTAACCAATTATAAATCATTAAAAGTAACTTAGTGATCTAAAAATACATTAGGAACCAATCACATGAGCATGAAATAAGATAACATATCACATATGTGGGAAAACATCATGGGGGATAAAATCCACTAAAATAAATCTTGGATAGCTTATCCTATAAGATAATGTATCACTTTAGTTGAGCACCAACCCAACATGGAGCACCAGCCCCAGATTTATCAATCACCCATTTTATTTTAACAAGCACCCACTTGTTAGGAGGATAAAACCCCTTATGACTAATCACCAAATTAGTCAAAGGATACTTTTACAAGCACTAACCTATAAAGTAGCTCCAAAACCCTTCTTGACTAAGAACCAACTTAGCCAGGACCAATTTTTCAAGATCCAACCTACAAGGAAGCCTCAAATCCTTTAAGCACAAACTTGGTCAATCACACTTCTTTCCACTCAGCTCTATGTCTTCTCTATCTAACTTATATCTCCTATCATACATCAGGAACACATCTCTGATGCAACTCTAATAACCTCTCAATTGAAAATGATCACTCATTCAACTCTACTTCACTTGATCACTCTAAAAACTACCTCTCTTAAGGGTTTACAACATGTTTCCCAACCTCCTCAGGCTCATTGATTTATCAATCCATTTGCTTTCTCTAAGCTTACTCAAATAGTCCTATAACTACCTTGTATACATACCATTCCTTGTTTATATACCACTTACTCAACCACACACCCTTAACCTCTTAGGTATTCCATAAAATATGTCTTATGGCATCTCATAAATAATATTCAAATGACATTTGCGTTTGTTTGGTCTAGCATGACTCAATTAGGCCTCATTTCACTTTTAGTTCTCATTGAGACCTAATTGAATTAGGATTCTTATCAACACATTACCATTTGATACTTTTGAAAGTATTACTACTATATAAATAGCATAATCCTTTCAAAAAAAATCCAAAAATACATTATCCAACATCCTATGAGATTCATAAATTATTTTAGGTCTTACCACTTCATTAAACCTCTCAATAGCACTCAATCCTATTAGGCCTGTGTACACCAAAAAGTTTGCCTTTCAATTTTGAAGCTCAAAATATTTAAACCACTCAAACATGATCACAAAATTACATGGAAAAAGTATACATGGACCTAAAATCCATTTAAAAATGAATTAGACACTTCCACTCAGGAGATAAGGCTTCAAGAACACTTCTGCAACTCACTCACTTAGAGTTACCAAATTACCTCAAAACATAGTCATGGTGGCTTAGACCTAAAACACATATATATACATTTTAAAAGACTTATGATGCATGTAAATGATCCTATGAGATCATTGGACCATTCTTATATAGAAAGGTCATATGGTCAAATGGAAAATATTGGTCTTGTAGACCAATATTATGACCTTTTATCACACTAACCTATCTGAACCAAATAGGTCAACTCGTGAACAATATTTTAAACATATTCACTAACCTCCAAAATTATACTAAGAATTAAAATGACTTAAAATTCATAAATAACATCTCCATGTACTTTGTTTCATCATTATACTATGAAAACACATTTAAATTCATCTTCTCATTGAAGCTTAGGTTTTACATTTTTTTTTTCATTAGGCCTATTAGTGACTGGCTAACTTAGAAGACTAGTTTAGCACATTATAAGTGTGGAACATATTTAGATACCTTCATGGACATGTATTGTGAGTCTATCAATCCTTCTTACATCCATTTTATTTCCTTAACCAATGCAAATTTTGATTGCTATAATAAATTCTTCATAAACAAGCATGTATCTACACATTTTCTCTCTCATTTGACTAACCACCACCACCTAGAGGTACTTGGGAGAGTTGACTACATGATACATTATTTTATCTAGGAATACTTGACCATTATAGGCTAGTTTGAACAATATATTCCACATCAGGTCCTTATTAGGGTTTTAGGGAGGTTTGACACAGGTTTTGGTGTTAATGATTATTCATAAAGGACTACCCCTTAAATATCAAATCAATGCCTAGATATCTTATCTAGGATCCTTACCCATCTCTGCTTAATATATCAAGTTCCCATATAGAGGTTACATGTGCCATTCAACATTTGAAAGTGTCTATCAGGTATTGAGACCTCATTCTATGAACTCAAGAAGGCTTGAAATAGCATTTATTATAATTACCTTCAAACCATGTCCTAAAACTATGTAAACATGCTTAAAACAACATATCATACCTTTTTCCATGCTCACATATGAAAACTTGACTTGAAAACTAATCTTCATGCCTCATTAGGCCAAGCAGGGTCTACGAGTGGTATAGGTGTAAACTTGATCTGAAGTTCCTACTCTTGTAGGATCACCTTGAGACTCTAATGGATGATTATACACATTATTCTCATGCTCACACACTTCACAACCTCTCACATGCCTGAGATCATTAACCTCATCATGTCACCAGCTCTTACCTTCACCATGCCATGACTAGGCTTTAGGCTTATAATGCACTTGATACCTTGACTTATTCCTTCCATGTCATGACCTTAATAAAATATCAAACAAGTATACATAGGATATCATAACACACTCATATAACTACACCATTCTCCTTCTGATGACAACAATATTCCATAACCTCATATAGACCTAAAACCACATGACCAAGCTTCATATGACTCAACATCTCTCTTCCATGCACTTGAACACCTTTGAAACCTTGACCTATACCTTCATTCAACATAATAAATTAGTTTCCTTTAAATTATCTCTTGTCATTAAATGCATCTTATCACATTGCTTACCCTGAAACTCTTCATGTCATGACATCAATGATTTGTATAGACCTCTTCATACAATATGTTTCCTATACAAACATTAGTTGTATTCAAACACTCTTTCATGACCTATAACTTCTATGATAACAACATTCATGACAACTCTCATGACCACATTATTCTCTCATGGAAACACTCTTTCAAGTACCTTATCATATCACATACTTCCATCTATTCTTATTTGCTTTTGACATCAATATTCATAAGATGCTTCTTGATATCAACCTTGACATCAATGATCATTATGAATTTACATGATGCATTATTTTAACATCAATGAAAACAACATGCCAACATAGAGAGGATATTAGCACCACATTCGAGACACTAGAACCACATGATGCTAGTTTCCTCAACTAGGCACTACTATCCTTAGCCTTAGCTCTTTCCAATAGATAATTTTTCAAAATGTGCCCATCCTAAGGTAAGCCTAATATCATTTTATTATCTACATAAGAAACAAAACCATATAAATACAAGTATAATCCATCTCTATTCACTAGATGGAAAATAGATGCAAAATTTAATCAAACCAAAGATAAAGCTATGAAAAATCAAGGTACATTATCCTTATTCTACCCTACTTTTTACATAATACCATCTACAACATCCTTAAGTCCAATTTTAAAGTATTTAAAAGCTCAAACACATTCGAGGCATCCAAGGCCACTCTTCTTCCATGCATTCCTACATGAATTGGTAGGTTGGGATCCTCAATGTTATTAGAAACATAGGTTCTTCACCATAAACTAATAAAAATGGTGAAGATTCAAGGGCTTTCTTATATCTAGTCCTATTTTTCCATAGTGCATACTTCAAAATAAGTGTCATTCTCTAGGTTTATTTTTAGTATATTTATTGATTGCATCAATAAAATTCTTACTTATAGACTTAAAAATGCCATTCCCTTATGGGCAGTAATTAGACATAAAACTCTTTAAAATCTTATTCTCGTAGGCCCACATAGTAAAGTATATTGACTGAAAAGCAGGTATATTATCACAAATTAAGGAAAATGGAATTCTAAACCTTGCAACTACATTTTATTACAAAAATATGATAACTTCTTTTATGGTGCTATTATAGATGGTAATAGATTCAGTCCATATGGTACAATAATTTATTGTTGTTAATATGCATTATGATCTTTAGAGGATTTAGAATTGATTACACTAATTAAATATAGTGCCCATTGGGATTATGGATTTCCTTCAATTATACGATGTAATGACATGGCTACATGTACCTTTATTTTAGAAAATATTTGACATTCATGACATGTATTTACATGGTTGTGTGCATCTTTTTAAATTGTCAGCTAGTAGTAACCTATTCACAATATCTTGTGTGTTGTTATGTTGCTAGAGGATGACCATTGCCTAATTTCTCATGAAAACCACTCATGATATCATTAGTTTATTATTTAAACACATAATAGAGATACATCCATTCATATTTATTTTGGTACAAAACACCTTTATTTATCATAAAGTGAGGTGATTTCAGTGTTAGTGATTTTCTTTTTCATTTGTTTAATTTTGGGGGATAACTTTCATAGAGAAAATAATAGATGATATGATCATACCAATCATTTTCAACAAATTGAGTATTATCTACTTACATCATACTAATTTTGGGATTTGTTTCAATCATGAGTTGTGTAAGTCATTAACCTCATACTAATTAAGTTGGCCTAAGCTCTAACCATACTCTTGAAACTTTTCCATCCATTTTCCTTTGCATTATCCTAATTCGTTATATCTTAACATAATTTTTATAGTAGGGTCCACAAAAATAGCATAAACCTTATTATGTAGTATGTAGTGTTTGATTTTTTTATAGCCTTTATTAATGCATACAATATTTATCTAAAATGGGATATTTAAGTTTAGTTTCAATCAAATTTGTTCTCATGAATGTAATGGGATGTTATTCATCATATATATTTTGTATAGGTACTATTTCAATAATATGGTTAGATGAAAAAAATTGTATGTAGAAATACTTAATAAAATTTGGATTGACCAATATTGGAGTATAAATAAAGCATCTTTGATTTATTAGAAGGATCTCTTAGATTTAGTTGTCTATTCCAGTTTAACATCTTATTTCAACATAACATTAAATTATCTTATAATTTTAATAAAACATAAAATGAACTTTTGTACAAAATAAATTTTACTAAATAATGGTTTTAGTTCCTTCTTGCTATTAGGCAATTAAATTTTTGAAATTACATTAGATCTTTCTATGTCAATGGTGATACATTCCTTTGAATTAATGTGTCCCAATAACTTACTTTTTATTACTCCAAAAATATATGTTTTTGGATTAAGTGAGATACCATACCTTCTCCATCTATCAAATAATTTTTGTAAATAGTATACATGTTTATTCATATTATTGGAAAACACTATTAAATCATCCATATAAAAATGATGAATTTACCAAACAAACCATAAAAGGTGAAATCCATAGTGTGTTGGAAGGTTTATCCTATATTTATCAAACTAAAAGGCATTATTCTATAAGCAAAATTTCCCCACTTGGTGGTGAAGGAAATTTTAATTCTATCCACTTGGTCTACAAAAAATTGATTATATAATAAAAAATTGTCTAAGAAAGACACCATTTCAAAAGCATTGACAATTGAATCACTTCATCTAATGATCAAAATAGACATTTTCCCTTGTTTTATGCTTTGATTAGATTACAAAAAATAACAATTTTTTTTTATTCCACCAGTCTTCTTACAAACAGTCATTAATTTGTGATCCATGTTAAATGTTTGACTGGGAAGGTGATTAGTACTTGAAGTAATTTTGTACCTCTTTGTGTACTAGGTGTTCTGAAAGGATTTTGTGCTTCCTTAAGAGGTATGGTGTGTGTAATGACCCTAGGATCAAATATATTCAAGACATCATAATTTCATGCAATCACATTTTTATATGGATAAAGGAGAGAATTCAATTCTTCACTCTAACCTAGAGAAACTCAGGCCAATGTTAACATATTAGGGATGTTCCACTATTGCTAAACTAATAGGAAAATATTGTTGTTTTGTTAGATTCCACTTTTCTAGAATTTATTGCATACATGTCCAAATTAAAAATTATTTCCAATGAATTTATATTCCCTTGGGAATATTAGTTTACTTTAAATATATAATCCCATCATGTTCAAGTTCATTCCCAATAAATAATTCCTTACCCTTCTCTTTTATTATTTAGGACTTAAAAACACCTAAATTATTCATGAACTGAACAATTTATTGGTCATCTTCAAACACATAATTCTTAAATTTGTTAGGAATATAATGCTATGGAACTAGCTCAATTAAAAACTTATGCAATTTAGATTCATTCAAAAGAAACAAATTTGTATTTAAGGTTGCCAAAGAATCAACAATATTTTTTGCTTTCTATGAATATATATATATATATATATATATATATATATATATATATATAATATTAATACCCTCAAATGAATCGATCAAGTTCTAAGTTATATATTTATACATCTTTAGGTATGATAACTTGCATTTAAACTTTATTTTTACCTAATTTACGACCAATTTTGAATCTTAGAACATCTATAATTTTTTCACACCATGATTCAAAGTAAACTACAAACTAAGGATTATAACTTCATACTCAACAAAGTTGTTAGTACAAGGAAACTATAGATGATAGGCAACTAGGTGTTTTTTTCCTTGTGGGTTTACTAATGAAATTACTACATTAAATCCTTGTTTAAAAAAATATCCATCAAAGTGAAGGATCCACAGTCCAATTGAATCAATATTTTTTCCTTTATCAACATTAGAATTGGTAGTGATAGTATAAATTTTAATGTATGATGAAGAAAACTTCACTTTGTCAGTCTTAGTACTATACTTAGTGATCATGTATTTAATTTTGGGATATTATTATACCTTGATTTAGTTGGCTACATGTCTCTCAGGAAACCATATATGTGATAAATTAGTATCCATATACCTTTTAAATGTTTTTGACCCATCCTAACTTAACATCCCATAGGCTTCATGAATATCTACAACCTCTATGTCAATGAATTATTATGCCATTAGTTTATATGAAATTTCAATGTGTACATTTAGTAGTTCATCAACCATTTTGACCTTCAATTTTACCAAAAGATTAGAATCCTATTAGACTTTATTAGACTAAAACCTAATTTTATACAAATCCCAACAAACATGACATTGGCTGAGGCTCCTAAATCAACTAAAAAATTATGTAAGTTATTCCAAAAGATCCTAATAGTGAGAAAAAATGGAGTAAATTTAGTCTTAGTTTTATGGATCATTACATTTGCATGTGATGTCTTTTCTCTATTTAAAGCAACATTTTTAGTCAATTATTTTAACAATAAGTCTCATTATTTTATAATATAAGGTAGTTAATTGAGCATGATTTTTTCATTAATTTTATTCATGTCCCATTCTATATTGTATCCTAATTTATTGAAAATATGATATGTGTTAGTCATAGGTTTTTGGTCACTACTTTTTAAGGGTGAAAGATTATTGATAGCTTTTGGATAAGGAGGAAGAACCATATTATTCGGTGGTGTAGAATTTGTGAGGGGTTGTTGCATTATGATTCTCAATGCATAGTTTTTACTCTGGTATCAATGAAAATAATATTTGTTTTTAATATTTTCCATAGGATTGTTTCTATATTGATTAGATAAACTAAATGTTTGTAACATCATGGTTGTAATTTATGTAGCATTAGAAGTATTATAAGTTTTAATTCTATTAAAAGTATTAGGAATCACCTCATAATATTACATCTATTTATAAAAAAATTCAAAGCATTAAAAAATTTAATATAATAAATTTCACCATGCTGAGTAGTGATATGTACTCTCCACAAATTGGGTAAAGCCACTTCACAAATGCTGATTTCAAGTAGCTTGTTTAGTAATGACTTAGGATTATTTAGTTGGTTATTTGGGCAATTAAATGTCTAATAGGTGTAGTTTCAAAAATTATTATCTCTTTTTATATTACCTACCTACCTATATATATTTATAAATTTAGTGTCAAGTTTTTGTACTACACATTGGATTATATATATTTATCCTTCTATTATCTTGAGATACAATTTGTGTGTTATTAATGGCACATATCAAAGCTTTGTTTTTATTTGTAGTTTTAGTCTGATCATTCATAAACAACATGTTATTGTTTATTGGGAATTTGTCTCAATGGAAACACATTAGTAATTGAAGTAAGATTGAGTAAAAGCACATTCCAATATGCATTGAACATGGGAATGTCAACATTAATATTAAGATAAATCAATCCTTTTGGGTTCAATAATATTTCAATATTAATGGCCTTAGTATACATTTACGATAAATAATTAACTTGTGTAGCTCATCTGAGGAACATGATAGTCATGGGATTTAAGGCATTTCAATACATATCCAAGGCTAAATTAGTGTTGAATCTATATGGTTAAAAAATCCATGTGTACATAATTTGGAATCTAGCATTGAAAGATATAACAGAATCATGGGGGTCTCTTTTCATGCTAAAAAATTATTAGTACAAGATGTCAAGATTTTTCACTTTTCTAAATTATGCTAAGAAACTGTATCAAAGTTATCCTATTTATGGATTGAATTTTCATACAAAATAAGGAACTAATTGCATGCAACATATTTTAATGAAAATATAAATATTTGGTAAGAAACATATTCATGTTCTACATTCAAGAGTTTGAGGGATGATTTGAATGATGTAATATGTTCCTCTGTAATTTTATCTCCAATAGGAATGACTCAAGGGATGTATCTCATGTGATTCCATTGGAGTTCATGGATGTCTCCTAGGATTTTAATTGAATTTCCAACCAACCACATGACCATCGGTGTATAAGGTTTGAAAATGGGACTAACTAACAAATTTGGTTGAGTGTATGAAATTTTGGGTCTTCCTTTATCAGATCTATGCTTCCTATGTATTTCTAATGGTTGATGTAAAGGTAGGAAAAACTTATAGTTTGACTTAGTTAACCATACATGGACCTATAGACTGGTTTAAATTTATTGATACAAAGCTTATGAATGGTTAAAATTATAGGCCCTCATTCTAACATTAATTAAAACCTATTGATATAAGCTATACCCACCCAACATGTTGAATGAGAAAACCATTTTAGGATCATAGGGATGATCCAAGGCATGAGTTTCATGTATTCAATTTTATAATTAACCACATAATGGAATAATGGCTAAGAAAGGTGGTTGTCACTCAAAAAGATCCTACCTATCTATAAAATAGTTCTACTTAACAATTAAATAATTTATCATATGGTGGATATTCATAATAATGTTATTATATAGAAAATTTATTGATAAAAATAAACATAAATACAAAGGAAGGTAAAGGTAGAAAATAAGGTTATTTGACAAATAATAGATGTCTTCCTAAATTGATAATTTTTTGAAATATATTATGTGTTTTAAAATAAAGTTTACATATCTCTAGTTGTAACTCATATATGAGTAAACATAATGTGGATTCTAATAAAATTATATTGTAGATATTTCATGAAACATTAAAACATAAAAGATTTTGGTCTATAGTAAATTGCATAAGCACATTTATTTACAAATCAATATTATAAAATAATTCTTGGCTACAAGAAAAACTAAAGTAGATAACACTCAATTCAACTAAATTCAATTACACACAAATAAATTTCATTGAATATCTAATTTAATTTAATATCTCATGTAATATTCAAATATTGAGAGATCAAAACACATTACAAACTCATTAGAATTTCTAAAAAAATTTGAACTTCTATTTCAAAATATTCCTCCCTTGAGAGGTAAATACAAAGTGAATAAATAGTTAAGATGAGCACCTCCTCATATCAAATTAAAATCACATGAAAATATTTTGAAATGGCCTTCCTAACTTTTTACAAAGTTACAATTAATTACAATGCTTTAATATCACAAGCTACCAAAATTAGCCTTTTCCTTTTATATAATACTTTAGCGGAGCTTTGGAAGAGCCAACTTGTTGATTATGGAATGATACTATGCATGCTTGATAATATTCATACATTATATAGAATATTATAATTGGTGTTCTAAATAAATACTATATCTTGGATAGTAGTGCTGCATGGTTTACGAAGGGGGTCTTAAGTGTGCCTTTATTGTTTTAACATGCAATTTTTTTGTTTTGCATAGCTAACTAAGTTAATGAATTATATGATTCCTCCCTTGTTGGCCTCTTGAACCTTCCCTTTGAAATAAAACATAAATTTATCTAATATAGATTTCAAGCCTTTGAATTTTCTATTTTATTCCATAAACTAATTTCTTTTCCAACTTCCTTATAACAACTACTATAGACTTAGGGTCCTTGTAGAACAATTATTATATCTTGGACTTGATTTCCTCTTCCTCATTAGAGTTAAGGGTTATTCATATATTTTGTGAAATATGAGATTCTCCTTCTTGGTGGTATTTCTCAGGGTTGCTTACTTGGGCTTCCCAATATCCTGCTCTAATTATAGCTTCACCTCAAGTTCTTCAACTATGATAATCTCTTTCCTCTTTGTCTTGTCCAGATGGATGTTCTCAATACAATATTCATCTATTGGTGACATGGATACAACAATAGATTTGGATAGTGATGAGTGTCATCAATATCTTCATTTAGATCAACTTATCTTGGTTGATGTCATATCAAACTAGGGCCAATGTCTAATGGAAATATATAGTAAGGTTCAAAGATAACAAATAACAATTGTCTTGTTGGGGGGAGTTATGGATCAGTTATACTAAGGATCTAATGTAATTTATTTAATTGAAATATATAATTACTTGGAATGAAAACACATTGATATAGATTTTAAATGCTAACTAAAGAAGTGAACACACTTGCTTTGAAAAGAAACATGCTTTGCTTATGAAAGAAACTATTTATAAATGAATAAAGGGAAAACACACATTCATCTATTTGATGAATTGAAAGAATGTTTTGGAAGTAAATTCTTAGAAATAAATGTTATAATTCAAAAGACTGAAAGTATCTTAAAATAGAAACACACACACAAACAAAGACCTTTAGGTTATATCTAATCACACTTCTAAACATAAATACATAAAAGATTAATTAACAATAATAAAATATAAGATACTATAAAAGAATTCTAGTTCCTTAGTTGAGTGGTCCCTTGATCTTCTTTAGAATAGAATGTAGGCCACACTTAATCTTGTAAGAACATTAAATCTTCATTAACTCAAGAAAATGCTTTTAATCTGGAAAACACTTCAACAACTCTACTTAATCTCAAGGTTTCTTTTTTTATATTACTTATTGAATTCTTAGATTTTTAATCAACCAAGAGACATTGGTTATATTTCCAAACATGGTTAAAACAACGTACCAAAAAATTTATATTCTAACAAGATTTTTAGTTACATCTAATTTATTTGTAAAATAAAAGACAAGTTATAACCTCCTTCCATGTTCCAAGACAAAATTGTGGAAGAAGTGCATAGGTTTACATGTATAGCTCTTTTAGATTTTTACATTTACAATGTCTTCAGTTGTAATCATGTAATGGTAACCAATTTACATAATATTCATAGTGATGTTTTTACAAAACATTACTATAAATATAATGCCTATAACAAAAATACTATATTTGGTAAGTGTCCTCAAAATGGCTTAGAAGGTTTTTGATTAAGCATGCATGATATATACATTAGTAGACCAATGTCAAAATGTCATTCCATGAGCTTTGTGTCTATCTTGAGTGATTTTGGAGCTGGATCGGCACACTTCAGAGCCATAATGATGGAATTTGAGGCTAGACTAATAGACTCTAAAATAAATTGGAAAACTCTAGATCTATTTTGATAGACTCTGAAGTTGGTCTAAGCTACTCCATAATGCTTTTAAATGGTATTATTTTTCACCAAAATCATAGTATCCAATCATTTTATGTCTATGCAACCTAAAGATACAAAAATGATGGCTTCTCCATATAAAAGGTTAGAACAAAATGGTAAAACAAGTGATATTATCTCACACATACTAGCTAAAGTAAACACATTCATTCTCTACTTTGGATTTGAAACAAGTTACACAATTTCCATTCAAATACATTAAGAGGGAGATTAATAGGGGGTAAATAGAGTCATTACTTGGATATAATGAGCCATTATATGGACTCATCAAGTGGGGTGGCTAATGAAAATGTAGATGGATGAAATTAATATTGTGGGGTAAACCATAATTAATGTTTTGGATGTGGTGGACATAGAGGTTTGTGTGGTATGAGTGCGAGATGTAGAAATAAATGTAGGATTTGGAGGGGTAGAATTGAAAATTAGAGAAGAGGTTGCTATTATTATAAAAGATTAAAACTTAGCCTTGTATATCATAAAAATAATAATTTTATCCTTATTATTGTAGTATTTAGGCTTGGAAATTGAATTATCAATGAAGTTTGACATCCTGACCATGACAATGACCTTAGTTATAAAAAAAATTCTAAAAGGCTCAACTATGGGCATTGTTACTCTTAGTGAATTTATTGGATGGGCTTGTCTATTCAATATTTTAATTATGACCACTGATGATAATTTTTTTTAACACTACCATGAAGGTGAGAAAATTTTACCTAGGTAATGGGTTGACCTTGACTAACCACATGGGACACAGTCACTTGAGGACTTTGGGTGGAGGTCCTAGGTGCCAATTGTTTGGTATAAACTTTGGTTACCTAATAAACATTTTTGGGAGAAACATGGGTGAAAATTAAGGATGATGAAGTAAAGGAGTGTTGATTAAGACATCCTTAAGTGGAGTCATAACAGGAGAAGGTGGAGGAGTGACTACTACCTACTTCAAAATAGTTACAATAGTTGGACTATTTGAAACTAAAACTGAAGAAGGAATTTAAGTAGGAAGAGAAATAAGGGATTATGTTACCTCACACATTGGAATTGTTATTTTAAAGAGATTTAGAGGAAAAAATCCTTATAACACATTAGTCCTCAAATAAGCCTATATTCTAGGAGAGTCATCTTGGGATGTAGGTGTATCTAGTCTTTTTTCCACTTATTTTGGCTATTTGGGCTAGGGAGGTGAGAATGTGATCCTTGTAGTCTAGATTTACCTCATGAAATATTTATTATCCTTTACATTAGAAAATACCCAATCATGAGGATATGGATGATGATATTATACAATTGAAAAATTTCTCCTAAATAATTTAATATGGGTATTGAACTTTTCTTTTCAATCCCATTGCCACAAGTCATGATCATCTAGATTGAATGAGGATATGTGGGTTATTTCTGCATGTAGTGTAGTTCATAATTTAAAAATTCTATTACTAAATTTATATAGAGATGGAGGCTAGGGTGATTGATTCTTGTCTTTACAAACTACACCAAATCCATGGAGAATTTGGTAGGCTATTTTCTATTATATTAATTTGTTTGGAATAAAAATAGGTAACCGTAAGGGAGGCACTAAGGATCCTATACTTATTACCATGTAATCTAGATAATACTAATATGCTCCCATGTTAAGTATATATTTTATAATTTCATAGGATACCTTGGGCATAGGTATCTCATTGATTTCTTGATACACTGGTGTGTAAAAGCATTCACAAAAATCTCCCAAATGAAATGCCTAAAATTATGTGCATATAATTTGGATAAGTTAAAATACATAATTTTTCTTGTAGCATGTTTCTAACATATAAATTTATCAACGTTGATAAAATATGACATCATTTAAAAGTCATTTCTACATCTTACTTCCATCACCTATTGTCTCAAATTGAATGAGATTATCTCCCCTAGGGCAGAGACTTGATTGTCATTGATTATGATTGAGAATAAGGGCACCAAGATAATTTTGTCACATGAAATGTCAATAACCACATATAATATATTCATTAAGGCCACAAAAATTTAAATTCATAGCTCAAATAGTCTGATAAGAGTGTTGTCCATGTCCTCTTATTCACCCATCTATCAGGATCCTCAGATGAGGCTTTTAAGAATTCCATCAAATTATGATCAGTGAGCCATTTAGATACCACTAATTTATTGTATAAGTATGTGGGCTAAAGAATATGATAATAACCTCTAATGGATAGGCAAGCCAATAAACACTTTTATTCTTATGTTTTAAATATGGGACCATGTCATATAGATATTTCATTCTAATAGAACATTATAAAGGAGTTTCACATAGGGAAATAAGTTTGTCTTTGATACCTCTAAGTGAATCCCTACCTTAATTATGGATAGAAGTTCATTCAATTAGTTTGAGTCCTTTGAGGAGGGAATTTATTCCTCTAATATAGGATTTATTTTATCAACCTTATAAAAAATGGCACTATAATGTTTGAAACTTAAGAAGAAATCATTGTAGATTAATAAGGTGTGTATGAACACTTGGGATGTGCCAAAATAAAAAATATAGGAAGCCATTGATGTGTATAATAACTTCAATTATTTAATTACATTAAAATTTAGCTCCCAAATGATTGATTATATTTTATTTGAATATATTTATTCTATATAGAGGGATTATAGTCTCTAATGATCTCTTTAATGTAAATAATGAGCAAATAAATTATCTTTCTATTGGTCTTTGCCTTAAATATTAGGATAATGAGTTGAATTATCTTATTCATGAATCTTAAATTATATAGGTGGCCTTTTGATTTTTTAATTATTTTTCCTATCTTTAATTTTATTTTGGATTTATTTTTGTGGATTTTCAAATGAATGATTCAAAACCATACACATGTCCTCATATCACTATTTATGTAGGCGTTATATATTTTTTGCCTTGCCAAGTGGATTGTATAGGTATCCTTTTTTAGTTAGTCAATGTGTGAGTGAATTTTTATTGGCAACATGTAATTATATGATTTATTTGGAATCTCATGGTTCTCATAATTATTAATGGCATTTGATAATGTATTGCTATGAGGTTCTTGAAACTAGATATGTTGCATTCTCTGATTGGTTCATATTATTATAGTCATTGGTATTTGTGTATTCAATTAAGGATATGAAGTGTGTGATAAATATAGTGGTGATATACATCTCCCTACCATTACATCATAGTCATGAAACCATTATTTGTCTTCAGATATATTTTGAATTTATGTGTTGTGTGGTAATGAGGCTGAAAAATGTGATGTGTAGGGCCTCTTGATTGGATCGATACTCTACAATTATTAGAATTTGGTCTAAGTTATTTTGATAAATTGTGAGGATACAAGGATGTGAGAGGTTTTATATATGATAAGTTTCATTCTATGATAACTTAGGTTCCTCAAAACTTGAGTCCTTGAAATATAGGGGTGTGGTATGTAAAGGTGTGAAATCATGACATGTAGTATTATGGATAAGGTATGTGGCATACAAATACATTGTAGTTAGATAGTTTAATAATTTGACACAAATATTCAAGGAATAAATAATGTGTAATAAATTAAAATTTGAGTCTTGACTTGCTATGATAAGTTCACAATCATGTAGTCTTATAATGTAGTGCATAGAGGTATGAAGACAACATAGTGCAAGAAAAACCTACATGCCAAAAGGTATAAGTTAGTAACAAATACATATAATTTTAAGAAGTAAAATAAAAATGAACACTATTAGATAAATGCAAAAATAATAATAAAATAATCTATTATAAAGCTTTGTGAGACTCATAGTGTGATCTAGTCTAAACAATGTGAAAATTCACCAAAACCTAGTGAGTTGTGATCAAAACCTACACAGATAAGCCTTTGAAAACATGAATCACTTGTATATATCAAACTCAAAATTATTTTTGAGATAAACATTAATGTGTAGAATAAAATTCAAAATTTCAAGGGATTTTGGATCATACTATCAAAGATTTTAACAATTATTCTTTCAAGATATTGAATACTTTACAAGTTTTATTCATATAGATATGGGTCCTTATTTAAAAAATAATGGGAGTATTTTGGTCACAATAAGCATGATAATCAACAACATTTTCATTTAAATCATATACATCATATTTTTTATACCATTCACAACTACATTATTGACATTTTCATTCATATTTGCATCAATGTCATTTTCAATAATAAGACTCAAAGGAGGAATTTAACAAGCATTTTTTTTCATTTCAAAAAAGCATGAATAGGAAACAAAGGAAACTGAGGCAAATAAAAAGTATCACCACTCAACCTAACACTTCACCTAGTAGGGTTTGTAGATCCATACTTCCTAGTTGGTGTTATTGTGACCAACACACCCCATTTTCTAAATTTTAAATAAGGAATCATTCATTATTAAAAATCCCATATTTGGTCCCCATTGAGACATAAATTGTTCTTAATCCTAATCAGACCTAGGCCTAAGGTTTAAATAATTGATTTTGTTTAACAAATTTTGGCTTAAAATCATGATAGAAATCAATCAAAAGTTTATATTTTTTAATTTTATTTATTTATTTAATGGAGCTAACCATTTTATTATCAAGTCTATCAGGATTTTATTTATAGGTCAGCTTTGCCTTTGCCACATATCACTTCTTCATAGGAAATAGGAAGATAGTTGAGTCATTTCAATCTCTAAAAATCATTGCATACCATCATGGATCAACTACTTATACTGGTTTATTTTATGTTCACCTTAAAATGAAAGACTTGACATATCACATTTATATTTCCATAATAAGTCTATTTGTATCAAAAGATCAGGCCATGTGTTTCCCTTCTACAACATCATAGTGAAAATTTCTAAGTTATAAATTTCAAACTCCATGACAATATGACTACGTAAGATTGTGTCACATGTCTTAATCTTGTTCCATCATAGAGTAATACAAAAACATCTAAGTCAAAAATACTTATGATTATGTGACTAAGTGAGATTATTTCATGTGTCTTCATCTTGATTCATCAAAGGGATTTGATTAAAAAAACTAAGCCATGAAGATTGAAAATATGTGACTAAGCAATAAGCTGACATGTGTCATTATTTATATAATCAAACCACATGCCATCATCTCATGACATCAAATACTTTGGTTTAAAAATGCTATGTTATAAATGTCCATGAAAATATGACTATACAAGATCATGCCACATGTTAGGATCTCTCAAAATTTCATACCAATAATTAGAGATACTAGATTATAACCTTAAAACCATGTGACTAAGTGATAGGCTACCATATGTCATTATTTACATATTCAGTTGATATGTGTCATTCATAAACATCTCTATTTGTCCTACCTAATATAGCTAGTTACCAATTAACATCATCCTATAAATCTGTACACTTATAGGGTTGGAGACTAATTGAAAAGGCATACCCACAACAAATTGATGTGTCACCATGTTCTAATCTAAACATAGCCAAGAATAATATTGAGAGAGCATGAAAACATGAACCCTATGCACTTATATTTAAATGGAGCATTAAGGGACAAGATACCAAGAATTCTTCCCAACACAGTTAGAGGTTATGTGTTATTATTAACACATTCAATTATAAATACAAATAAAAAACATATAAATCCAATTGTGACTAAGCAATACATAATAAATCTAATTGAGGTGATTAAGATATTGAATATTATGATAAATTAACATGTATCAAATAAATACTCATAAAATCTTGATTCATAAAATCAAAATTCAAAATGGAAAGATAGTTGACATGGACCATTAAGCAATAATCAATTCTTATGAATGAGATTTTATGTGATGGATTTAGCATTAATGCCATAGTCTATGATTTTCCACAAATTGTATTGGACATAATTTTTGAAAAAACTATAAAATTGATACTTAGAGTTCTATATTTTATTTAGCTCTAATTGTCAAATTAAACACAAATCTGAACATGAATTTCAATGGTGGCTGAAGACTAGATTCCTGATCCATATCTATTTTTCTTTGGGACCAAACAACAATTAAAAGATATGGAATTCAACTCAAATGATCTAGGCAATTCCTTAATACACTATTAAACTATCTAAGAATAACTTATAAAAAATAAAATTACACTTATGAATATAAAGTTACCCTCAATGTGAGAGAATACATAGATGACCTATTCTCTATCAAATCTATTGGATTGCATAAAGCAGTGACCAAGCATCATTGAGGTATTTTCTTGTGTTGATGTCTTGTTCAATTTATTTACTAGGGGTATCTTAAAAAATTACTTTTTTCATAGGAGAGGTAGTCAATTATCAGTGGCCTATATAGTTAGTATTTCTCTTGAAAAATATTATATATTACCTCTACCAAACATAACTTACAATCAACTAGATGTCAATGAATGGTTTAAAAAATACAAGGTCAGAGAAACTTTAAGAAGTTGGTCATCAGATCATAATGATTTTGTAAACAAGAGGAAATTTAATTTTATCCCCATCTCATAGTTTAGGATAGGTATAGGATTTTCATGACATTGATAAATAATATTCATGGAGTTCCATATATTTATCATGTTGATGAAGTCTGGGGTACTTTATTTTCTATAATTCTAGATGACAAAGGTATCCTTAAACTAGGATACATCATAAGTTTTTTTATTAAAGTTAAAAGAGGGGATTTTTTTGACTAGGGTCCCCAAACCCTATGAGAAGTACAACCAAAATGGATCCAAAGGACCACCATAGACTACAAAAGAGATAAAAATAGACAAAACTAGAAGTAGCTATAACACTACCCAAAAACAACTAAAAAACATCCAAAGATACACCAAGAGTAAGAATCAACTGAAAGTGAACCTAAATCCTATTCCATGTCAAAATTACCATAAATTTCATCCCAACAACTCTTAATAATTTTTACATTTGAATCTATTTTTAGGAGGAAATTTTATTTGTTAACATCTTTATGACACCCACTACACTGAACCTATTTACCTTTGCCTTTGCTTAGGGTCTTAATGTCAAATAGATATCCTAGATGAGATCTAATATTTTCAATATTATGTATTCCCTCATTCATAGTTTCCTTATTATAATTTACCAAAAAGCTAATATTATTTTTTATCTTGTCATTTTCATTTTCAAGCATAATAATCCTTACTTGGAGACTCTGTAATTGATGATTAACATCCTTATTAGAATTGGTTTGAACCAATCTTTCATTCTCCTAATAAAAATATTTCACTTTCCCTTTAAGTTTAGTCAATTCCCTCATGAGCCAATCCATGATGGATTTTTGTAGGTTCAATTCTTCTTCTATCTTATCAGAGTTTTGTTTCCCTTTCAAAAAAGTCATAAAATTAATGAAGTATTCATTCAAAACATGAGGTTTCTTACTTGTAGAGTCTTTGAATTTATCCTTGGGTTCTTTTCTTGTATTCCTTTTTACATAATCTATTTTCTTGGGATGGGTTGCCTTGATTTCCCTTCCTAGGTCCTTTTGATTATTAACATTTTCTATACTAGTCGTATCTTCCTCAGCCAAAATTGAATCCCCTATAAAATGCCTTATTTTACCAGTCTTTCCCAAAGTCTTGATTGACATGGGAGTTTCCTTGGTCACAATACTCATATGAATTTTATCACTACTATCTTGAGGATTTTAAGTAGCATTAACCTTTTTACCCTTGGAAGAGATGCTACTAGGATACTTGATCCATATATTCTTGTTTGTTCTAATGTCCATAGGTTTATCTACAAATTTTTTATTGTGAGTATTAGGAATTTATGGAGTTATCTAATTCATTCCCTTAAAGTATTTTTGGATGAGAAATATAACCCCTTCATGTCCAGGATCAAGATAATTAGCCTTTTTATATTTCAAGATGGAGGACTCTAACAAGAGAATTATGTAGAAGGGAAGGCTCATGGGGATTACGTGCCTAAAATAGTTTAGAACGATAAAATAAAACCATTAAAAAACATTGAACCTACCTTCAAGTGTGACTTATTTCATTAGATGGAAAACAAATTCTCTAAATGGCCTTATCAACAATTCTTTATCAAATCCATTATGAATAATCTCTAGGGAATTACATCTAGTAGAAAAATCTCCTTCTCTTTTTGTAGTCCCTACCCATTTTATAAATTTTGGTGTCCTTCATATCCAACCTTGTAACATGCACTATTAACTCTTTTATGATGTTCAGTAAGACCCTATTAATTTTAAGGGTTATTGATCCAAAATTTATAAATTTTGATTGATATATAATTTAAGAACATGAAAATAACATAGTAATAATGATTGATTTGAGAAGAGATGTTTTAATACTCAATATTGCAAATACAACCATATGCTTATCTCTTGGAAGAGATGTTTGATTTAAATTTCATGTTACATATTCATTTATAAACATTTTTAAGGTGGGAGGATGATGTGGAAGGTCACCAATATCAATGGATATTAAGTGGTTTGACTTCCATGATTTACAACAATATAGAATTCAAGGAATTACTATTTTTAGACTACACTACTAAAATTAAAATTTGGGGCACTTCCAATGGGTTTTCTAGAGTCACAACCCACTAATAAAATATTGGTACCATCTTACTTCATTATCCTCATTATTATCTTTCCAATGGTTCAAATGGGGAGTCAATCAGAGCTATGGTGCACAAGTTATGACTCCCAAAATTTTTGTCATCAATTGGGGTAGAACTGTCACCCGAATTGTCACCTGAATTATTGCCCAGATTAGTTATGTCCTCTTAAGAGTTAAATATTATAGTCAAAACATGAATATAATGCCCTTATATTTTCTCCATGAACCTAGTGAATCCCCTAGTCTATAGAGCCTCCCAAATAACCTCATTATTTTTGACTTCCTTAGGAATTTTTGTCTTTATCCTATTCGACAGTCCCATTGTAACCTCTTAGATTCTGAAATAATGGAAATTATGTCTTTCCCAAAATCATAAGTTATAATATGAAAACACACAGGTTTTCCTATAATAGGCCAAATGGCAATTTCTTACATTTATTCATACATAGTGGATGATGTCTGTGCCACTATGAGTTTTACATGCACATCTCTATGGGAGCCAAAATGAGAAAAAATAATATGTGATGATTTTTATATATTTCACATAAATAAGTTTAGAAATTTCATACAAAATACATAAAACACATTATATCCTAAGGAATATAGAGAGGTTAGCTCAAAAATAATGCCAAGGTTTTCAGATGAAATAAAGAGATCACTAAAATCATTGGGAGATTATTGCTACTACCAAAACCATATGGTCATAAGGTTAAAAGGTACATTGGTTTCAAATATCTATTTTCCTAGACTACTCTTAGATAAATTATTTAAATAGGAGATAACATAACAAATATCTCAAAGCATTGATGAAAACTATAAAAGAGAGAAACTGGGAGTCATACACAAGATGCCTCTTAGCATAGGTAGGTGATAATTTCAATTCTAAGAATAATTATCCAAGTCTTATTGAAATAGGTTATATTTAAATATTAAACTAGAATAATATAGATCCTAGGATCCTAAGGGAAAAATGGTTCATCATATACAAATCTTCCAAGAGAGATTAAAAACTACCTATGGCCACAAGGGATATGAAGATGACTATATCTTTCTCAATGCTGATGATGACACCCAGGTTTGAAGTAGGATGGGAACTACCTAGATGACCATCGAAATTAAATAAAGGATACAATATGATCCTTCTATGAGAATTTTGGATACAATTAAAATGAATTAGCTTGAGAGAGAAAACTCTCTAAAAGAAATTAATGTGAAAGACAAGAGTACTCAAGAGTGTTCCCCAACAAAAGACTACATGGTAAAAAACTTCTCCGCTAGATATAGATGGGTCCCCTTTGATCCCTAAGGCCATAGTTTCATTTAACCCAATTAATATGAATCATACAGTTTCATCACAAGTGATGAATCAACCATCACCTCCTCTTTTAAAAACTACAACACAACATCCAGTGGTCACTCGGGTCAGGAGAAATTTTCCTATTAACCTAAAAACTACAAAGGTGACATTGGAAAAGAGGGAAAAACACATACCATATGTCAAAGGAAAAACATTGAACATAATTTACTCATCAGACACTAAAGGGGATTCTTTAGAATAAGACTCTAAATAAGGTTCTTCAGAAGAAAACTTAGAGGAACAACACATATTTGATATCTTTCAAAAGGTCCCCACATAGGTACATGTTGGATCTTCTAACCCTAATCCTTCTCCTAGTTATGATACAACTCAAATAATAATAAATATGGAGGACCAAGGTATTGTATTTAAATGATAAACAATCCAACAAGACATCCCTAAGGTCTCTTCAGTTGGCATTCCTATAGCTCACAATGGTGCTCCTGTTTCTTCAGTTGACACAATAGTCACTTCAATTGTTACTGCTCATGATTTTAATTGAGTTCCCTATTATTTCCACCCTTATTTCCTCTATTTATGTTGTTACTATCATTATTCATACTATTTTTATTAACCCATTTGATTATTTTATTGAAACCATTACTGCTCCTATTATCACTAACATTTCTAGTATCAAATTCATTCCAATTAGACAAAGTTTAAAAAATTTCAACATAGGCTATCATTACTCAACTAATTAATTTTTAGTTTCTATTGATATCACACCCACAAATAAAATTGAGGCTTATTCCTTTATATTTACAATCCCAAGATTTGAAGACTTAGTTTATCTACTTATTCACTCCCCACATATCCAGCTTCACCCCTTCACTTGACCCCTCAACATTCATGCCACCTCTAAAATCCACCTCATTACTTCTCATTTCATCCCCTAAATCAACCTCCTATGATGAACTAATTTTTCCACCACCATGGATGCAAAAACTATAATTTGATAAGTTTTCCATTAAAAATTTAGTCATCATTGCATAACCTAAGCTTACCCTTCAATTTTATAATACAAAAAACCAATTAAAAAGGGTCAAGAAAAGGAAGATGTCAAGTGGAAGAAACCAAATTGAATTTAGAAGAGAATAACTCTTCACCCTAACCAAAAAGAGGAAAATAATACTAAGAGATCATGATAAGTTTAAAGAGGATACAATATCCATGGTTGATACTACCATTGGGGTATTCAAGAAGATGTTCTAAGGATTGCAGTAGTAAAATAAACTATTAGAATCATATCCCAGAGTGGAGCCCCCTAAATATATATTAGATAAGTTGTATAATTCAACTCAGTCATTGTATAAGCTTGTACTTACTATACAAAAAATAAGGAATAAATCTTATCCATAATGGGAAAATGTAACTAACTTAAATGAGTTTTTGAGGCATTTAGATGACAAATTGTATAACATTGCCAAGTCATTAGGAGAAAAATCATATCCTAAGCTCAAATTACTGCCACTAAAAGTTATAAACTTGGCTCAAAACTATGTGAAAAGAAAGAAATATGATCTCATAGAGTGGTACAAATATATGAAAGAGTTGGTTAAATAACTAATAGCTCAAGAGAGGAAAGTGATTCAATAATTGGAAGATATGCTTATCCCTAATGTATACACACCACTTGGTCAAGTGTTAAATTAGACATTCTTTAACACCTAACTCTAGTCTTCCATAAATAATTTCAAAACAATGGTTGACAACACTACTGATGGACATGGTGATCAAGTTGTTCAATTGATAACATTTTTGAAAGAGAAGGTAGACCAAGAAAACACACTCAATGAATATTTTCAAGTTTCAATGAGTATACATGAGAAATTGAAGGGAAAAATTAAAGTCTTATTCAAAAATCCCATCATTAATTTTGAATTTATAGAAGTAGACCATATAATGTTCTTTTAAACATATAAAATAATAATATAATAGGTAAATGTGGAGAAACAAAAGTAGTTAGATGCTCAGGTAAGAGTCCACATATTATTAGCTTAATCATTGATAATTATGTCTTGGTATCATATACGAACATCAATGGATAGATATATTGGATCTATATCTTATAAATTTATCTCTATTATAATTCCCCTACATGCTCACTCAGGTGTTACATCTTATATTAACATTATGTCAAGTTTAACTACAAGTGACTATTCATTAACAATCAGTCTTCTATTGAATATGGACCCTACTTCAAGTTCAACCAACCAAATAGATTAGATAAGAGTCTCATCCACTTCAATTCTAGTTATCACAATCAATCCCACTCAGATTATTATAATTAACTTATCTCTATAATTTTGGCATTTAATATTTATATATTTTCTTGTTTATCAAGAAATTATTTTGTACATGCAAATCCTTAGGATAAATTAAGACTTGTTTTATTTTTTATATTTTTTAAACATGCAACGAAGTTTATAAGAGGAGGTTGTGCACATACAAAAATTTATATACATGAATCTTATTCATTGTAAAAAGATGATAAATTTTGAAAATTAATGCAAACAAGAAAGTTATGCAATAGTTCATAAGTATGTGATGATTTGTTTTCTCTCCCAAATTTCTATGTTTTATTTGAAGGATTTACATTAAGTTGACATTACTATACGAAGTTGTGCATGTGTATTGTTTTATTGGTTAGATTGAAATTTTTGTTATTATTATCAATCTTATTATTATAGGTCATACTTAAATCTTGTTAGTGACTTGAATATGCTTATCAATTTTATACTAAAAATATTTTTGATTGTAATCATTGGGTTATTCTACAAGTTATTTTATCTAAATCCTCATGTGATTATTATGTTCTATGACTATAACTAATTTATTTAAAAAATTAGTTAGTTTCAAATCTTAAGATTACACATTTAGTCAAATTATAAGGTTTATTATTTAGCCTAATTCATAGATTCCCTTCTTTTCTACCCTACCCTTCCTTTTTTTATTCTAATTCACCATATTTTAGACCATTCTATCCATTATAGGTTAGATATTATAATATTTAGGTTATACATTAGACATAAGTCATATCTAAACCATATGAGGTAAATAACCACTATGCTCAACTTATATTTCACCACATGGTTATTTACAAAACTAAATACCTGTAATTCATGCTTTGGAGTGAATTCTCACCTATCCTTAAACAAGAGGGTATTACCCATTAGGGATATTTTCTGTGGATAAAACCCACTTTAATTTGTTTAAGAAATAAGTATGAGAAAAATGAAGTATGATTGATACCTACTTAATAATGACATACTATCTACAAGATAAAATACTAATTGTTTAAACAATTTTCTATTTTACACAAAAAATATTTCTCCAATTAACTATTTAAATTTATAATATTTAGAAGGGTTGGAAGGGTTTTATTCTTACCTAATTAGGTAAAATAAAAATCTTTAAAACAACCCTTCAGAGTATCCCAATTTACTTCATTTTCATCTTCAAAATTTCAAAATAACTCCACTAACATGTTTGAGTAAACCCAACAAATATTTATATGGTTAGGTATTGAATAAAAATAAATAATGGAAATTGTGTCTTGGGAAAGAGTGTGCCTCCAAAATAATAAAAGTGGCCTCAAAGTTCAAATAATGAAATTTTTTCTAAATTTTTTTGGGTGGAGTTTCTTGAAAGAAAATAACCAGTGGTTTAACATTATGAAGGCTAAGTATCTTGACAATAAGGATGCCCTTAGATTTTTATCTAGTTAGTGTTTTCATATTGGATCAAGTTTCTAAAATAATTTTATCAGGAGAACAAAGTTATTATGGATGGGAATAAAATGGAAAATGGGAACATGTATCAAAGTATTTTTTTTTGGATGATGTTTGGCTTCTTAACACCTCGTTGACTACTATCAAGCCTTGGGATAAATTATGTATCTATATCACATACTATATGGGATAAAAACTTGTGTATTTTATAGAGATTTAAACTCATTAAAATTTAGAGACCCATTATCATGAACTATGCTAACCTTAAGGATATTCAACACTTGAACTCATTTAATGAGTTACTAAATGGTTTCCACATTTGTCAAAGTGAAATAGAAGATGAGATTATATGGTTAGTCTTTTTGGATGAAATTTCATTCATAAAATATGGTTATTCAATACTCAATTATTCACAGTTAAATGGTTTCCCTTGGTTTATAATTTGGAATAAAGACCTCATTCCAAAAATCATTTTTTTACTAGTTGGCTATCCAAACAAAATCCTTACATAGGAAAATTTTATGAAAATAGGTTTCATGTTACCGAGTAGATATGCCTTTTGTGAAAAAGAAAATGAATTTGTTTACAATACTATAATTGACTAACCTTTTACATGGAAATTATTTAGTTTCATTATTTCTAAGTTTGGGGTTTATTGGGATTAACATACTCCAATTTTAGACTTTGTGCAACAATGTGATCCTCCCATATTCATTCCTCAATCATAGACCCTTTTGAAGTTGGCTCTCCATTATGATTTTTAGTACCTTTGAAAAGAAATAAAGTTTAGAATTTCTAAGACTAAAAATGTAATTCCATAAGTGTGGCTCCAAATATTGTTTATGCAATTTTAGGAAACTTATTGACTCTTACAAAGAATAGAAATTTGAAAATATACTAGAAAATGAAATTAAGATAGATACAAATTAGAGCATCATTATTACTTAAGAAATCTAAAATGAATAAAGAAAATATAAATAAGTTTTTTTAAATGGACTTTCCATCCCACTACTTAGTTTAAATTTAACCTTGATGGTACCTCTAAAGGAAACCTTGATTAGGTAGGAGGAGGATAAAAAGAGATCAAAGAGATAATATAGTTGTATCTTATATATGAAGTTTAGGTGATAAAGCTAATAATTATGCATAATCCATAACTACTCATTAGGGCCTTTAGTTGGCTAAAGAGTTGAATATTTCCACCTATCCATTAAAGGGAGCTCCATAAACATAATTATGTGCCTAACTTAGGAAAAGACTATAATTAAACCATAAAAAATTTAATCAAAGATGTACTGAAGATTTTTCAATCCATCAATGAAATTACTATCAACCACATTGATAGGGAAGTTAATTAAGAGACCAATTGGTTTGCTAAAAAATGGGTCCCAATCCTAAAAATTAAAATATGGGTTGACATGCTTCTTTTTCATGTCCCTATCATCCAAATTTTCAATGATGAAGCTAAACAATTATCTCCTCATTAGCCTCTTGATCACCACTCTAGGTGATATCAAGTTAGCCTTAAGCCTCCTCTCTATCTTTTTATTTATCCCTTATTGTAAACACCAAAAATATGCACATCATGATTCTAAATGTTGAAATACCCATGGACCACCTTAGGACTCCCTTGGGCCCAACCTTGACATTTTGACCCCTAACCTAACCTAACCTAATCTACCTAGCCTAAGTTAGTTTGACCTTCTAGCTAAACCTACCCTTTTTAAACCAAACTTTACCTTTGACCTTCGACTGTCGATGATCACCTTGACCGTCAATGATCACCCTGACTATTGATGATTAGCCTGATCATCGATGATCACCCTAACCATCGATGATCACCTTGACTATCGATGATCAACCTAACCATCAATTATCAGGTTTCCACCATTTGAACATTCAAAATGAACATCACTCTACCTTGTTTTTTTATAATTAACTTATCCATATCCATATGTAAATTCATGTATGATCAAGTTAATTTTAGAGTAGCTCTTGAACCTCTTTTTGAGCCTCTCCTATTTTCCTATATAAAGAAAAGATAAGATGATAACTATGAGAGATCAAATAAATAGATCATTAGGAGGCAAGAATAAGAGAGAGGATAAAGATCAAGATAAATCATCAAATTCTTGTGTAGGTATTCTCTTCATTAGAAATCATCTTCAACAAACTCCAGAACTTCTCTAATAAATCAATCATTAACTATCAAACCATGAGCTATGCATATTATCCTTGTTTCAACTTTTAATTATTTAGTTTAGAAATTTAACCCATAAAATATTTTTAGTCATATGAATAACTAACCCTTAAAACAACCACCTTTGAGACTTACCCTCTACCTCATAACCAATATATGACCCAAACCCACCTTGTAGAACCATTCTACAACCTTAACCAAGAAACCTTCTTGACCCAAACTAGAATTAAAAATAACTATCAATGATCACTCTGACTGTCAACAATCAGCTTGACCATCGATGATCACCTTGACCATTGATGATCACCTTGACCATCGACAATCAACCTAACCACTAATGATCATTATGTAAAACTAGACACCCAAAATAAAAAAGCAAAAACCACTTCTCAACCTCAACCAAAACACTATTTTCTTGACTTTGGTCACAATACAAACCAAAAAAAGCAACTTGACCATACCTAAACTATATTTTTATAGTTTGACATTCACTTTAATGTTATCTTTTTAATCTAAGCATTTCTTCTGAATAGTATTTATTTAACCTAAATTAAGTAATTTCATTTATGTTATGTAACCTTATTTTGTTAGCATTAGCTTGTCTTAAAAGGTGGATTGTTAGCATCCAAGGAAGTCATGTACTTCTTGGATCTAGCTTTCTAGGCAATCCACTTTCTTACCTAACTAATCAACCCATTTCTTTAAGTGCTTTCTTATCTATAGGTTAACCTCCCAAGCCAAAGAGGATCTCTCACAACTATTTGGAGCACATAGTGTAAAATAAATCTATATTTTTCAAACATGCCCCTATCAAGTTTATTTTCTCTCTTTATTTATAACCTAAGAAAAAATTTACATGAAACATATTGGCATGCCTAGTGGGACCACTTGAGTTTATACTCATGTTTTTCTTTGCATTTGTATGCCCTTCTCTCTATTTGTGCTCATAATTGAAACTAATTTTTTTTGGGCTTAAAATTAGCTACATCCATTACTTGATTTTAATATAGTTCAATTTTAATTAAATCACAATAATCTTATCATAGCACCACTTTTGTTTCACAAACTAGCCATACCACTTTCATCAATTAAACATCAAGACAATTTGAGACAAGGTTTGACTGGGATTTCATCACCTAGCGGTAACCTTACCCTTTCCCAAGAATTCCACTTAGAGGTCATTACCAAGGGGATAAATAACTCATCTCTCTATTTGAGTATCTATTCTAGATATCAATATATATTGGCTAAACACCTGACACCTTTATTGCTGTGGTGTGTGAAGTGAGGGGCTAGGCCCCAATACCAAGCCATGTATTGATTCCAATACATATTACTTTGAGCACCTAAAAAACCCAAAACCCACCATATACTTCTTCTATAATACCTAATCCACAAGCCAACTTCTATCACACTTTCTTATAACTTAAGGCATAAGCCAAAAGTGAGATTAAAATTAACCACAGGATTTAACGTACTCTAGCATGTATTGGATTTATTTGATCATTTTATTGATTTATTTTTGTTTGATTTGTGAGGAATATAACTCTTTTTGGTAACCTTTTACCATCTTACCTTCACCTACCTCATCTCTATTACCTTGTTCAATGGGGAGCCCATCTATATTCTCTCTAGGAGATCCTAACTTTGTTAGAATCCTAAAAGATAACCCTCTTTCTTTAGAGAATTACCTTACATAAAGATCCACTTATACCCCCAACCTTACCTACAATCAAACCAACCATGCCTAAAATCAACCTAACCTCACCTACAATCAACCTAACCTCACCTATAATCCACCCAAACTCACTTACAACTAACCCAACCTTACTTGTAATCAATTCAACCTCAACTATAACTAATTAACAACATTTAAACAACCACTTTATCATCACCTCAATCAGCCAATAACCTTTCAAACCTTATTTGATCTTTTTCATAACCCACCTCAATTATCTCAACCTCACCAATCTTTGGGTTACCTAACCCAATCATCATATCAATTACCTCAACCATATCAAACTTTTGATTACCTACCTCAACCATCATATCAAATACATATACCCCATTTATGGTAACCTTCTTTGTCTCAAAATGAAGACTTGGTCTATCTCCCTAGTCATACCACCCATAACTATCAACCCAACAACTATCAAACCAACCACTATCAACCTACCTTATCAACCCTATCAAATCTAGACAATGACTATCAACCTACCATATTGCACCAATAAAAATTCTTAAACCAACCAACCATATCAAACCTACCCACCATATCAACCATGTCAAAACTATCAAATATGTCAATCTCATCCAACCTCTCAAACAAACCTACCTTATCTACCTTATCCAACCAACCAAACTTTTTAAACTCACCAATCTTATTAAACCACCAACCTCACCAAATCAAACCAATAATTATAGACCAAATTTTTATAACTTACCAACCTTATGAAGCATACCCAACCTATCAAATCACTTAAACTTATAAAATCAACCAAACTTATTTGACCAACCTAATTTACCAAACCAACCAATTAGCTCAGAACCTCAAGAGCCATTGGTGCACCTTATTCCTAGGTAGTATACCCCACTAGGAGAATCATATGCCTTGATCCTTAAAAAAACATTTAAGGGCTTCTATCATTAGACTCACTCAAATAAAACCCATCAATTCTTCTCTTCCAAAACTAATTTAGTTCATAGAGAATGAGTTTTATATGTATCATTGTATAAATGGACATGTGGTAGATAGATGTGGATGTTTTAAGATGTTTGTGTAAAACCTTATCAATCAAAAGGAGGTTCCAAATGATATTCTCCATGTTTCCCCCAAACTAGCCTTGAATGTCTTCAATCAATCAAGTATTGGACCTATTTCTGCACTCATTATCGTGTAAGCCCATGACCAAATCCCTCAACACAATAAAGTCCCTTTATTAGATTTGGTCCCTTTATTTGATTGGGTCCTTAGTGCATCTATAACTAGGGAAACCATAATTTAAATCCTAACTAATATACTTGTTAAACAAGTGCACCCTTTTCAAAGTTATTTTGAAATCATTACTAAGGAAGAATCAAACTTAAACCACCCACTTTTTGACCAAGAAGAGCCTTCTCAACTTTCCTTTAGGACCATCATTAAGGAAACCAACCCACCTCTTCCAGTTCCCCTTTTTATAGAGCCAACCCAAGCTCGAAAGACCTCACCTATAACTAAACCTAACCTAACCTCAATTAAAATCAAACCCATTTAATTCCTCTATAATATTCTAGTTTTCATCTACCTAATGACATTACATTTGGTTATATTCCCTTTTGAACAAGGTCAAATCTATGTCACCTTACTTTACCAAACAAACCAAATAAACAAGCAAACCCAACCAATAATCCAAATTAACCACCCATCCTACCTTAACCAATCAAATCAACCTCTAAACCAAATCAATCAACCATGATCAACCCAAATTTTAATCCAACCATAAGCAATTTACCTATTAACACAAATCAACATCAACCCTTCATTCGAGATTTCTTGAATCTCAGCTACCCTTTTATCCAAACTACCCACACCTCACCTAAGTTCCCTCATTAGGACAATTCAACACTTTTTTCCACCCCACCTCTATTTTAGGATGGTGTTCCCAACATCATTTCTAGACCTCAAACTTATGCAAATCTAACCAACAATGTTTTCCTTACTATAACACCATAATGATGATCCCATCTGAACCACCACCTACATACATGACCTATTAACCACTAATAACTAACAACTAATTCCCCCTTTTGTGGGGTAGATGAAGTCATCTTCACCCCTCCTAAAACCTCTTATTAAATAACACCTCACCTTGGGATAATTTTCCCATCTTCCACCATCCATGGAAAGATCAAACTAGGGGACTTTCCCTCTATATAGCTTTGACCATTTATAAACCCAAACCATACCTTAACAATTAACCAAACTAACCCTTGGCATTTTTTCCTCAACATGTCAACCAACCAACCCCAAACTATTGGAGATTACCTTTCTCCTTCACCCAACCAAACTTATTGGAGAATCACCTTCTCCCCCCCTCAACCATTGGAGATTACCCTTCTCCACCACCCAACAAACCATTGGAGATTACCCTTCTCTACCAAACTATCACCTAACCAACTTCACCTTTTTTGTCAACCCAAATATTTTCCATGTCTCATCAAATGTTGGAGAGTAACTAGGGCACATCTACTCTCCTGATTAACGTCAACCATTTATGAAAGCATGGATCTAGGGCATATCAAAACTTAAACCCCTAAATTCTTTATGTTCACATCATGTTATTTTGTTAAACTAATTTCTTGGTCACCTTGTGTCTAACTTAATCTCATTCCTTGATTTCAAACCACATTCATCATCCTATTTTTAGGGGCAAATAACTACAATTGAATCATGTGATTATCCATCACAATCATAACCTAATCTTGAACTATGGGTACCATGGCTCTACCTATGGCATGATTCTCATGGTACCTTCTATCCCTCTTCAGGATAGATTCCCATGGTCATTATCACCTAAACCTCTTTTCACCTATTGAACCTTCTTGTGCTCTTAGTTTTGCCTTCATAAAGGTAACCCCTTCAACATGTTTAAAAAAGTCTATGTCAAGAAAAATAAAACAAAATACAAAAGCAATATCAAAGTCAAAACCAAATCATGGGTCATTATTAGCATTCACAAACTATTCCCTTAAAGGACAACTATTGAAAACTTATTCAAAATTGCAAAATGTAAGCTAGAATGCTCCTTCAAAGGATAGATATCAAAATCATTTTAACTAAGAACATAAAATTAGACCACTCCTTTGAAAGATGGCTGAGTAGAGCATTTTTCAAAGCTAGCAACTTCGTGGAAGCTTCCTACATCGATCAACTTCCCCAACCCTCCAGGCAATATCAAAATAAGTAAAAGACCCACAGGAAAAAATAAAAGAATTTTGAAAGCTACAATCAGCTCTCATAAAGTAATAATTTTGGAAGATGCAATTAGCTCTCATGGGTATACTTCCCGTATTGATTAGTTTACACTTTATATGACATGGACTTGTTTACACTAACTCTTTAGAAATATATAGAAGTGGAATTCTAGTCTCATAATAAGGTTATATTTTCATCCATATCCCCTTTATACATTATAAGCAAGGGAATTTGAGCTTACTTGACACTATGTGTTCGATCCACTTCTTTTAACTAATAAACTAATACCAATTCAATGCATGAAAGGCGCTTATGTTTATAATCCCACCCATCTTGCCATTATGGTCTTTGCCAATTGGAGAATTTAGTATACTCTTATTTTCATGACAACCTTGTCAAGATGTATATCTTCCTTTCTTAAGTTCATTAATTCCCCTAGATACCCACCTTACACCCTTTCACTAGGAAATGAGGCACCTTTTTACCAAACCAAGTGGTACCCCAAATTGGGTAACCCATTTAAACACCACCAATCATTGGATATTACCGTTCTCCACAAGATAACAACTGGAGATCACCTTTTTCCACAACCCAACCTTCCTTTTTTATACCATTACCTAAAATAGCCATTAGGGATCACCTTTCTCCACCAACCGTACCCACCCATAGAGTCTACTTTCTCCACCCACCCTTTCCACCTCATCATATTTCCATTGGTGAATTTTGACCCAACTAACACATGTTTTGCGATGATTTTTTTCTTGGTCTTTTAACTATAGTGACAACATTACCATGTTGACCACATTTTGAACTTGCACTACCTTGTGCATACTAGACCTGCTTGTGTCCTTTTAGGATCACTTCCTACCTCAAATACCCAAAAAAATTGACCAATTTATGTTCTCATTAGGAGTACTTCCTTCCTTAAATACCCATTGAATCACATACCTCACTTAGGAGACTTGCATTTATGAGTGTTCCCAACCATCACACCTAAATGTGGTCATGCGATTTACTTGTCACTTATCCTTCTAGCATTGACCTTTAATTTTTACCAACTATGATAACCTAGTCTATGCATGATATTGGTTATCACACCTTTTTGTCACACTTTGTGAATTTTTTAATGCTTCAGTGCCCAACCTATCATTCACCCATTTTTATCATCAACTACCCACTTATCAAACCCGTACCCACTTCTGGTTTACCTCAGTGAATGTTGGTTTGAGGGAAAACACCTCCTCCCACACTTGAGGCAACTAAACCTTTGACCCATACTTTATTTTTATTTTATATATAATTGATTTAAGCTACATAAAAAAAAGGATCAAAATGTAGACACCAAAAATCTTCACATCATGATTCCAAATGTCAAAATACCCATGGACCACCTCAGGAACCCCTTGGGTCTAACCTTGATCTTTTGACCCCTAACCTAACCTAATACACCTAGCCTAAGTTAGTTTGACCTTCTAGTTAAACCTACCATTTTAAACCCAAAATTTACCTTTGACTTTCAACCATTGATGATCAACCTGACTATTGATGATCAGCCTGACCATCGATGATCACACTGACCATCAACAAACACCCTGACTATCGATGATCATGTTTCCACTGCTTGAACATTCAACATGCACATCACTTTGCCTTTATTTTATATAATTACTTTGTCCATATTTGTATGCAAATTTGTGAATAATCAAGTTAATTTTAGAGTAAATCTTGAAATTATTATTTAACATCTTTTTAAACCTCTCCTCTTTTCCTACATAAAGAGAAGAGAAGAGGAGAATTATGAGAGATCATGTAAGAAAATCATCAAGAGGTAAGAGTAGGATAGAGGACAAAGATCAAGATCAATCATCAAATTCTTGTCCAGGTATTCTCTTCATCAAAAATCATCTTTAGCAAACTCTAAAACTTCTCTAAGTGATCAACCATCAACTGTCAAACCTTGAGCTAAGTATATTGTCCTTGTTTCAAGTTTCAATTATTTAGTTTGGAAATTCTACCCATAACCTCTTTTTATTAATTTGAATAACTAACCCTTAAACTAGCCACTTTTGAGTCTTACCCTCTACCTCATAACCAATATCTAACCTAAACCCACCTTGCAAAACCATTTTACAACCTCAATTAAGAAACCTTCTTGACCCAAACCAAAACTAACGCTAATCATCGATGATCACCTTGACTATTGATGATCATTATGTAAAACTAGACACCCAAAATCAACAACCAAAAACCACTTCTCAACCTCAACCAAAAGCCCATTTTCTTGAATTATTTCACAATATAGACCAAAAACAACAACTTGACCATACCTAAACTACATTTTGATAGTTTGGCATTCACCTTAATGTTATCTTATTAATCTAAGCATTTATTCTAAATAATATTTATTTAACCTAAATTTAAGTACTTTAATTTATGTTATGTAACCTTATTTTGTCATTATTAACTTGTCTTAAAAGTTAGATTGACAGCCACCAAAGAAGTCATGTACTTATTGGATCTAGCTTTCTAGGCAATCCACCTTCCTACCTAGCTAATCAACTATTTCTTTAAGTGTTTTCTTATTTGTAGGTCATCCTCCCAATCCAAAGAAGAGATTTCACAACTGTCTGGATCATGGAGTGCAAACCAAATCCAAGTTTTTCAACCATAACCATATCAAGTTTCATTTCTTTCTTTATTTAGAACTTAAGCAAAAATTTACATGAAACACTTATTTACAGCTTAATGATACCCCTCATAAGCTTGTGATTGGTCATTTTTACACTAAAGAGCTTATATATTCCACCTCTTTTCGTGATCTCCTATAATATTGGAGTAATGATAAGACATAAGTTTGGGAGAAAATTTTAAACTCTAATAAACTCTATAACAGAGATGGATTGAAACTTATTCTCAATGGCATTGGAAATTCCTATAAGAGTAATATTTATATGATATAGATGGGAAGATAAAGGGTTAGAAATAAAATTATCAGTTATGAAAGTATTAAATAATATATTATCATGTGGCATATATTTGTAAATGTGGCTTTGTAAATTTCACAGAAAAAATTAAAGGATTGAGTAATGTGCTCTTTTCATATTTTTTGAAGTTCTAATATGTTATGCAAGTTACTATTAAAGGTCTCACCTTCAATGTGTTCAAATATAAAATTTCTAATTCTATGGGTTTCTATCTTGAAGGGGAAAATATATATGAGGTTAAGGTGTTGAAAGAGTAAAGTATAAAAGCCTTTCTTAGAGGTAATGAAAAATTGAGTAAGGTCTAGGAAGGATAATTCAGGGATTCAATCCAAAATCCTTGAGATAAAGTGACTATTCAGATTATTAAGTAAATTATGATTTAGGGGAGATAAAAAATGTTTCCTTTCTTACTAATTCATGCTCCTTATATATTTTAGACATAAGATTAAGTTTATCATCCCTTTATTTCTCCTTATGTCCCTTAATAATTCTATTATTGATACCCAAATCAATAAATTTGAGCTTCCCCTACATCAAGGCCTAATAATCATAATTTTCAAAGAAACCAAGTCCTAATTTTCAAAATCTATTCTTTTTCTAAAAGCTAATTTTTTGGATTAAAGTCCATCTAATTCTAGTCCCTCTATCTAGGTCAAATTGGCTTTAGGTAAAGATATCCATATCCCAAAATATGTTGTCATTAGAGTTCTTTCATCTAACAAGAATCCTTCTAATAAGATACCGAGGTTTAGGATTAATAGGTAGCCAAATGTTTATATTCCTATTGTTAATGTTTATAATGAGTCTCTCTACTTAGCTACCTCTAACCATCCAGGGCCTAATAATGTATCTAAAATCTCAAAAAACAAGTCTGACTAAGTGAGACTGAGCTCTCACCTATGAGATAAAGGTAATAATGAAAAGAAGAATAATGTTAATTCTCAGTCCAACCATCCTCCTATTTCTAAGAATAAATAAAATTCAATTAGGAACAAGGTTGATGATGCTTCTCCAAAAATATACAATCCAAGATTGATTCTTTATAGAAGGCATTACTCCTTCAACATAACATTCTCAAGTGGTTCATTATTGAAAAATAGGAGACTGAGAATGAGGATAGATATTTTACACCATCAACTAAAGGGAGACTAACCCAAAGTGTAGGTTAGGGTTAATTTAAAAAAATATCTTTGGTCCAGTTCTAAAATTATTTGTGAACTCAAAGAAGAGTTGTGTAGTTTGAAAGAGAATATGTTAAAAGTGGAGGGAAAGAAAACTTCTCTCAATGAAACATTAAAAATAATGATTTATATGAAAAATTATACAACAAATATTCTCACTCTAAAAGGATTTATGAAAAAGATAATAGAGATAACAATAGAAGGACTTCCTATTAAAAGAACCAAAAGTTAAAGGAAAGACAAAGAAGATTAAGCCAATAGTATTGATGTAGAAGTAGTTGAGGATCATCTATTTTTTTGAAGAAAGAATGAGAGACTGTTGGAGGCTTAAAATATCTCTTCTCATCTCAACCTTCCTCTTTATTTTTATTCATTGTAATTTTTATACTAATTGGATGTTTTTTGGTTATTTATTTCTATTATCTTGTTACAACCTTCTCTCAACTTGGGTTTTTGTGTAACCTTGTTTTATTCGATGTGGTTTTATCTTTGTTTTTAATTTTATATATGTAGCTCTTTTTTGTAAAAGGGTTTGGGACCTTTCAAAAACCCCCTTTTACCCAATAATAATTTTTTTGGTAATATCATCAAATGTCTAAATGGTTCCTCTCAACCCTCCTAGAATATTACTAGTATCATCAAAGATTCTAAAAATTTCCTTACCTTCTTCAAAATGATATCTATTAATTATGTTTATAGAGAGGGAAACACCAATTTAGATAAAATGGATAATTTAGGGGTTTTGAGTGGAATTCTCACCCATTGGAAAGGTAACATGGCATTCCCTATGGATGTCATCCCTTTTATTAAGCTTGATAAAGTATAATCCAACATGTGATATTATGGGGCCCATCATTTTTGAACATCATCAAGGGAAGATGAAAGCTTGTACATATAAGGTAATCATGAATTACCCTCATTTTAAGATTTTACATTCTTGGATTTATTTCACATTAAAGTTTAATAACTTAAGTAGTATAGCCTTCAACATCATTCTAGATTTTATGGCTAAGGTCCCAATCTAAAAAAAATGTAGCAGAAGTAACCAGCTGAGCATGGGAAGAGACTATGATCGAGTCGAGCCAATTTCCTACAAAAAAGTAAAAGAAGATGCATATGTTTATAAAAATATGGTCAAAGGTGGGATTAATAGCTAAATGGACCATCTGATGGGACATGATGTGGCATTATCTAGAGACTTCACCCATGGTTGGAAAGATAGAGAGGTACACATGCACAACCTAAGGCTTCTGGTCATGGAATAAGTTATTAGTGACATTACTAGAATGGACTATTCAGACGTGAGGGATTTTAAGAATAAGAAGAGGAAGGAGGAATTGTTCAATATCTTCTACAACATGGAAAAAAAGAAGACCAAATTGACTTCTCAAAAAGGGTTCTTAAGGGTGGACCTCCCCAAGAAATGGTCAGATGTGTGCCTATAAATTATGTGGTACATTACCTTAGAGGGGAAGCACATGGTAATATTATCCCATCATTTATTGCTCCTTAACCATTTTAGGGGCCACCTGATAAGTATTCCATTTTTTTTGCTTAAATCATTAAAAGCATAAGTTATTAATTCAAATGTAATCCTTCAATCGATATCATCCACCAGGGACTCATATTTATCTTAGTCAAAAGAGGGGAACCCCTTTAGACCAAGGTAGTTATGGAGGCCATCCACATTACAAGTGATCTAGAGTTTGAAAAAGAGATGAATTCTTCTCATAACTAGAAGCTGAGAAGGAAGGGGGTCAAAATGTCTTCTTCAAGATGGAGAATCTTTAGGCAAAATTTCACCCTAGTAGAAGTCATAATGGGGATCTTGAATTTGTTAATCCCATTATGTAGGACTATTTTAACTTTAAATTGAGGAATGAAATTAAACAGTCCATCAAAAAGCTACAAACTAAAGAGGTAATTCAAAAACTTTTGAGTATGGAGATTTCAGATGAGCTTGAGAATCTCAAAAGTCTGATGGTCTTTGGTGATTTATCCCTAGTTAAGGGTGATCTCCAATAGCACAAGGAGGATAAAGAAGATAATGAGTAAACCCCATAGGGTGTTAAGTCTAGCCATAGTGGTGAAGGATACAAAGACAAGCTGGACGTGAAATAGGGTGAGGAGCCCAAGTCAACTGGGTAGAAGAGGAAGAGGTTTTCCATGGAAGTTATTTAGTGTATATGGAATTGTACTATAATTAGGGGAATAAAAACTAAAAACATAGGGACCAAGCTAGTCTTTTATTTTGAGTCTAAGGAATTATATTAGTTTCATCTGATGCCTAGGTTTTTTCTTGCTTTTTACTTATTTTTTGGCATCTTTTTAGTTGAAGGTAGTGGCTCTAGTTGGTTTTTTGGTTATGTTTCTTTTTTTACTATTGTTATCTTCCTGAATGTCTTTTGGTTTCTTTTTTAAAGGTATGGGACCTCTTTCCCATCTTTAACCTATCAAATAATTTTTTTTTTGGTAATATTTGATTTTTTTAAATTTTTTATTACAAAAATCGTGTAATAAAAATAAATTCCTCACCTTATTATCCTAAAAATCAACGTGATTATCTTATTTTTAAATTTTAAACTCTTATAATCCACCAAAATTGTAAACTATCTTATGTGAATAGGGAAATGGTAAAATTAGGTTATGACATTCCCTAATTTTATATCATGAAAATAGGGGAACTAAGTTATCCTTAATTCACCTTTTCTTGGTGGAAAAAATGTGGTGCAATGTTGGAAATAATATTAGTGCTTGTTTTCACCACATTTTGTGTCATTTTACTGTCACACAAGAAAAAACTAAAATAAAATAAAAAATGATAATCACACAAAAATGAACCAATTAATGGCACAAATTACATATCGTGTAGAAGTGAAATGAGTAGTTTTTTACTCTTGTTATTATAATGTTGATAATTTGACCTTACTCTATAATTATTGTGTGTTTTTTTAATTATTGTTTGAAATGATTTTCCATTATTGCCAATATATGGAATTCCACATGAGTATGAGATCTCACATACAACTTTTATGATCTTGGGTTATTGATAGATGTTAATACTCCTAGAGAAAATTTTATGGTTTTGATAGTTTTAAAGTATGTATTGATACTGTTTATTATCATGATCCTTGTAATTTTATGTATGAATACCTTGAATATAAGGCAAGTAATATTTCTTAACCTTAGTGTTTGAGTTAGGTCTAAAGGGTTTTCTACCCTTTTTAGCATCATTATATACTCTTTTAATTCTCTAGTTCTAATACATTTTTCTTTAGTTATTTATAAATGTTATTTTATTATGAGGGATATAGTGAATAAGGTATTCATAACCTTTGTTATTTATGGATGGTGTTGGTAACATGCTCTTTTAATTTTTTTTCTCTTTCGTGCATCTTATTTATAAAAACATATTAGGAGAGGTATCCATACATTTTATGAGTAACTAGGGAATCAAGGAATGGGATCAACTTTTTTGACTCCTAAAGTGAATTTATTTATTTTATTTCACATTAAGTTTTGTAAAAAAAAATTATAGCATAAATATTATGTGAGTCAAGATCACATTAGTGTCATATGTGAATCGATAACACCATTTTGATTTTGAGTTAGAAGATTCAATTGCCTTGTAATTTTTTTTCATAAATATATTAACAATAATTTGGGAGAGTGGAGAAACAATCACCATAGCTTATGTTTGTTCATAAATTTCTATTTGAAAACTCAAGTAATTATATCTAAGGTATTATTGCACTTAATTTATTATTTCACTATTTGTTATTTCTCTAACAACTTTAAAACCTCATCTAATGGGATATTCATAAATAATTAAATGAAATAAAAGTTAACTAGAATGTCCTTCACTTAAAGCCTAAGGCATTACAATGTATTAAACACATATGGAATATTTGATGAAGGATGACATATTTCCTACTAGTGGTTTTAGCTTCTTTTCTAGGTAAATTTCTGATTCATAGGTGGGTGAATCAATCATGTTCACAATGGATCTTAAGGGTACATTTGATTTGTGTGTCTTAAGATCCAATATTATTAATATACCACTCAAGATCACTTAGGTGAGAATAAAAATCATAATAATTTCCTACATCATCATGATATAATTCATCACACTAACACAAGGATTCACATTCCTTATTAATATTGATAAGTGTAAATATTGGCATGAACTCAATAAAATATATTTTTATTTTGTGATTTTTTAAAACCAAATCATGCATGATGGTAATTATAATATTAATATTATTAAAATAACAATTTAAAAAAAAATAAAAAATGAAGAAGGAACCAATAAGTACATAATTTTAAATAATGATTCACACACACAATACCTTACCAAAAAATAATATAATTTTAAACATTGTATCAAAATTAGGTGTCTACATTATATTGTTTTATAGACCTTTTCTCAATTTAATAATATTCCTTAATATCTCTAAAATTAGGTCCCTCAAATCATAGTTCTATTTTTATTTCTTTTATACTTCATCATCATAAATTTAATTATCATGTGCTCATTTAAAAAAAATATGCATCTCTACGTAGATAAAACATATTATTTCAAAGCTTTGAAGAAATAAAAATTCATTATTTTAAGTTTATGTAATATAAATTCATAACAAATTTTAATAGCTTCTCAATATAACACATGGATACGAGGGATAATTTAGATTAATTATAAGATTTTATATCTTTTTACTAGCATATTTATCATAAAAATGTTTAAAATGGTGGGATTTTCCATCATGTTTTAGTTATGAATTGAGATCATTTCATTTATCTTCACTTTAATAGAACATAATGTATCCTTAGGAATATTTTGATTTATGATAACATTTTTACATCCCTAAAATACTTGGAAAGTGATGATTTTAGATGAATTAGATGCCTTTTAGAGCCATTCATTCATTTACTTTATCTTAATTAAAATATTTTCTTCACCATGGGTAATTTCACACACTCATGTGTTCTCAAGTATCTCCATGCTGATTTTCCAAAGATAATATTTTTTACCATTTAGAATGGTGACTCCTAAATTTGTTTTCATCTTGATTTAAATGGAATCTTATTATAAACTCATAAAAATATATTAGAATTTATTTTAATTGAAACACTTTTTGAAAAATATTTATGGTTATTTAAATGATTTAAAAAACAAAATCCAATTGCAAAATTTATAGATCGAAGAAGATTCTCCTCTCAAAAAATTAATAGGAATAATTAAAATGTAATAAGTTTAAAAAATAAATTATTTTAATTATAATATGATTGTGCTAAGTTTCATTTCATGGTTCACCCACATGGACCCTATTATACCTATTGAATAGGTGTTTATTGAGTTTTGACTAGGTATGTATACTGAAAATAAATATAACCTATTTGATAATGCCATGTGTTAGCCTGACATTATATATTTTTTGAGTAGACATATATAATTCCACCCCTAAATAAATACACATAATAAAGTGTTATAAGGAAGGTAATGGAACTTATGACGTATTAACCCCTAACCTCCATTGATAAAAATGGTTAGAGTGGAACAACCAAACTAAACCATAAGCCTTACCCTCTAAGGGTGTCATGGCCTTTTAAAGAGGGTCCTCAACCACTTCTAATAGAAGGTGTTACTTTCTTATTGGTAAATTTTACATTGTGGCCCTATTTTACCCTAATTTGGATTAATATGTTAGATTAATATAAATATATAACTTTTAAATATAATTTAGATTATAAGATATGGCATTCAAGCATACATATAAATATAAAATATTGAAAATTAATTCTTATGATTTGATTAGGGCATGCAATAAATATGGAAAGTACTAAAGAGACTAAGATACTTAACTTTTATGATTGAATTCTGACTATGACTATGTTTTATAAGTGAAAATTGGAGATAAACACTCATGTGGTTTGTTTAGTTTAGGAACTAATCTATTTTTTACACAAGGTTTGTTCTATATGATCGAGTTAGTATCACAGGTCAATACTGATCTACTTTTCAGAATTCACCTATGCAAAAGTGTAACACAATAACTGTATGGTAACCTATGATTCTCTATGCTTGCTCTATATTTTATGAGCCCAAAACCTAATGATGCACATAGATATATGAATCAATCTCCTTTACCTTGAAACCCTATATATAATTGTGAGGGATACAAACTTACAAAAATGGGGGAAACATAATGGTATAACCTAACCCCAATTTCCCTCATTTGATGAATTGCCTACATATCCAATACTCCAAGAGGGTTAATCAAGCCACATGTAGTTCTCCCACCTAGTGTGAGCATGGAATTATGCTCATTTTATATGTGAATTCAACTAAATATTGATTGTGGTACATGAAAATGATTAATTTGACCTAGATTTTAAGTGCTTCAAACTTGGATTATGATTTATCCTAATGATAGGTATGCAAATTGGAAAGAATAAGGTAGATTTTATTAGTGTGAAATAATACACAAATGAGTTCCAGATAGATTCTAGATAGATTTGAAATGAGGGCATGATTTTTTATATATGGATCCATTTGAATAATTCCTCATTCCATCTACATGATATAATTATAAGATGAACCTTAGTATGGGTTTGATTTTAGAAAATAATTATTACTAGGAGTATGATGGTTTCGACTAGTGTGGGTCATTATCAACTAAAGATAACAATTGTAATCATAAAAACTAACCCATCTATAGGTGGATTGTTCTAAGAGTTTGTAGAAGTCTATGTAGGATATTTAAGAGGTTTAAAGTAGGCAATAAGGTCCCTATAGGTGTATAATAATAAAACAAAAGGATTGACTCATAATATAACATGTAAGTGTGAGAGGATGACAAATTAGGACCTTATTTGGGTGTTCAAGTCATGCATGGTAAACGCGTGTCAAGTTTGTTATTTTAAAGTACTAAAATCTTAATTTTAGTATCTAAAATGCTTTCCTTTTATTTTAGGAATGAAATTGCTAAAGTAAAAGGATAAAATATACTTGAGTTTGTAAAACACACTTTTCATTTTTGGGAGATGGTTCCAAATGTATAGTTTCACTCCATAAAAACCTAAAATGGGAATGAAGTACTCAATATCCATATTTGAAATATAAAATATGAAATTTGAAGTACTCCATATGTGTTGGTGAAAATCATGTTGTATTTGTAGTTATTGGAGATGATGCTACCTCATTGAATCAGTAGAGAGTTTGGGGTGATCATGCCCAAAACTATACAATGTGCCAACCCAGATAACTATATAAAAAAAATATAGAGAGAACAATTAAGGTAAGATTAAAATAAAAAATAAAACACTACACATGTAAATGAGAGGATTGATTAGGTAAGATTTTATTAAAAAATAATCAACCACTGTAGATGGCATATAAATTTAAATGTATTTTTTCATTCCAATATGATCCATATACAAAAAAAAAAGCATGATGTCAAATAAACTAATAGTGTTCATGCCCCCATCATGTACGTATGTTTTGACATGTGTGAAGTGGAATGACAACCATTTTCCATTAAACTGTATTTATGTTGTATATGTGTATAAACCATATCATTCCACTTGAATCTATATGTTAAATTTGAGAATATGTATCTGAAATTTAATGTGATTATGTAACTCTAAAATTTAGTTATTTTAAACTATTGTACATATTTCCATGCATATGCACCCATGTGTGTATGAATATATTCTACAACATGTGTAAAATAAATGTATATGCATAAAATATACCCCTATACTCTATATCAATATGCCAATGCCTATCATGTATCTAAAACATTCTAATATCTAAACCATCTGAGTCTCTAAAATCTATGAAACATGTACTTTATTCTAATTTTTTACTCATTTAGGATTATGTATCTAAGACAAGCCCACTATAATATCCCCCTTTTAAGATGAGGGATGTGTTCTATAAATCATTAATATAGAAATAATAATGATTTGTATCATGTCATGTATAAATATAACATCATGTAATATAATTTGATCATGTGGAGAATGTTACATCATAGTGATGTATGTAACAATAAAGGAATGTATGTAACTTATGGAATGCAGGGTAGGTAAGTATCATTTATAGATACGTATATTTATGAATCATGAAATATAATTATCTTTGAATACAACTATGCAATTTTAGTGTATGATATAAATCATGGTACCCATAAGTGTTAACAAGCTTAGAAAACATAAGTGTTAGTTGTCACACATAGGCCAAAATGCCACATATAAGGGACATAAAGATGTCACATTAATCAAGGCTAAAGTCCACATGAAATATGACATACAAATGTTGAAAATAGGGGACATAAATGGATATATCAACAAGCATGACGAAGGGCCACACATAAAGTAATCTATCATGAAACAAATACAAAAAAAACAATGGAGAATAGAACAAAGGACTAGTATACACCATCCATTTAATCCAATGACATATTGTATTAAAATGACATTTAATGTGTCACTATGTAATAAATGAGTATCTAATAAGGCATGAATAAGTAAAATAGGTGGCTCAACATGGTATAAAGGTCATATAAATATATAACATGTAATAGTGAAAGCTATGGAATAAGATGCCCTTGATATGATTAATGGGCAGAGGAAAAACCAACATCATTATGTCCATGTGTAATATGTATGTCTTGTATAACACTAAAATACCATGAAATGCATGTATGTATGTATGTAATATGCCATAAACCATAAAATTTGATAAATAATGTATATGAAAATGTAAACTAGCCATCATGTCATGCACATGTTTTCATTTTTAGAATATTTGAATGTTTTCCACTTTTTGATTATTTTATTATTTTTGGTAATTTTGGAATTTTTGAACTTAAATTTATCTATATGAAAGTTGGTCATATTTTTCAAGATTGAAATCATCATATCTCAGTTTGTTCTTGAGGTTATATAATCCAATTGTTTTTTATTCTTCTAGTTTTGATTGGTTCATTAATGTATCTTTTGTTGACTCTAAAGATGGTGCCTCTATATTGTACACATCATAGTCATGTCAAATTTTAACACTCTTTCTCCATGTGAAAAAGTGAGATACTTGTGGGTCAAATCTATTATAGCCTACATATGTTACAACAAATGTTGTCCTAATGTCAATATATCCTTGTATTTAGGAGGTATGACCTATATAGGTGTATTGACCAAATTTGGCCCACAATATATTGGTATAAATATATATCCAAGGGGTCTTAGACACTATTTTTTAGGTTGTAACTCTGTAATTTGATGTCCCAACTGTTGTAAACCTATGACACTTCATATGGTGTGTGTTTTTTTATCATCAACATGATTTTATTTATAGTTTTTGCCTTCCATAAATATGGTAATAATCAATGGCTCTTGTTGAGGATGATTTATAGTCATTGTTTTCGTAGTTATCACCTTTATAGGATTCAATATTATTTGTTCCTATTGGTCTTATGAATTCATGATAATGCCTTTTTACTTATATTTTTGAATCTATTTTTCCAATGTCTCGTAATGATCAATATCAAGTCTTATAATTTTGTGATAGTTACAATAGAATTCACCATTTTTATTTAATAGATTCCCTATGATTTGATGCTGAGTATATGGAAATGTCATATTATTATAGTCAAGAAAAAACTGTAATATTTTAATTTATGTATCCTAGTGTCTTATTATCTACAATATTGTTAGAATATTAAAATATTTTATCTCCATAATCCTTTGTCCAAGACTTGTTGATCTTTATTTTTGGTTGGAATTTATGCTTGATAGAATTACATTTAAATTTCCCACTTAGGATATGCTCACGATATGTCATTATTGCATTTAATTTATTTGTAGAAGATTGTGTATCCATAGTAGTTTCTAGTTTATCATTATTTGTTATGTATGAATCATTGTGATATGTTCCAACTCCCACATGTGTGAATAAGGTATGAGTTAAGTATTATTCCAAGGGATTAAATTTTAACTTATGTATTTGATCATTTTTCATATCTGCCATATCAATATGTAACCATGCCATCTTGTTGTTTGAGTTTACTAGTAAAGGGAGTTTGGCAATAGGTTGTGGCTATTATGGATTTTGTGATTCTTATTATGCCACAATTTGTGTTACAAATAATTCCTTATATTTTTTCATATTTTATTCACCCACCTCATATGTATGCTCTAAAATATTGGAATAGTTTGTGATGGAGAAAAAATAGTAAGATATTCCAATTGTGATGGTGATTGATCTTTAGGAGTAGATTGAGCTAATTTGAAATATTTGAATGGATTATAATTTGATGGATATGAATAAGAATATAATTAATGCAGATATTTGATACATTAGTGTAATGTTGATGGTGTTATTTCCATAACATGTATCCATGGTCATCCCAAAAGTAAGTTGTAATATAATTAACTAGGCATGACATGGAAATAGTAGGTATTATCTTGGGACCAAATATCACCTCCAGTGAAATGGTCAGAATTAATTGACATGGAGTGTTATCAAATCCTTTAATTCTCTATTATGATCTCTAAATAGTATCCTTGTTAATTCCCATTAATTTAAAGAAAGCAAAATTACAAATTTTCAATCCCAAAACATTATCTACTAGTACACACTTGACCAACCTATGTTGTACTTTAAATTTATTGAATAATGGAAAATTTTGTTCTATCACATGTTTAATGTGTAAATAGTTTTGGTCAAAAGTGATAACTTTTGTGCTTTACTTGAAATACTTAACAATGGAAGAAAATGATCCCAATTATGTATCATTGGGTATAGTTATTTCTTGCAAAACTTTATACAATATATATTCACAAACCATTAATATTTTGAGTTATTATAATTTATAAATATTAGCATGAGTATTATTTAATTGGTTGATGATGTCTTAACCTATAGGTTTATTGGCTTGTCTTATAGGAGGTGGAGGGGATCAATGTGGAACTAGGTGATTACCTTCATTCTGTTGCATATGGTAGGGAACCCTACCTCATCTAATGTTAACAAAATGGATAGTATAATATAAAATAAACCATACAAAAATAATGGGAGAGGGATGATAGCTATCATAACTTTGAGATCTTGGGGGAGGAGGAATAAAGGGAGTCATGCATGCCCCTTGGTATCAAGTGGTAACAATATGCTTCTTGGATTGGATATTACAATCATAGGAATGGAGAAAGGTTAGGGATTGTTCATTGGTAATTTTGGCCTTAGTAATTAATTTTTGAATTTATCTCCCATTTTTATACATAATTTATCCAAAGAAGATATACTATCCATGTAGAAAAAAATGAAAAGATAAATTTCATTAATTATGTTGAAAAATAATGTTCATTAAATATGGTCACGATTAGTGTATATTTTTACAAAAAAATTAGAAACCCTAAAATTAAAATATGAATCACTAAGGAAAACTTAGGGTTTTTCATCATTTGATGTGTACAAGTTCACCAATATGTTTTACCCTAATTTGGATTAATGTGTTAAATTAATATAATTAAAATATAAATTTGAAATAGAATTTATATTATAGGATATGGTATTCAAGTATAGACACTAAAATTAAAATTTAACACTAAAATAATGCACTTGTGACCACCCCTTATGCACACTTACCTATGCTCAATTCCATGGTTTCAAACTAATATTTCTATACTTCTATGAAAATAAACCTATCTCTTAAGGAAAATGTGATACTAAATGTTCTTATTACTCATTCCAAGTAACCCATACTCATTAATTAACTAATTCATATAATTTTGGTTTGAATATATTTATTCCTCAAATGAAATCACTCCTTTAGGTTAATCCCATAGGTTAGTCATGTCTAAAACCATCAATTTTATTCTATCGTTAATTAATGACTAGTTTTACAAATTAACATTAATCCAATTAGTCATTACACATGCAAAATTTGAATAAATCCAAAAAGGTCTACTTTATAATCACAATTTTTACCCATTTATTCACTATAAATGATAAGAGGCTTCTATCAGTGCAATTACTATAATATCTAACTGCACATTGAAAAGAAAGTAATTATTCTTCCTTATCCTAAAATCCTATAACCGAAGAAGCCTAGAAATAGGTTTGAATACAACATGGTAAAAATTATATTTTTAAAGAACATAATCACATACTTATTATTATAACATATAAAATTTCACCATCATCATACACACACCACTATAGCATTGGATAACTTCATGGAGTTTGATCCCTCTTTAGAGTATTAATATGTAGGAAATTATAAACACATAGAGTGTTGAGATCAAACACAACCCCAATACCTTTCTCATTTCCTCTGTTTTAAAGTATTTTTTACCTCTTGTCATTATTCTATGGTTGGATTGAATAACAAGGCACACAATGGATTTCACAGTGAAGTGAAGGCATTTGAATAAACACACATGACCTATAGGCGAAGGTACTTCTAACATAATTTACACAAAGGTAAAAATACTATAGGATTATGTCATGCCATAAAAACATTAAATTAGGATAGGGAAGGATAGACAAAGTGGCCTTATCTTAAGATAACTTAGAGTCATGTTACTAATTCAAAATAACCTTACATTGTCTAATAGTGAGTTTACAGTCGTTTTTGTAGTCTTGCAGACCCATATTCCAACTATGTCATTCATATTTTTAATATTTTACCCTTTGAGAACATTTATAAAAATAGTAAGTTGTAGAGATTTTATGTGTGAATATTTAATATCTTATGTATTTTGATTTACTCAAAATTTATATGCCTACTAGTGGATGAAGGTCCCACCAATGGCATTGCCTTATGGAAAGCTTTGAACATAAGCAAATTTTATGCTAAGGAAGGGTAGAAAATCAAATATGGGTAATGGGAGAAAGGTAAATCTTTGGGATGGTCCTTGTTTGTATGTATACAAATTAATCTCTAAGGATCCATGGAATGTGGTAGGACAAACCTTCAAAAAGTCTATCAGGATCAACATTAAAGTCTACTAGGTCTCCTTTGTAGAAGGGTAGGTCTGGAAAGAGTTACAATATGATTATACAAGTGAGGAAATATATAAAATATTAAGATAAATAAATTAAAAATTGTAGAAAACTCACATAAGAATCTTCCCTAAGGAAGACTCATTGATTTGGGCAAAAAAATATAATGGGGAGTACTTGATCAAATTAGTTTATTTAGTGGTCTTGGAAATCTAGGGAAAAGGTTTCAACTAAATAGCTATGGGTTAAATATGTTATTATAAAGATTAATATTTTATTTTGGTTGGATATCTGGAATAAGATCCTTACCATTGATAACTTAGTTAAAATAGGTTTATTCATTCCTAATAGGTGTGTTCTATGAGAAATCAAAGAGCAAATAAGTAGTCATTTATTTCTAGAGTGCCTTTTTCCCTATGGGATTTTTGATACCATTATCCAAAGGTTAAGTCTTGCATTGGTGATACCCAATAATTTGTTGGATATTATTAACCAATGAAACCTCCCTAAGAGATGCTAATAGTGGAATTGCTTTGGAATATATCCCTCCCCCACTTGGTGTGGTGAGTTTGGAAGGATAAGAAAACTCACATATTACAAGACAAGAGGAGATACCAAAGGTATACACCCTCAAAGGTTTTGAGAACTATCAAGGAAAATTGGAAATATCTATCTTAAAAAATAAATCACCTCCTAACTAAATTAGTTATATCCATATTCAATAATTGTAACATTTATCTAATGTAAAAAGAAAATTATCCCAAGAAGTTGGAAAAAATCATAGTGAGGTCATCTAAGCCTCAAGAATCATGGATAATTTTTTTTTTATGGTTCTACCAAAGGAAACCTATGGATTGCAAGGGGGAAGGAGTTATAAGGGACAATAAAGGATTTATAGTGGTAGCTTATGTAGGACTGATGGGCACTCAAAATAACCATGTTACAGAAGCCAAAGTGGATTTTTGGGGCATTCAATTAGAATTCAAGTTTAAATTTGAAAATCTCATCATCTAAGGGATTTTGATGAATATTATTAAATGTATTTTGGGTAAATCCCAACTTAATTAGACCATCCACAATGAGATAGCTAATTATAAAATCTTCATGAGCAAGCTCACAAGGATTAAGATCATCCATAATTATAGGGAAGGAAATAAAGGTGACAATTCCATGGAAAACCTAGGGGTTGTTGGTCCTTGTTTTGATAGGACCTCCCCAATCACATAATTAACATATTGAATAATGATGCACTAGCTAGATTAAACCCCTAAGAAGGGGTGTCATGTAATCATTAGTTTTCTTATGTTTAATATTGATGTTAATGATTGGGTTGAGTTTAATGATCCCCATAATAATTTATTCACATGAGGAGTCATTTTGAGGCATGTAAATTTTGGTTTCATTAGTAATCCCATCATTCTAGTGGCTGATGGATTGATTAGGTAGAACTATAGGTTGGTTTGTGAATAGGGCATGAGTATAGAAGATATTAGAACAATGGGAGGTGACAAAGATAAAATTTATCCTATCTCCTACACTAAGGTCAAGATCAATGCACCCATCTGGGGTATCCTATAAAGAGGGGGGATTACTAACTACATGTAAAGGATCATGGGGTATGAACTAATTTTATCTAAGGAGTTTATCATAAATTTGAATGATAGTGAGGTACACATGCATGGGATGACCATCACCATATATGAAGAATCCATTATGGAGGTCATTTGGATGTCATGTGATGAATGAAAGCTTTGAAAAAAAAAATTAAGGAAGAATGAGTTGATTAATTGTTTCTTCAAGACTGATGATATGCCATAGAAATCCAAGAAATGATACATGAGGATGGACCTTCATTATCCTTGTTTGGTTATATGTCTTTAGATCATGAAATACCCAATGTTATATGGGAATTATAGAGTTATATAATCCCACCATTTCAAAATTATTAACCACTTAAAGGGGTATAACATGGTCAAATTTTCATAATTTATACTCAAGTATCCATAAATTTCAACAGTGACCTATCAATCAAAGTATACTAAAGACATAATTCATTAGGATCTAATTTATCAAATTGTTTAGACGAGTAACCACTTAAAGCCAAAGAGATTGTGGAATTTAGAAAGAAAAAAATAAATCAAATCATCTAAGGAGAGTGAGGAGGACTTTCAGAAATATTATGAAATTTAGGATGTCACTTTGGAGTATTTGTTTAAGCAAAAGGGGAAGGGGAATGTTAACACTATCGCTAAGAAGATAAAATGGCCTAGGTCTAACCGCAAGATTAAATATTTGAAGCTTTACACCTCTCATATGTAGCTTGTAGATTCACGTGATTGGAATTGGGGACCAAGCCAAGGTGAAAGTCTTGAAGAAAGGGATCTAATAAAATTGGTTGAAGAGGATGGGCAAGAGAAGGAAATTCTTCTCATAGGGAACAAAAAAACAAATGAAAGGGAGATTAGGATCATTATAATAGAGGAAGAGATAGCTCTACATACTATAAAGTGTAATTAACTAAAGATGAAAGCTATAAGAATCATAGAGGATTTAAATAAGATTCAATCTATCGAGCTGAGTATTTGCGAGGGTGGTGGAGGGGAGAACCCTTTTTAGTGTTATAAATCCAATCTTAGAGGAAGATATATAATGGAATAATGGCATAATAAAATGGGAATAGGATAAAAATAAACTAAAAGAGGCCAAAAAAAGTGGGAAAATATGGGGAAAAAAAAAAGGAGGCCAACAATAGGAAAAAGATCAATACGGAGAACATTGATGGATTGAGTAAACACACTAGGGTAAACAACAATAAAGTTATGGGAAACATTGGATTAGTCACCATGAAGGTTAAAATGTCATTATGCCCAATTATTTGGTTTATTATTTTAACTCTAAGGAATCTTTAGTCTAGCCCTTATTTCATCTTTTAAGTCCTATTGTAATGGTGTCTAGTGGTCTGGGTTTTTTTACTAATCTTTGGCAGAAGTCTGGAAACTTATTTTTGGATGTTGGAATGCTGTATATTTTTTTGGGATAGTTTTTATTATCTTATAATTATGTAAAGGTTATAGGAACCTTTAAAATCCAATTGTTTTCCCATATATGATAAAAAAATTACTCAATAATTTTCCTTAGTTAAATTAACTCCTAATCAAAATTTAGATTAAACATTTTGATAAACTTAATTATTGTTGAATATTAAAAACCCTTAATATTAATGTTTCTATGGTTTCTTTACTTCTTTATATTATTTCCAATGTTGTATTAGGGTATTTAGTTTTAGTAAATTATTTGCTAACAATAGTCTTTCAAGTTTATATTTCACATTTTATGGAATCTAAGAAAGTTGTTTATACCTCTCTTAGAAGAAGTGATGGATTAATTGGTTCCAAAGTTGAGTGTATTTAGGTTTATTTTGACAAGGAACATAAAATGGATTATAAAAAGAGTGTATTAGGATCTTTAGATAATAATGAATAAGTTGAATATGTATAAATACATGACTATAATTTAGAATAAATATAGTATAATTGGGACAACACTGACTCTCAAGATGAAAACAACATGTAGTTACACCTAAAAATGATGAACAAATAGAGCCTAATAAGGTTAAAGTTATTAATATGTTTTGACAAATTTTTTTAAACAATCTTAATATTATCATAATATTTTGGAAACTCTTTTGGAAATTAAAAGTGCAAACATAACTTATACATATAATATTTATACTAATATGGGTTCCTTTTTTTTATCGGCATCACTAAATGTAAATTTTATACCAACATATACTATGGGATAAACCCAAGGGTTTCAATAAGTCACTATATTAATCCTTACTTAGGCACTTTTTACACTACCTTTAGTTAACACAGATTCTATTCCTGATGCACAATCCCTTATATAGATTGTTTTAGCTCTAAAGACTAAGGTGTTTCACTTAGAACAAGGTACTTAAAAATATAATCAAACATTTAACTCACATACTTTACTGCATACTCCATTGGCTTAGCCTATTTCATCTAATCCTTTACCAACTAGTTTTTATCACACCTCAATTTACATTGTATCATGGAAAAGGTGACCCCAAGCAAAATTTGAGATATTTTCATGTAACATGTTTGGACTATGCATTAAATGATAGGTTGTTGACCAATTTATTTCCTATAAGTTTAAAAGAGTATGCTCTAAAATGGTTTTATGATTCACCATATCAATAAGTTCATTCATTCAATATTTTGGCATGGTTTTTCCTTGCACATTTTTCCATTAATGTAAGTGAAAATATTTCATATGATTAGATTTCCAAGCTCAAAAAAGAATCTAATGATCCTATTGTAGATTATGTATTATGGTATATGACCTTGTTATCCAAGATAATGAATCCTATGGTAGATAAGGAATTGTAAGACATATTTAAATGTAGTTTATTCCTACCTCTACATGAATATATTATGTTTAAGAAGTTTTTATCATTTGATGATTTATGTCACAAAGTTAATGGAAAGAGAGGTTAAGTTGCTGGCAATGAAGAAGATAAAATATGTGACCACCTAGTTTCTACTTGTAATATAAAAAATAAGAGTAATCCACCATAAAGGTAAAGTAAACAAAAAACAAGAGTGATCCAAAGACCATAATGAATGTAGTTTTAAAATCTACTTAGCGTATTATGTTATCATCTCTTCCAAGGAGAATTTACCAAATTAATATAAGTTCCATATAAGTTTTTATAAAAGTTATTAAAATTTGAACTTATATCACTCCCTCCCATTATGGAGATTGATCTGAGTTTACCTATTCAAAAATTACATGCTTTCTTTAATTTTCATAGAGCATCAAGGTAAACCACCCATATATGAATTAGTTTGAGACATAAGATACATGATTTAATAGATGAGGACATCATTGATGTGGGTAAATCTATCAAAAGTAAAAAGGCATAACCAAGAGAGTAAAAAATTGAAAATATCCATTGATCCTTTCTCTAAGCATATAGGTTAAGAAATAATAGATAAATCATAAGTGCATTACACATATAAGGCATATCCTCCACCAAATTCTTATCATCCTTAGATAGATGCACAACATCCTTTGAATGGCATTGTTGGTACATATCATGTTTCATGACCATCTAAACTAGTTATAACATTCACAAAACATGAGATAATATATGATGATTTTGATTTATACTCTTTATTCATTTGATCTTAGATTGATCAACTTGTATAGTGTTATTAATGATAATGGATCAAATGTGAATGTGTGAATTATCACACTTATTTCACATTTTGGATAAAAATATAAGGATATACTTTATACAACAATTGTAATTAAGGGATTCAATGGATATTTTTAGATTTTTATTGGTCAGATCACATTACCACTTCAGGTTGGTCTAACACATGTGGCCACTAAGTTTATAGTAGTACCTAGTACAAGAGTCTTTGATATGTTATTGCAATGTCCTTGGATTTAACATATTTTTGCAATGCCTTCTATAATACATAGACATCTAAAATAAGTTTTATCTTATGAGGTTATCATAGTTTATGGTATTCCATTTAAATACCCCTTACAACCCAAGGTTATTATTCCTACATAGTAGATATCAATTGAACAACCTAAAAAGGTTCAATACATTTAGATAGTTTAAAATAAGGTGGTAAACTTTACAAGGAGACCTATCCTTGAAAATCCACTTAATTAATGATTCGCCATAGATTCTAGAGAGCCACTTTCTACTCTAGCACATCCTATATTGGTATTACATGAAATTAAGATTGTTTATGAAGAAAACCAACACAAAGTTATTATAATACGTGATGGGTTCCCAAAATTACTAAAGTTAACAATAATAAAAAACATAAACATGATACTAAAAATTATCCTCATGATAATTGTACTTATTTTATATATCTAAATCAGTTTTCAGATTTTGAGTTGAGCAAATACTTCATAGTGGCATCCTAATTTTCATTCACAAAAGGTCATCCTTACTATGTTTGATACATGACGTATTGAATGTGAGGCTCTTATAGGAGTCATTGGTTAATATGTTCCTTTTTAAGTTACACACACACACACACACACACACACACACACACACACACACACACACACACACACACACACACACACACACACGTATGTATGTATGTATGTATATATATATATATATATATGTAGATATATATATATATGTATATGTATATATATTTATGTAGATATATATATATGTATATGTATATATATATGTATATATATATGTATATATATATATATATATGTATATGTGTGTATATATATATATGTGTGTGTGTATATATATATATATATATATTTAAAAATACAAAAAATAAGATATTTATATATTTTAAAAATTAGCATTTATGCATGACATGTGTAGTTCATTTACATTAGTTTATTTGTGCTTCAATAAATGTAGTAATTACCTATATCCATTTTTATATCATAATGATTCATAAGTGTACTTGAGTGAGTTTCACAACATAAAGGTTTTCACTTTTAGATGTAGTAACATGTGAGGATACTATCACAAGCCCATAAATTTGATGTAGATATCACCACACTTCTTCTGAAAGTCACACACTGCACCTTTGTCCTATTTTAGTGGACTTGTACCACTAAACACAAGTTTTAATTTATTAGATTAAAAATAGTCACAAGTCTTCTACAACTTGTTTTCATCACAACAATTTCATCAAGGGAATTTTTTACTCAGGGTTTATCACTTATGACTATCCTCTATTGACAATTTTACCCCATGGGAAAGAACATATGTTGATTCAAGTAGTTGAAGGAGAAAATTCTAAACAAGATTTTTTGTGGTTTTACAAAGGGGCAAAGATTATTTCAAAGTTCCAAAAAGTTAAAATCCTTCAAAATTTTTGTTCGAAGGATCACTAGGAGTGAGGGACATTTCCAATAAATCCAAAGGGGTACAAGGTTTTCTCTTTCACTAGGAAGACCATTTCAAGTTTTTGAGGGTCCATTTTGCAATGTTCTGAAGGGCAATTTTCCTTTAGATAATTTGTTTGACAGAATTGTCCATTATAGAAAAGCTGAAATATCATTTAAAAGGGGAAGAGGACCATTTATAAATTTTTAAAGGACATTGGCAAGAATCTTGAAAGGTATGTGCCCCTCCAGAAGGTTCACTTCATGAATTTCAAAAAAAGGGGCACTTTCATTTCTTCTATAGGGTCCTTTACAAAAATATTGAAGGGTATTTGCCCTTTGAGAAAGTTCAAAACAAAAATCTGAAGGGACATTTTTAAGAAACCTGAAGGGTACATGCCTTTTATAAAAGGGTAATTTTGATGGCAAAATGGCCCTTTGTAATTTTTCAAAGGGTACTTGAGAAGTTCTTTTTAAAGGGTAGTTTTCATTTTTATGTAGGAATAGGGACCAAATAATTTTTATGAAAGGGTTTTTCAAAGGGATGAGTGGACCAAATCAAGAATCTTGAAGGGCATTTCAAAAATCCTAAAGTGCATCTTTAGGGGCACATTTCAAAACTCTGAAGGCTACCTTCCCTTCAGAGAGTTCATTTTAAAAACCCAAACAAGGGAAATTACAAGAAGTCTAAATGGGATAATTCATTTGGAATTTTTTTATGAAAGAGTTCAAAGAATTGAATTCCCATGGACAATTAGTCTGTGGGAAAGTGATAGATAAGAAGGCAAAAATAATTCTTTTAGGTAATTTGCTCAAAAAAAGGGAAGTACCCAAAATGAAGACCGAATTCCTTCAAAAATTTTATCTGAAGGAATGATCCAAAGGAAGTACACTTAGAAAGAAAGTCTAAAATAAGGAAAAGACAAAGTTTAAGACAATTTTCATGGATAATTTATCTATGGGAAAATGACTGAGCAAAAAGTTTGAAGGGTTATTATCCCTTCAAAAAGGTTATTTAAAAAATCTTAAAGGGTATATGCCCTTTGAGAAGGTTCAAAAAATAAATCAAAAGAGTTATTATCCCTTTAGAAAATAACATTTATAAAATTCTGAAGGGCAATCCAAACATGTCATGGGGCAATTTGAAAGAAGGGGCTGAAGATAGATTTCCTTTGGATAAATTGTCTAAAGGAAAGGATCATCAAAAAAGATCCATAGGAAAAAAATAAGGAAATGACCTGAAGAAAAGGTCCAGCAAAGTGGCCAAGGAAAAATAGTACACAAGAAAGAGAGGGACAAATTCTCTGAAAGAGACCAAATTAAAGGCCCATAGGAAAAAGATAGACAAAGAAGCCAAAAAAATAAATGAAGAGATAATCCAAAGGAAAAGATAAAAGAAAATCCACAATAATATAATACATATAGAAAACCAAAAAATACAAGAGATTCCAATAGCCAATGAATAGGTTAACGCATTCTACATCATGCAAAGTGGTCCAAATAGGATTAGACATATCCAGGTGTAACCATTTCAAACATGACACCTTCAGCTCTAAAAAATGGAGACTCATTTGCATGAAGGACTCAAGTTTTTTAACATTGGAGAGCTTAAAGGTTTTCAAACATTCTATCAGTTCAAGTGGAGTTTTAAATTTGATGTTGGCATTGATTTATGCAAATGGAAGCCTTTCAAACATTCCAATAGCTCAAGAGTAGTTCCATATTTGGAGGTGGGCATAGATTTCATGAATGTTAAAAGAACAACTCAAGATGATCCCACTATCTATTTTCAACACCAAATGGTTTTCCATGAAAGATAAAAGACAAATTTAGAAGGTTGTGATAACACAAATTTGACTAGGCTGAAGTGGGAGTTATCCTCTTCTTCTATTTTCAATGACAACCTCTTTGGCTTGTGTATTTTTCTATATAAGTTGGATTTTTAGCCTTGAATTGTATCCCTTTTTTGGTAAGACAAAATTTTGCCAAATACTAAGTTGTAACCTTTTTTAGATTAATAAGACAATTTTCAATTTCTAGCTACTAGTATAGTGTATTTTTATCATTGATTTGCATAAGTGATAGCGTTTTCTTCCTCATCAAGTCTTGATTCTTACCTAGTTACTAGTTGGTTAGATTATGTAGGTCATGTTCCATGTTTAATGTCTTTTGGTTGAGTTTATAATAGATGCAAGTAGCTGGTTAGTGCCTTGAATTAGGCCTATTTCATCATTTCCTTCAAGCTTTGATCACAAGATAGAACCTTTTCATGAAATACTTATGCATATTGGTTAATTAGAGTTGAAAATTTAGCCCTTTTCTTGTCTAAATCAGTGTTATTAAGATCTCAAATTGAGTGGATCAATAAAAAAATATAGGTGTATCACCATCATTAGATAAGATTTTCATTCAAGTTTCTCTCTCTTTTCTTGATTGTTTGTAGTATAGAGAAAAGATCATAATTGATACACCAAAGGGAGCTATCCCTTAGAATATAGATATTTAATCTAATGATTAGGTCACCCATATTCTAGAATTATTTTCATGTTTCAACAAAATGTGAAGGCTTGAAACTACCTTCATAGGGGTGCAAGTTTGATTGACAATAATTTTTGGCATGCCTAATGGGACTAACAAAGAAATATTTTATAGATTTGAAGAAGTTTGAAGCTAAAGAGAAGAATTTGTAGTATAAGATAATATCTATCTTCATCACAAGCTAACTATTCTTCAAGTTGCAAGGGGGTTCATAACATCATTTAGGAAGCTCCTTCATGCCAAAGGTTACCACAAGGGTAAAAAGTAAAGGTATTCCTTTTGAATTTATATCTTATAAGAGATCAAAATTTAGGAGGGAAAAACCATATCCTAAAAAATAGTATTTGCCTCTTGGTCATCCTATTATTCTAAGAACTAAAATCCCCACTATCTAAATGGCCCTTGAAAATCAAGTGTTTGCTCCATTCAATAGAGGTATCCCACTAAATTTAGCCTTGTTTGATGACATTTTGATGTTTGATTTCAAGATTATCTCATTCTTCTTAGGATAAAATCAAACAACCCCTATTGAGCATATCCAAGATGTAGCTAATCTCTATTCAGTGCATAATGTTGTTGAGGATAATGTTGCTATTAAATTTCTTATTGATTCCTTCAAAATAAAAATATTAAAATGGTATAGAAATATCCCACTAAATTCCATTTCTACCTAGGATGAATTGGGTGTAGCCTTAGTCAAGCAATTTGAGGACAAATCTGATCACCTATCTTTAGTTGAGAAATTGACTACTATAACAAGGGCTCCTTATGAGTTCATGTCTAATTTTAACCTTATTTTCTAAATCACATGGACCATAATACCAATGTTGATAAGGCCATTCTCTGAATATGCATTTCTATACTATTTGAAAGCTCTTAACTCTGACATTAGTGTGATGATATAGTCAATGTATAGTACTACCTTGCCAGGCATTTATGAGGTTGTAATGAAGGTAGCAAATAATTTGATACAAGATGGTAAGATTTATATAAGACCTCCAATGCCTATATTTCCATAAATAATTTCCATACTATCCCATCAAATTCGTCAAGTTCCATCTTTAGCTCCTATTCCACCACCTAAAGCTCAAATTGCAGCCCCTACTAGTAAGACTACTGAGATAGGAGAGTTAAAAAGTTTTATACAATCCTTTAGGAATGAAATAATATATCTCCAAAGGAAAAAATTTCAATCAAATAATCCCTATCAATAGTAAAATCAAAACACCTATCAGCCCTTCAAAGATCAAAGGCCTCCTTATCAGGGTTTTAGATAAAATAGACCACCTTATCAAGCACAAGGAACCATAACTCTAGCTAAGCCATATGCTACTCTTGATCCTAATATTCCTTCCACTTCAAAGGAAATTGTTCCCACCCCACCTCAAAAGAACATGATGTAGGATACAGGTTGGTAGCCCTCAAATCTCAATGATGCTCAAAACCAAGACTTGGTATCATAGAACATCACTATGCCACAAATGACACAAGAAAAGATTTATTTTTAAGGAGGTTAGTACCAAGATACATGTTTGGAATCAAAATTAGAGACTCATCAAGTTCAAGGGTAGCCTGATGCCATTAATATAAATTGGCAAGTAGATGATCATGCTGCTTTACTTAAGGTGTTGAAACTAACAAATCAAGTGGTCAAGTTATAGCTGTAACTAGAGCTAAAAGAAGAGCCATTGAAGAGGATCAAGAGATGAAAAATACTTAAATTACTCCAATGGTTTTTTATAATAGTATAAAATAGAAAATTTCTATCCCTACAACTCAAAAAATTCTAAAGATAGAGGTGGGTAAGGTTCATCAACTACCTCTAGTTGGTGAACAACTAATACTTTAGAAGGTACAACTAAAGGTTAGTGGATCTCATTTCAGTATAGTGGATCAAATAAAGAAATATAATATTAGAATTATCATGTGGGATTCTCTTTCTATTACAAGATAAAAGGATAAGTTCATCCAAGAGCTTTCATCTCTCAAATTGTCTCCAAAACTGGTTGAGAAAGAAGGGTTTGTCTTAGCTAATTTGGATCAACCAACTAAGAAATAGGTAAAAAAAGTAAATAAGATGGAAAAGGTGGATAAAACTAAGATAAAATAAAAGAAAACTCCTCATTTTTACCTTTCTTTGATAATAGGTGATACTTTGGTTCATAATTGTATGGTGGATACTAGAGCTAATAGTACAGTCATGCCTAAATAGATTGCAAACAAGCTTGGAATTGCTTATGAGCCCAACACTAAAGGAGTATTTAAATTATATGGGTCACTAAAAATATGGTAGGCATCATTAATGATTTGAAATTAACATTACACACATGTCCCAATGTTACTATTCATTAGGATGTTATTGTGGTAGACTTGCCTTCCTACTTTGTTATGTACATTTTAAGATACTTCACCTCAAAAATTAGGGGATATTTATTATCTGATTATACTTATTTGCTATTTAAAACTAGGTATGGTAAAATATTATGAGCCTATTTCAAATTTTAATATGGATCCATATATGCCAAGTGTTATGAGTACTAATTGTATCATCTCAGATGAGGTATTAAAAACAAATGAAGTAGAAAATGGATCACCTTTAGATGGAGTTCCAGATTTTTTTCTTGATGAGTGGGCTTCCACTTTGCATGAGCATGATCCCTACAAGATGATTGAATAAGAAGGACTTGGTCTTTATTTCCTTCATGAAAATGATGCACTAATTCTAACCATGGTTAAAGAAGATTAGTCTAATGAAGGTTTATGGAAATTTTACTTTGATGGATCAAGGAATAAACATGGAACTAAAGATAGTTTGATTTTGGTTTATCTAAAAAAAACAAGGATATTTCTCTTCTATTAAATTTTATTTTGGTTATTCAAACAATGTTACTAAGTATGAAGCACTAGTTCATGGTTTGAAATGGGCTAGGAAGATGAAAGTCAACACCTTATAGGTTTTTGCTGATAGTGAACTTATAGTTCACCAAGTAAGAGTTTTACATGTATGCAAAAATTTGTTACTTAAATATTAAAAGCATATAATTTGGGATTTACTTGAATATTTCCAATTTTTTAACATTCAAACATTACCAAGAGGTGAGAATAAACATGTTGATAGGTTGGTTGATGTTGGGTCCCAATTTAACATTCCAGATGATATAAAAAGTGAGAAAATTTAGTAACATATAAAGGTGGTTTTAAGGCTCTTTATTCCAAATAATTATGAGAATTGGCAAGTGTTCAAAGATGATAATTAAATTGTGAGATTCTTGTATGAAGAGGCTGAGTTTTCTTCAAAAAACTAGTCAAAGTACTTGTAGCAGTATGGTGATCAAATTGTGCAACTAAAAATGCATAAATTATGCAAAGGATTAGTCATGCTTGTCAATATTTTCATTGGTGATGATGATCTAAGGAAAGAGAAGTCATCCTTGTCAACAAAGGAAGAACAATATGCCAATGTAGAGATTGTAGCTAGTAAGATTTTAAAACTGGGTAAGATATGCACTCCTTCACAAAAGAAAGCTTTCATTGAGTTATGCACAAGTTTTATTGATATATTTGCATGGAAGTATAGTGATCTCAGAGGCTTTGATCCAAGTTTGGCTCAACACACCATTGAGTTAGAGGAGGAAACTAAAACAATGAAATAAAGACAAAGGCCCATCAATCGAAAGCTTAAACCTTTGATGAGAGCTGATATTCACAAGCTCAAAATTATACATTATATTTATAATCAAGCACTTAACTTGGGTGGCAAATCTTGTTCTAGTATGAAATAAGAATGGTGATATTTAATTTTGTGTTGACTTCCATGATTTGAACAGGTCTTCACTTAAAGATCACTATCCATTACCATCAATGGAATAAATTTTATAGCTTGTTGTAAGTTCAAAGAGGTTTTATTTGTTGGATGGATATAGTGGATATAATCATATTTTGGTCAAGGATGAAGACCAATTTAAGACAACCTTCACAACTAAGTGGGGGACGTTTGCATATATAAATATGCCATTCATTTTATCTAATGCTAGAGAAACCTTTCAAAAAGCCATGGATATGGCATTCCAAGGCATTATTAATAGGTTTTTTCTTGTTTTTTTTTGATGATATAACAATGTTTTCATAGAATGTAGAAGATCACATGGTTCATCTTGAGCAAGTGTTTGAAAGGTGTAGGCAATTTGGGGTATCTCTAAATCCCAAAAAGTGTGTTTTTTTGGTTCATGAAGTAAAATTCTTGGACATGTTGTTTCAAATCATGGCTTAATAATATACGATAAAAGAATTCAATACATTATTTCACTCTCCTTGCCTAAGCACAAAAAGGCTTTGCAAAGTTTCTTTAGGAAAATCAACTTCATAAGGAGATATATTTCAGATTTTGCCACTTTAGCTAAGCCACTTACAACCATGCTAAATAAAAATTAGAACTTCATCTGGTCCAAAGAAGGAATAAAAGGGTTTGAGGATATTAATAAGGCTATATCTAGTGTTCCTACGCTTATAAATCTAGATTTCATTTTGTATACTTATGCTAACATGGACACCATTTCAAGCATTCTTATGCAGCATAATCATGAGGATTTTGAGTAGCCAATAAATTTATTTATTCAAGGCTTGGAAGAGTATGAAATGAGGTATTATTTTTTTAAAAAGCATATAGTTTCAGTCATAAGGTCAAAAAAAAAATTTAGATACTTGTTGTCTAACAATAAGATATACCTAATGGTTGCCCATCTGAGCATCAAAGAGTTCCTTTTGAAAAAAGATATAAATGAGAAGAGAGATGGTTAGATAAATAAGGTAACAGAGTATGATTTGGAAATTAAGGTCAAAAATATTATTACAGGTAAAGGACTATGTGAGAATCTATCACAAGACTTGTAGGAGGCTAATGAGCCTGTTTTGGTGTCAAATGATGAAGAGGTTGCAGCTAGTCATACCTCACCTTCCAATTGGTTTCATGATTTGGTAAGCTATCTCTAAGATGGTATTTATCTATCTCATCTTATTAATTCAAAAAGAAGATATTTCATATTGCAATCAATTCTATTTTTACTTATTGATGGTGTTTTGTTCAAGAAAGATATCAATGAAATGTTGCTAAGATGTGTAGAAATAAGTCAAACTCAGAGATCGCTTGAAGAATTCCATGATGGAAATGGTGGAGGAAATTTTTATACAAGATCTATATCCCTTAAGATCATGAGAGGTGGGTAATATTGGCCTAGCATATTTGGTGATTGCCATGAATGGGTTAAGAAGTGCAAACAGTGTGCTATATTTGTAGGAAAAGTGAAACTTGCAGCCTTACCTCTTTAACCCATTATAGTGGATCAACACTTTGTCCAATGGGGATTAGAGTTTATTGGTCTCATAAATCCTCCTTCAATTTTATGGCATAAATGGATTCTTAACTATAGATTACTTCACATGTTGGACATAAGTAGTAGCATTGAAAGAAGCAAATGAAACAAATGTTCTAGATTTCTATGAAGGTTTGCTTACTAGGTTTGAATTTATTTCAACTATTATTTTTGATAATGCAATGGCTTTTATGGGATCTAGGATTAATTAATGGGATATCCAACATGGAATTTACCTCAACACTTCATCAAACTATTATCCACAAAGCAATGGCTTTACTGAATATACAAACAAGAACTTATTAAGGATCATAAGGACTATTGAAGATAATCAGATATCATGACATCTCAAACTAAAATAAGTTCAATGTGTTGATATGATCACCTATAAAAGATCAATAGCCAACTGTCCATATAAATTGGTATATGGTAAGGAAGCATGGTTACCCATTTATCTTAAGTTTCTTGCTTTAGAACTAAATGCATCAACTTCAATTTTTGGAGAATGAGCCTATGGAGATCAGGTATGCTAAGCTTATGGAGATGGAAGAGATAAGAAATCAGTCCATGCTAGTCATGGAAATTCATCAAGCACATGTAAAGAGAACTTTTGACAAAGGATCCTCTTCACAAAGTTTCAAAGAAGGAGATTTGGTCCTCAAGTGGGATGAGGATAGAGATAAACCAAGAAGGCACACCAAGTTTGATTCCCTTTGGAGTGGTCCATACTCAATCTCTAGCTACAAATCCCATAATGCATTCTAGCTTGAAAAGATGGATGGTCAGGAACTTCCAATCCCAATTAATGGGATACATCTAAAACATTGCTACTGAAGAGCAAAGCTCCTTGTACATAGTTTGTTTTGCTTTCCTCCAAGTGCTATTCAAGCATAGGAGTTTCATTCTATTTTGTTTTAAATAAGTGCTTGTTTTCATATTTACTTGGTTTAGCTAGTTTTCCTATTTTTTTGTGTTTCCCTTCTTATTTTGAAAGATGAAGGTTACTTCATGTTTGGTTAAAGGAGATTTGTAGTCATGGAATAGGTTTACCATTATTTTTATGAGTTTAATATCATGTTTATGGTCTAAGTTATTAAGCATAGTAGGCATACTTCCCAGTTGAGTCACCAGAATGTTGACAATTTTGCCCCATAGGAAAGAATAGATGTTGATTCAAGCAGTTGAAGGAGCAAATTATAAAGAGGACTTTTTGTGGTTTTACAAAGGGGAAAAGATCATGTAAAAGTTCCAAAGGGTTCAAATCCTTTAGAATATTTTTCTGAAGGATCACTAAGAGTGAGGGACATTTCCAATAAATCCAAAGGGGTAGAAGGTTTTTCCTTTCACTAGGAGGACCATTTCAAGTTTTTGAGGGTCCATTTTGCAATGTTTCAAAGGGAAATTTTCCTTCAGATAATTTGACTGAAGGAGTTGTCCATTACAGAAAATCCAAAAGGCCATTTAAAAGGGGAAGAGGACCATTTACAAAATTTTTAAGTATTTTGGTAAGCATCTCTAAGGGTATGTGCCCTTTGAGAAGGTTCACTTCATGAATTTCAAAAAAAGGGGCACTTTCATTTCTTCCGTAGGGTCCTTTACAAAAATCTGGAAGGGTATCTGCCCTTCAAGAAAGTTCAAAACAAAAATCCAAAGGGACATTTTGAAGAAACTTTAAGGGTACATACCATTCAGAAAAGGGTAATTTCAAAGGCAAAATGGCCCTTTAAATTTTCCTGAAGGGTACTCAGGAAGTTCTTTTCAAAGGGAAATTTTCATTTTTATATAAGAATTGGACCAAATAATTTTTTTGGAGGTAGGAGTAGACCAAATTAAGAATCCTGAAGGGTATTTAAAAACTCCTAAAGGGCATCTTCAGGGGTACATTTTAAAAATCTGAAGGGTACCTTCCCTTTGGAGAGTTCATTTTAAAAGCCTAAAAATGGGAAATTACAAGAAGTCTGAAGGAAATTTTTGAAGGAGTCTGAATACTTAAATTCCCATGGATAATTAATCTATGGGAAAGTGATAGATAAGAAGGCAAAAATAATTCTTTCAGGAAATTTGCCTGAAAGAAAGGAAAGTAATCAAAACAAAGACCAAATTCCTTCAAATTTTTTGTTCGAAGGAATGATCCAAAGGAAGTAAACTCAGAAAGAAAGTCTGAAAGAAGGAAAAGACAAGTCTAAGACAATTCTCACAAATAATTTATCCATGAGGAAATGACTGAGAAAAAACTTTGAAGGGTTATTATCCCTTCAGAAAGGTCCTTTATGAAATCTCAAAGGGTATATGCCCTTCATGAAGGTTCAAACAAGAAATCTAAAGGGTTATTAGCCCTTCAAAAAAAGACATTTACATTTAAATTTTTTTTAAGGGCAATCTAAACATGCCAAGGGGAAATTTGAAAGAAGGGTCTAAAGATAGATTTCCTTTAGACAAATTATCTGAAGGAAAGGAACATCACATAAGCTCCATAGGAAATAAACAAGGAAATGACCTAAAGAAAAGGTTCAACAAAGTAGCCAAGTAAAAATAGTCCATGGGAAAGAGAGGGACAAATTGTCTAGAAGAGACCAAAATAAAGGCCTACGGGAAAAAAATAGACAAAAAATCCAAAGAAATAAATGAAGAGATAATTTGAAGGAAAATCCAAAAGAAAATCCAAAAGAAAATCCACAAAAATATAAAACATATAGAAAACTAGAAAATACAAGAGATTCCAACAGCCAATTAATAGGTTAACATGTTGTACATAATGCAAAGTGGTCCAAAAAAGATTAGACACGTTTAGGTGTAACCATTTCAAACATGACACCTTCAGTTCTAAAAAATAGAGACCCATTTGCATGAAGGACTCAAGTTGATTAACATTGGAGAGCTTAAAGGTTTTCAAACATTCAAAGAGTTCAAGTGGAGTTCTAAATTTGATGTTGGCATTGATTTCATGCAAAGGGAAGCCTTTTAAATGTTCCAGTAGCTCAAAATGAGTTTTATGTTTGGAGGTGGGTGTAGATTTCATGCATGTTAAAATAATAGCCCAAGATGGACCCACCATCTATTTTCAACACCAAAGGGTTTCCCATGCAAGACAAAAGATAAGAAAAGACAAATTTAGAAGGTTACTATAACAAAAATTTGACTAGGCTAAAGTGGGAGTTTTCCTCTTCTTCTATCTTCAATGACAACCTCTTTGGATTGTGTATTTTTATATATAAGTTGGATTTTTAGCCTTGAATTGTATCCCTCTTTTGGAAAGACAAAATTCTATGAAAGACTAAGTTGTAACCTTTTTTCAGATTAATAGAAGGATAGTTTTCAATTTTCAGCTATTGGTATAGTGTATTTTTGTCATTGATTTTCATAAGTGATAGAGTTTTCTTCCTTGTCAAGTATTTATTCTTAACTAGTTACTAGTTGGTCATATTATGCAAGTCATGTTCCATGTTTAATGTCTTTTGGCTAAGTTTACAGTAGATGCAAGTGGCTGGTTAGTGCCTTAAATTAAGCATATTCCATCATTTCCCTCAAGCTTTGATCACAAGATAGAACCTTTTCATGAAATACTTATGCATATTGGTCACTTAAAGTTGAAAGTTTAGCCTTTTCTTGTCTAAATCAGTGTTCTTAGAATCTCAAATTGAGTGGATCAATCAAAAAATACAGGTGTATCACCATCATTAGATAGGATTTTTGTTCAAGTTTCTCTCTTTTCTCAGTAGTTTGTAGCATAAAGCAAAGATCCTAATTGATACACCAAAGGAAGAGATCCCTTAGAATATAAATATTCAATCCACTAATTAGGTTACCCAAAACCTAAGATTGTTTCCATGTTTTAGCATATTGTGAAGGCCTAAAACTACCTTCATAGGGGTGCAAGTCTGATTGACAACATCCCCATTTATCCCTACTATATTATAGTACATTACATGATTTTTTTTATTTACTCAATTTAACTTTTTTATCTCACTTGATACCCAATTCATTATATATGATGATGTTACAATTTGATTATGTAGTTTAATTTCACTTATTCATGCATGCTTATCATTTTTTGATCCATGTTTTGTGTGCATTTAACTTCTATAGATAGTGGATATTTGAACATGTCCTTGATTATGGATCTAAGCCTTATTTTTGTCTTTGTATGCCTATGATTAAATTTTGAGCATGTCCCTTGTATGTGGGACCTTGGCCTTATTGTGTGCCCTTATGTGTACTATTTATGTGTGCATCATTGCCATGAATCTTGTTTGTTATGTTTTACTCAAATTTTTGGTACCCTAATGTATATCATACATATCATCAATTTTATGATGCCATGCTGGATATCATTCATCTTTCATGATTTTTTATATATTAGTTTATAATATTCAATATATGATCAATGTTCACTACATGTCTATCTTTTAAAATCTATCTAGACATAACACTATGTATGCTTGGATTTACAAGTATCATACATTACTATATTGTTAAAATTACCACTATGATGCCATGATTTTGAAGGTTATAATTATTAATACATATTTAAATCATTCTATAAAATCATTTTCATAACTTTTCTTTTGAGATATGTTATTTTTTAGGCTTTGTAACTCATGTCAAAGGAGGGGGATGCATAGTGGATTGTCTTAAAGACTAAGATGTAATATTTCATTGCACAGACATAAAATAATAGTATTTTACCAATTGAACATTGTGAATATTTATTTTTTAATAAAAAAGTATATTTAAATAGTATCACACCCTAGGGACAATGGTGTAGGCTGGGATTGTCCAAAATAGTCAATTTCCTCCCAAAAATAAAAAATAGTATTTTATAGAATCCTTAAAATCATACTTAGTCTATAGAATAATATTTAGTCGTTACCCATAAATGTTAGATTTATACATAGGATTATTAAAATAATTTATCATATTGGGGGCATCATGCACAACATGCATTCCAAAATTTACATAGGTTTTACTTAGAGATTCAGTTGGTATTACTTAATTATCAGAACCAATATACTCAAATATCATATTGGGGGCATGTGCATGACACATGATCACTTTCTTGCTCAATTTTACACTAGTTTATATAGAAGGAATGGAAACCATGTCATTGTATATGTTTTATACACCAAACTTAGTTTATATTATATTTCACTAGTATTTCACCAGAATGAATCTTATTTCATGTGCAACAATTGTTTCAAATTTTTGCACCAATTTTTACACTAGTTTTGCAATAAAATGATATGTTGGGATTCATACATGGATTCCAAGCTACTTTAATATCTTGAGTTATGTGATGGTTAAGTCAATTGCATCTTGAATTTTTAATCACATTCTCCTATGAATGAGGATTTGGGAATGCATAGTCTAATTTATGTGTTTCAATGAAGAATTATCTAAGGGTGTCACCTTTTATAGTCACTAATTTTTCACTAAAAAAATAATGGATTGCGTACATGAAAATGTATTTTTTCCCTTGTTATTTTATATATAAGTTTATTGTATTTAATTTCATATTTTCATCTTAATTAAGGACCAATTTATACATGTTTAATTGTAGGTTTGCATGAATCATAATTCAACATGTGATCTACATTTAAGACCATTCCATGGTAAGATCCGGTATAACACTCTTCCTTTTACTCTAGTAATTTCACTTTGATGCATAATAAAAGGGGGAAATATGTATACACTAAAATTAAAATTTAATTCTAAAAAAGTCAATTTTGACCACCCCTTATGCACACTTAACCTATGTTCAAAGTACTATTCCTTTACTTATATACAAATGACCATCTATATTAAGGAAAAAATGATACTAAATGTACATATTACTCATTATAATCAACCTAGATTCATTAATTATATGATTAATACTTCTAATTTGATTATCTCTATTCCTTAGACAAAACTGCTCCTTCAGAATAATCCCACAGGATGGTCATGTATAAAACTACTAGTTTCATCATTCTACAAACTAAAAACTAGTTGAACAAATTTAAATTAATCTAAAAAACTCATTACACACCTTTAAAAATCCAAATTAAAGTAAATACAAAGAGGTACATTATATAAGCATATTTTATATCCATTTGTTCTCCAGAGATGATACGATGTCTCTACCATTGTAATTACATTGAATATCTAGCTATACATTGAAAAGAAAGTACCTATTCTTCCCAATCCCATGTTTATATAACCTAATAATCCCTAAGCTAGGTCTAAATATAATAATAGGGTCACAAATAATTTTTTCAAACACACAATCACACAAGGATTTCACCACCATATAATATTTTACCAGTATTGTGCACACATCACCATAGCATGGGAGAACTACATGGATTTTGGTCCCTCTTCAGAGTAGTGGTATGTTGGAAATACTCAACACATGGGGTTTTGAGGCCAAATATAACCCTAATCCTTTGCTAATTTCCTCCAATTTACATTATTTTTTCCCTCTTCTCATTGAGTTAGGGTTAGAGTGAATAATAAGGCACGTTATCACTTTTGTAGTGAAGTGAAGGAATTTGAATAGACAAACATGACATATAGGCAAAAGTGAATCTATCATAATTTACAAAGAGGTTAAAAACCCTAAAGTATGAAGGTATGATCTATAAAAATTAATGTAGGCTAAAAAAATTAGATAACACAGCCTTCTCCTGGGATTGTGGAGCCTTATTCTTGATTCAAAATAACCTCACATAGTCTCATAATCAGTTTACATACACTATTGTAGTCTTAGAAACATGAGTTCTAGCTAAGTCATTTATCTAACATTTTCTCCTTTCAACACATTTATAAAAATAGTAAGTTACAATCAGTTTATGTGTAATTATTGTATATCTTATGTATTCTGATTTACTCAATAGTTTGTATTAATTAAATTAACTCCTAATCCAAATTTAGATTAAAAATCAAACATTTATATGGATATAAATTATTGACAATTAAATCTTATTATTTGATTAGGGCATGTGGTAAAATTATAAAATACTAAAGATATTACAATACTTAGATTATATGATTGACTATTTGATTGTGAATATGTTATAGAAGTGAAAATTAAAGATAAGTATGCTTGTGGTTTTCTTAGTTCAAGAATTGATTTTTTGTTTGTGTTAGGTCAATTTTTTAAGATCAGGGCAATATCTTAGGTTGATATTGAACTATTGGTTAGATCTAACATATGAAAAAGTAGAGCATAGTGACTATAAGTCACCTACAATTGTCTCTAATTTCATTGTGTTTTATGATTACTAAACTTGTTGACACATATAGATATATAAACCAACCTTCTTTGGATTGAATCCATATATGTCCTTATGAGGGATATAAAATTAAAAAAATGGAGAAAGTGTAATGGGTTGAGTTGATTCCAATCACCCCCATTTAATGATTGGATAGTGCCTACATATCCAATACTCTAAGGAGGGACATAAAACCACATGTAGTTCTCCCACCTAGTGTGATTATGCATTGTGATCTTTCACTATGTTGATGCAACTAATGATTGGATTTGGTACATGAAATGCTTACTTTGACCTAGTTTTTGATTGGTTCAAACTTGTATTATGACTTCTCTTACTGATAAATATATAAATTGGGAATAATAGGTTAGATTTTCTCAATGTGCAATAGTGTATATGAGTGCCAAATAAATTCCAGATAAATTTGATATAATAACGATATATATATATATATATATATATATATATATATATATATGGATCTATTTGAATAATTCTTCATGCTATTGACACACTAGAATTATAGGTCAAACCTAAGGATGGGTTTGATTTTATAAAATAGTGTTTCTTGGGAGTTATATTGTTTTAACCAATGTTTGGGTGATTATATCATGCATGGTAAATGTGTGTCAAGCTTATCATTTTCAAGTATTGAAGATCATATTTTAGTATCTATAAGACCTTGTCGATCACACAATTCTTGTTATATTTTAATGTTTCCACCACTATATTTTATGTTGTTATACCATTTGTGTTGCACCATATCTTTATTTCTAATATTTATGCCATCATTTATTCTCCCACAACCTACTCATTTACAAGGATATACTAACATGTGTACACATACCTCCATCATATCAACTTGGATTTCTATGATGTCAAATCACACTCCTTTATTGAAGATTCACTTAAAATCCTCTCAATGGGGTATTATTTAGAATATTCACCTTCAATTTCCAATAAAAATAAGAATGAAAATTTAACTATAAAAATGGAGGTTGAACCATTTTTTTGAAAATGTACAAAGAGGCCCCAATGGATTTCATAATAGTTTTATAAATATAAAAGTTTTATTAAAATTTTAAATTTAGAATATATATTATTCTTTAATATTTTAACCAAAAACTTAATTACAAAACTTGACGGTACTCAAAACAAATTTTGAAATGATAATATACCTCATATATTTAATCCTTAAACATGATTTTTAAGAAACAATCATCCAAATTATTTACTCTAATATTTCATAACATCCATTATAACATCATCATAAGGAGGGGGGAGATATAAATGTTTGTTAGGTGCAATGAGTATAATTACTTTATCATTAGATTAAGTTAGAATACTGGATGATGTAAACCCACATATTTTTATGTACCTCTAGTTAGGGTATGATTTAAGTTATGTGATTAGATTCCCACTATATATGGTGCATGTACATTTGGGAGTATTTTTTAATGGGTCTATGAGACCATATGGCATGAAATTTTTTAATAGTACAGGTGAATAATATGTAAATAATTTTACTAATGTGAGTTATGTATTTTTCATTGGGGTTTATAAATTATTTATGGCTTGATGATAATATGCTAGATCCCATGATACTTTAATATCCCAATTATTACAATTAATATATTTATATTTATTTAGAAAGGAAAATAAAATGAAAGTGTGCTTCATATTTTCATACATTTTTACCTCAAGGCCATAAATCATATCGTTCATAGGATTTGTGTGAAATAGTCATTGATTGTTTGAGGTGGTCTTCATTTCATTAAATTATATTTATGGGCATCCAAGTAGTTTATTATTATTTAGATTTTGTTTTGGAATAAATAATGCCCATTGGGCATATACGTTAGTTTCATCTTTTAGTCATATTTTTTTTTCCTTGTATTTGCATGGATATTTAGTTTCTTAGGAAATATTTCATTTTTATAGTGTAGTTTTTAATTAGTTATTGTACAAGGAGCTATAAATAATCCTTATTATATGAAAGGATTTTAAGTTATATGTAAACTCTATTTTATTTTTAATTTAAATCTTTGGTTGGTGTTGTGAAAATAGACCACTATATGAATCTTGTTCATTGTCTCTATTATTTATTTCATTTGGTATTTGAGCTTTGGGTTGATTAACTTGGTAGAAAGCTAAGATGTGCCCAAGGAATTATTTCTTGGTAAACTTGGAGTCAAAAGGAATATATTTACAAGTTTGGTTTAACAAAGAACAATTAATTATTTTATATTCTTTGTGATGTATAGGAAGAGAAGAAACTACATAAAATCATATTGGTAAAATATTCTTCGTATATGGAAATGAATTCTATTGTTCAAAAAGGAACAAAATGTGTCTTTTATAATAGCTTGTAGTAGGCCCATTAAAAATACTATATATTTCATATTTTTAAATGAAATAAAGAAATAAAGATTGTTTTGGAAAGTTTAAATAGAGGAGAATAAAACCCATACATAATTTAAATAGATTAAGAGAATAGTGAGAGAAGTTCTACATACAAAAGAGGCATTTTAAGAAGATAAGAAAAGAAAAAAAGTTGTAGGTTTTCTTATGTTGAGTGTTGCTAAATCATGATAATTGAGTTTTGGAGACACATGCAAGAGGAAAGGAACATTCCTGAAAGAGGGAGTAGCTTCAAAGTAAGTCTAATTAAAGTGTGAAGAAATGGAGAAACACACCATGCTGGTGGAGTGAAGTGTAACCTCAACCACTGGCAATAATTTATTTTTGACATTTTAATATAAACACTTATTTTTCATAAAAATATAGTGAAAAAAAGTTAAAATATTATTTAAAATATTTAATTAATTTTATGTATTATTTTATTTAAAATTTATTAAAGTTTTAAATATTTACAAAAAAAATTGTCTAAAATCTATTTAAATCCTTCTTTATTTAATGGAAAGGAGTCTAGACCTAATTTTTTTAATACATTGTTTGATTTAATAAGGAAAAAATAGTGGTGAAATAATTTTGGTCCAAAGCATTATCAGTCTCTAGATTTAATTGTTTCCATCTTTCTAAGAAATCCAACAAAAATATAGTCAATTCAATATCTTGCAAATGATGAATGTTGAAGATTTGAAAACTGGCTATATTTTTTAATTTAAGTAGATAGAGGAAATAGAAAAATAATTTTATCATAAAAGGTTGTACAAATCCTAATAAAAATATTTCTATGTGTTGGGGTTTATTCTATTCCACTTCAACCTGACATATTCATGTGTCATAGTAGTGCACCACATGTATGAAAAACCTAGACACTAACCTCAAATGCACCAACATATCACACAATGTTTGAATTACATGCTCAACCAAGGCATAAAGAGATTACTTAGCCTCCACTGGGCTAGTTAGCAATGGGTAAAACCCTAGGTCTTTCATGTTGGTTATGCTAAAAACTAATGGATAATTTTATTTGACAATGCAATATTTTCTTAAACACATAAGTACTTAAGTGTAAAATAATTCAAAAAATAGTGCAAGACAAAGACATAGTACATCACAAATCTAAACATATTCATTAACATGTTTATACATTCATAAATAGAAGTAAAATTCTAAGCTCATTTTGGCAACATGATAATAACAACAATAAGAACAATAAAAATCAAAATAATAGTAGCAATAATATCAACAACAATAATAAACATCACAATAATTACAAAAATCAACAACCTTTTATTTATAATGAATATGTTTTTTATACATGCTTATACCACCCATTTATAATTATAAAAAATAAATAAGTGCACATACATGGCATAACTATTTAAATATAATTAGAATTTGTTATTAAAAAGTAGTTGACATTAACCTATACACAATGCTAGATCTTTGCCATCACACATTATATTATCCTATTTAGTTTTATCATTACATCTTTGGTTGACTCAATATTTTTTGGGTTGGACATGACCTTTAGATTTTACACCCCATAGTTTTTACAACTGTCTTCTATATTATTGCACTTTGTAGTTTATGAACTATCTACCTAATTCTTGTACTCTACATTTTAAACTGATTCATGACTTGGTTTGTGTATTTTGGATCCAAAAGACTTTGGCCCATGTGTCCCTCCTCAAATTCATGTTATTATCTTACCCCATACTTAAGAAAAACTTGGAGTGCCACTCCTTGCTCGTATGCCTATCCTAACTCTTGTGTGCTCTGACATAATTCACCTCCTCCGTGAATTATCTCTATTATTCATGCACACATCCATACTTAGCCAAAATTAGGGTTTAAAAATAACCCTAAATTATTTTTTATTTTTCATACTTATTAAAATTTATTATATTGAGTCAAATATTTTGGGAGCTTCTTGCTTCATCTCTTCTACAAGAGTGGTCCACCTTTTGAGTGCACCCTGTATGTTCTCTAGGAAACTTATTATTTGCATGCCCACTCCTAATATGGATAGAGATTATTATTGAATTTATTTATCCTAATGTTTAACATTACTTTTATTCTTGGTGTATTCTTTTATTATCTCCTTAAGAAAGCTTTCCTCACTAAAAGTCTTCAACTAAAGCTTCAAACTCCTTCTTTGCACTTATTTTTTAACCAATTTATTCAACCTCTATAATTTCTTCATTAATCCTTATTTTTATTTTAATATAATTGGGAAGAGAATGTACTCTTCCCTTGTTCTTATATTTGGAGATGCATTTATTATAATTATTTTCTATGAGAAATTAAAAAATAGCTTCTCCACATCTGCCACACTTTTTGAGAGCTTATTTAATGCATCCTCACAATTTTACAATTTATTAGCAAAACTTAATCTTATTATTAATTTATTTATACACATCTCTGGTACCTTTCCCCCTCTTTAGGAGTTAGTCAATTATAATTTTTATATTTTCCATATCTTTAGCATGGGCCATGTGAATTCCATCTAGTATGATTGGTTGCTTCATTATAAGATGTTGACATAAATTCAAAGCTTTGAGATCCATGGAAAATACCTTATGGTCCATTACTATACACTTCTATTTATCTTACTCAAGTGTGATTTATGCTATGGTTCATTTATTTTATTCCTCTTAAATCACTTTTGACACCTCCTTTTTTATGTGCCTTTTTGATTTTAGGCTACACTATTCATCAATGTTTTCTTAGAAACCTCTGCAACTAATTTCATTAGTGTGTTCCCCACTTGCATATTGCTCATATTCATAAGACTCAAAAAATTAGGTATTGGACTTTTCTAATTTATGATGGAGGATCAAATCTCGTAGCTATAAGTACTTCAAACAATGGTTCATCTACATATACATCCAAAGAAAAGGACATCTGTTTGTAGGTTTTTATTGTGGCAGGTTTGGGTCTGATTATAGTCAATAGGTACAAATATTCATTCCTTATATTAGCCTAAATTTTGGTACATATGTTATCCTCCCATTCTTATTTCATCTATGGAGAGCTCTCTTCCATCCAACCCATTTACCCCTTTTCCCCTCTTTCTCTCTTCTATATCTACTTTTTATTCTTTTGACTACTATTGTTCTAAATCTTCCTCATTAGGTTACTCTTCTTGGGTATTTATTATAAAGTCCATGTCTTTTAGATGTTTCATGGTTGAATCAACTCATTTATCCATTATTGCCTCCAAAATTTACATGTTATTTAGTTCCATCTCCTTATTACCTCCTTTGATCTATTCATGCTATGTGAGCCCCTCTTTCCTTGCTTCCTTATTGGCATGGGAGGAATCTTGTGATGCCTTTTACTTTACATGTTCTTATTTTATTTCATGTGGGGAATCACATGCTTTGTATGTTTCTTTTTCTACATTACTTTTGGTTATCACATAAACTAGTGGAAAAGGCAACCTTATGTTAATGGGATTTAGCTACATGAGACATAATTTATTCTTATCTATAGTCCTATTACTTGAATCCATTTCTCCCAAGTAGTCTTGTACATGATATAGTGGTTTCAGCTTCCTCTTCTTTTTTTATTTTCTTTTTGAAGGAGGCTTGTGATTTGTTATGCCCTCAACCTATAAAATGCTTAGGGATATGTGTGGTTGAATTATGGATATTACAACCATTGTCCTTATCTTATCACTTTTATATAGGCTCTTATATTATTATTAGGGTTAGTATATGGAATAACCATGGATAGAGTAGAATATATACAAGAGGTAGTGGTCAATACTTTGATATATATTGAAAATTATATTTGTATTACATTGTATGGAGTTCTCCCCTTTGAATTGGGTCAACCATTTTTAATGAATATTTTGATGTATAAAGGGAGTGAAAAAAAACTTTTATTTACTTTGAAATTGAATCTATATATCAACCAGTCTATCTAAGAATTAATAACTATTAATCTAGTAGTGTTGTAAGTGTGATTGTTGATTAAAAAATGCATTAAATAACTTCAAATTGGGATACATATGCTTGATGATTTCATTTGTGAATACCTAAAATAAAAAATTAGAGATAAAAATATGAAAAAATAAATGTCTAAGAAGAATTATTGTGACACGCTTGTGCACAATATTTTATTAATAATTAATGCTAAAGAAAACTTTATTACAAAAAACTTGCATGATAAGTTAAGTTAAGAAAAAATAAAGTGAAATATAAATTAAGACATTACTTAAATAATATATAAAATAAAAATAGACTCTTTAAGATAACTAAATTTTGACTCAAGAAAAAAATTTTGACTCAATGATAAGATAAGGTCAACATGCAAGATGCCTTTCTTAATAAGCAAGCACAACCATGCACACTAGACAAGCTACATGTCCCATATCGATATAAAGTAAGAAATTAACTAAAAAATAAGTTAAATCAAGCTAGGTGTCCAAAACCCTAAATTTGGTGCATTTATAAACCAAACATTAGAGGCCACAAAAAAGGGAAATCTATTTTAAGAAAATAACTTAGCAAAGATGACATGGATTCAGAGAATTTTATCTCACTAAATATTTAATCAAGGTAAATTTTAGAGGCCCATATAGAAATGAACTTGTGTTTTTTTGGTAAAACTCTATGAATGCATTTCAAAAATATGGAAAAAGTAGAACCTATTTAGGCAAATAGGAAAATCAATAGGTACAATGAGGCAAGGTGTGGAAGATATGCTAACAAGTGTCTACACAGGTGCAATGGAAATATATGTCTTTGAAAATAATGATGTATATTTGTACAAATGCTTGATGTCTTCTAATACATGGCTATATGTGATATTTCTGGTAGGTGATATCCACCATTGGTGGGTGACAATCACCACTATTGGGTGACATTTATTTTTGGTGGGTGCCAACTATTGATGGAAGGTGATTAATATTTTTAATGGATGCTAACAATAGCTAGTGGGTGACAAAAATGGATGGTGCTCAATAGAAATAGATAATTTCTAACAATAATGGTTGGATTTTTCTAACCATTGTTAATAGGTGACATACACTACTAGTGGGTGTCATCTACTACTCCCACGTGTTAATTATTACTAGCAGGAATCAATTATTATTGGTGGGTACTGGATAAAACTAGTGGGTTCCAACTAAAATTGATGGGTGTTAATTATTTTTGGTAGGTAGTAGGTCTCATTAGTATCCATAAACTTAGTAACATGTGTCAAATATTTTTCCCACTCTATTTCAATGTGGGCATCAACTGGTTATTGATGGCACCACACATTTTCACTATAAATAGGGTTGCACCTCTTTATTTCATACTTTTGAAAAACTTCATACATTTGTTCCAACCTATTACACACCTAACTCATTGTAATTCCTACCATAACATTTATATATTAGGCAAAGACACTAATATTGAAAATTTTAAGGTCCTTCTCTGATATAGAAATGATGCAAGAATTTGAAAGATTAGGTCATGGTTTCATCAAAGATAAATAATTTAGGTTCATTGACTCCTATAGGTGGACTATTTTTTGGTACAACTACTATGAATTCCATGAAAATAGACTCTTAACTTATTTTTTTGGATTGTTTTGACTCCCACAAGTGGACGATAGAGTGTGCTGGTGGGTGGTAGAGTTGTGTTGGTGTTTGATAACTACTGTTGGTGCCCTCTTAAAAATTATGTCACCACTACTCCACATTAATGTTGAAGTTAGTTAGTTGTTTTTGGAATCACACATTTTCACTATAAATAGGATCAAGCTCCTTCATTTTGCACTCTTTAAAACTTATTACATCTACTTTGACCTCTTACACACCTAATGATATAGAGCATACACCAAGTTATCTCACTTATCCTTATTTCTAAATCCACTTCCTTATATAATGGTTCTTAAACCCACCTTCCAAGCTATGTTATTAAGAATCACCTAGTTCTCTTTTTTTCTTTTCTAGGCTTTTATCTTTCCCAATAGAGGTTCTATTACCCTCTCTTGTCACTTAGAAACTCACCAATACTTTTTAGACATCTACTTCTGCCTTTACACTATTAGTGTAGGTTTTTATTTTTCCCTATTATTTAATTAGGGAGATTATATATTTGTTTCTTCATGCATTTGTGTTCATCATGCCCTGTCTTTTTACAATAGGCACACTTAACCTTCTCCTTCTTAGGTTTAACATTGGAGGAGGAAGACTCAGTGTTGTTTTCGACAGGGTTGTTGTTTTCTTTCTTCTTCTCCTGGTCCTTGTTCTTTTTCCTCTTTTCTGCTGCGTTGAAACTTGCTATTGTGCATTGAGATTTGTGAGGTCTGCAAATTCAGTATCTCTCCTTTTTTTTACCCAACAAACTTAAAACTGCTTTCTTTTGAAAATGGCACACTTTTTCCTTGTTTGGCGTCCCATGTGGGCCCTTAGACACTTGGCCATCCATTAAATTGTCTTTTAATTTATTTTTTCAGTTAAAATTGACTTATTTTTAAAAAAATCAGTCAATTTGACTGAGTATTAAGTATTTTAGACAATTTGATAATTTGGGGGTTTAAATTTAAACTTGTATCTTCGCCTATCGAAGATGAAGGGTGAGGCCCGGATTGGCAAGGGGCCAATTCCCCCTCACAAATACCTCATTTGGATTCCTTACTCCTTGCCGATTCCAATGAGTGGTTGAAAGGCTGCTTTCTCTCTCAAAACAGGCATTTTTTTAATGTTTTAGTGCTATTTTTTTGCAAAAACACTAGTTTATGAGAAATTGAATCTTTAATATCTTGCAAACAGTAGATCGGATTTGGGTGCCATTTTTTTAAAAAGTGTTTATAATTAAATTATCCATAGTTTAGGCTTGTTATTTGTTAAAAATACACTAGTTTATAAAGTGCCTAAAATTTGGGTCTCTTGAGACGCATTGTTGGCTGAGTCTGACGTCCTATTTGCTTAAAGTCTTGCACTGATTGCTCTAAGACACATTCTCAGCTGAGCCAAATGTCTTTTGAGCATGCACTTGAATATTTGGGGGGGCTCAACATTTTGGGGGGTGTGATTGCTTTTCAGCACTTGCAATCTTTACTTTCATTCTCCTTTCTGCATAATTTCACAACTTGCAATCAACACAACTTCACCTAAATTTAGATTAAAATGGATTATTTTCAACTTAAACCCCTAACACCCTTCAAATATCATGAATGGAAGGTTAAAATTTCAATCATTCTTAGAAGTAAAGGGTTGTATAGGATCACCATGGGTACTGAAGTAGAACCTAACACTGATGCTGAAAAGGTCAAGTGGTACAACTGTAGTGATGAAGCCTATGGATTACTAAATTTTTATATGTCTCCAAAACTTCTCTTCCATTTAGAAATCTCCAAGACTCTCAAAGACATATGGGACACCCTAGAAACCTTATTTGGGAAGCTTGATGAGATGAGAGGTCATGAGCTCAAAAATGAACTCATAAGTCTAAGTCCTACCAACTTTGACACCCTACAAGACTTCTTCACTAAGTTTAAGTCCCTTAGATTACAATTGAAAGAATTTGGGATAGAGAAGAAAGATGATCAACTCATTCTTTCTATTCTTGCAAAGCTAGGTCCAAGCTATTCAGTCTTTGTCTCCACTTTCCATGCCACAAAAAGTACCCTTGGCACTACATGGAAAATGCCTTCTTTGGATTCATTCATTGTCAACTTGACTAGGGAGCAAGATAAGATAATTCAAATGTGCACAATGAAGTCTACTCAACCCCAAGCTTTGATAGCTAGAAATAGTAAGGACAAGACTTCAACAAAAGAGAAGAAGAAAAAGAACAAGGACCAGGTGAAGAAGAAAGAAACCAACAATCCTGCCAAAAACAACACTCAGTCTTCCTCCTCCAATGCTGAACCTAAGAAGGAGAAGGTTAAGTGTTCCTATTGTAAAAAGATAGGGCATGATGAACACAAATGAATGAATAAACAAATAGATCACCTAACTCATCTTCTAGAGAAGCACAACATAGGTGTTCTTGAGTCCATCAAGCAGAATTCATCTACCCAAGATTATACTAAGGCAAGGGTAAGGAGAAAGAAAATAGTAAGGCCCTTGTAGCTACAGTAGCTTCTACATCTTCATGGGTCATTGACTTAGGTGCTTTTCACCACATGGGCTCTTCCTTAGTTGAGTTTTCATCTTTAGAGCCTTGTAGCATGACTTCAATTAGTTTGGGTGATTACACATTAGTTTTCATTACAGAGAGAGGGTCAATTGAAATGGAAGGAAGAACATTCACTAATGTTCTAAGTGTTCCTTCTCTTTCAACCAATCTCCTATCAGTGTACAAAATCACTCACATTGGTTGGGGTATGAGAGTTGAGTTTTCACCAGATTCAGTGGCTATCAGGGAGTTGCATAGTGATACTATAGTGGCAGTGGGTAGGGAAGATCACCAAGCAAGGTTATACACCTTCTCACATTTTGCACCTAATTCTTCTCCAATAGCATTTCTGACTCATTCATATGGAGTTAGAAAATTATGGCATGAGTGGTTTGGCTACCTTAACTATTGCTACCTTGAGCAACTTTGCAAACATGACATGGTCATTGGCTTGCCTCGTGTCTAATTCTCAAAAGGACATTGTGAGGGGTGATCCCTTGGGAAGCATCCCAAAGTAAAATTTGATAAAGGCAAAGCTTGGAGGGCTTCACAACCTTTGGAGTTAGTCCATAGTGATGTATCGAGACCCTTTCCCAAACCATCTTTCACAAGGGCCAAGTACATCCTCACTTTCATTGATGATTTCTCTAGGTACACTTGGATATATTTTCTAAAAAAAAAGTCTAATGTGTTTGAAATTTTTCTAGACTTCAAGGCTCTTGTTGAGAAATAGAGTGAGAAATCTATCAAGGTTCTTCAAAATGATAATGGAGGGGAATATGTCAGCAATAGGTTTGAGCAGTTTTGCACCACAGAGGAGATTGGTTTGCAGTGCACAGTCACTTACAGTCCTTCACAGAATGGGGTTGTAGAATGCAAAAATAGGCTCTTAAAAGAGATGGGTAGCTATATGATTCACTCCAAATCCTTAGCACCATAGTATTGGGTTGAAGCCATCAATTGTGCTTGATACATTCAAAACAGGGTTCCTCACAAAGCTTTGAAAGGGATAACACCCTTTGAAGCTTGGCATAAAAGGAAACCTGATGTTGAGCTCCTTAGGGTTTTTAGATCCCCAGCCATGGCCCACATATCAAAGAAGAAATGCAAAGCTATGGAGCATTAGTCGAAGCCTTCCATCTTTGTAGGATATCTAGATGGTATTAAGGGGTATCACCTTCTAGATCCAGTCACTCATGAGTTGTTCATTGAGAGAAGTGTCCACTTTCAGGAGAGTCCTAGAGACTCAACACTTGGCACTTCTTCTCCCTCATTGGATCTACTTCTTCATGATGATTCCTCAGATTCAGATCAGCCACAATAGGTTCCTAAGCCAGAAACATCTTCTTCTTCCTCTTCGAGTTTAGACAACAAGAATAGTGATGTAGAGTCATTCACCTCTAGTCAATCAAAGGATGAGGAGTTAGCACCTGACTCACCCACTTCTAGGCCACTTTGGGCTAGATAGACACTTGAGAGTGCTGACACTTGGGTAGGAGATCCTATAGATGATAGATGCACTAGGGGGGATTTTTAGAGAGATCCACATGCCTTCTTTGCTTTAGTTTTGGATCTATAGACTTTTCAAGAGGCATTAGGGGTACTTAAGTGGGATAATGCTATGGAGGAAGAATATTATTCCTTAATCAAAAATCACACTTGGGACTTGAATTCACTTCCTAAGGGAAGGAAGATGGTTTGATGTAGGTGGATATATCAGACCAAATTTGCAACAAATGGGTTAGTTGATAAGTACAAGGCATGATTGGTCACCAAGGGTTTCTCACAGGTGATAGGCATTGACTACTCAGAGACCTTTGCACCCATTGCAAAGATGACTTCTATCTGACTCACTTTGGCTATTGCCATAGCACATGGTTGGGATGTGTACCAGATGGATGTGAAGAGTGCCTTTCTTCATGGAGACCTAGAGGTGGAGATCTACATGGAGCAGTTGCCAAGATTTGTTCAGGATTCTTCTTTAGTATGCAGACTTAAGAAATCTATCTATGGCCTCAAATAAGCCCCTCGAGCATGGTACACCAAGATGGATTCCTTCCTTCTCATAGTGGGTTTCACGAGGTGACATTTTGACCCCAATATCTACTTCTTATGGTAGGATGATTCACTCCTACTTTTGGTTTTATATGTTGATGACCTTTTGATCACCAGGAGTTCTTCATCGGCTATTTCAGCAGTGAAGGCATCTCTCCAAGATAGATTTGACATGATAGACTTGGGTTTGTTGCACTACTTCCTTGGCATCGAGATCTCACAGTTAGATTCAGGGATTTCTCTTGCACAGCCTAAGTATGCTCTTGACTTATTGGCTTAGTTTCACATGGCTGATTGCAAGCCATCTCTGACTTCCTTTCTATCAAAAGTCAAGCTTGAGGTTGACTATTCTTCACCATTGGTTGATGCCACTCAGTATCTACAACTTGTTGGTAGTCTCATCTACTTGACTCACACTAGGCTTGACATATCATAAACAGTGGGACTTATCTCCAGATTTATGCAGGAACCTCATGAGCTGCATTAGAAAGTAGCTAAGAGGATCTTGCATTACATACAGGGTTCACATAGATAAAGGATTCATTATAGATTTGGCATAGAGGTTGACTTGGTTGGATATACAGATTCAGATTGGGCTAGTGATTCATAGACTTGCAAGTCCACTTTTGGTTATAGTTTCTCTCTAAGTTCTGGTCCTATTAGTTGCTCTAATAAGAAGCAGAATGCTATTGCTATATCATCCATAGAGGCAGAGTACAAGGGAGTTGTTAATGTAGCTACTGAGGCTATTTGGCTTTAGGGGATTTTTTTAGAGTTTGGCATTCCTATCAGGCAGCCCACCATCATTTATTGTGACAACTAGAGTACCATTCAGATTTGCAAGAATCTAGTTCAGCACTAGCGAACCAAGCACATAGAGATTGACATGCATTTCATTCGAGAGCTTATTCATAGTCAGGTCATTGACTTAATCTTTTTCCAGTCTTTGGAGCAGGTTGCAGACATCTTCACCAAACCTTTCACCGAGAGCAAGTTCATTCATCTATGAGCTCTTCTTGGGGTGTGGTCTACATCTATAGCAACATCATCTTCAGGGGGGGCCTTCTAACTTCTTCATTTCTTTTATGTCTCTCTTTTTGGGGGTGAGTTTTTTCCTATGAGTTTTCTCCTTTTCTCTATCTTATGGGAGATTGCATTTGTACATGGGTACCTCATTAGGCTTAGTTGCTGGGACCCATTTTATATTTCCACATTGCCCACCTAAGTTGTGCTTATGGGGGGTATTAGTGTAGGTTTTTATTTTTCCCTATTATTTAATTAGGGAAACTATATATTTGTGCTTACATGGAGTTTTCCTACATTCGTGGGATAGGCTAGCTTATATGGAGATGTGTGTCATAGGTGTCATAAGAATGTCATAAGTAACTCCTTTAACTGGCTATTCTGGGTATGGGAGTTAATTCTCTATTCTTAGCACCTTGTCACCACCTTTCATGGAGGAGTTACAGTCTATTCTTGGGGTGCCTTGACCACCTTTTGTGGAGGAATTAATTACGTGCTCTCCTATATGTATTCTTCACTTTGGCCATCTTATGTTAATCAAATATTGGGTTTTATCCTATTTGTCTTGTGTATTTTATCTCCTTGTATAATTTCAAATTGCTTTAGCATCTATGTGATGTGCACTAGCTTCATCTCATGTGATCACGTCTCCATTGCATTCACATTATCTGGATTCTAGTAACAACTCTGATAGACACAACTGTGTCCACTTTGATAATAGTACTTGTAGCCCTATTTTTAGGATCTTCTTAGGTGTATGATCTTGTAAAAACCTATATCAAAAAACTAATAGCCTCTATAGATACCCTTTTATCTAATATATCTTCTTGCCAAGTCTTAGCCCTTAACTCAATTTTGGACCACTTTTAAATCTCTCTTTATGCCCTTGTTTAGGCATGTTTACCTTATTTATACTCTTACTCAACTAAAACCCATACAAACTAATCTATACCACAATGGAAACTTTTTATTCACTTTAATCACCTCAAATATGATCAATCCACAAAGTCTTAGCAATTTTTAATGGCTAGAAAAGGAAATATGGATGAAATCTTAGTTTAGGGTTTTAATGGCTCTATCTTAGATAAGAGCAATGTAAAATACACTATGAGCATTTGTTTTCATTTAAAAGATAAAAATTAGGTTTTTTTGGTTTATATTTACCTTTTACATGTTCTCTAATCCTTATATATCATGAATCAATCCACTTTTATGCCTTTCCACTTTAAAATACAATTGACTATATCAAACAAACAATTGTCTATAGGATTGTATTTTGTTTGGATGAAATGAAAACTCATACCAAGTGAGATAAAAAATCAAAGAACCTTAAACACATTTAATAAACTTACCTAGATTATTCTAAAGCACTTTATCATTGATTTCAAGTTCACTTTTTTACAAAGAACACACTGATCCAGAGTTTAGTTCAAAAAAGGTCCCAAGTCATGACAAAACCTCTTGCACATAGAAGATCTTATCAAGAGCTTTCTGGTGCTTCTTTTAGATCTCAAAATAGAGTCCAGATGCCCAAGTTATAGGCTACTAAAGTTATTTTGTGATAGGCAAAATAAGGAGGTGTCACAATGCATGGTGCAATTTGTATGTGACAAGTGGACCAATCACCTGTTGATACATGGCAGTCTATTTTTGTACATTTGTGCAAAAATTTGGTTTGGCATTTTGGTTTGGTTTTAGCCTCCGATCTTTGACGAGCAGTCATGTGGAGAACCATGGGCCCTGTTATTGGCTTGCAGGGGCCCCTTAGTGAGGGTCGACACACTTGGTTAAGGAGGGGTGCCTTGACCTCCATTTCATATTGCAATGTATTTGACTTTATTTTTAAACCTATATTTTGTGCCCACTGGATGCATGTGGGAAGATTCAATTATATGTTTTAAATAGCTTGGTAATATTTTGTAATTACCATTACCCCCATTAATTCACATGGGAAAACCAACACTTGCCATGCCACAAAGGCCTTGCAACTACCTTTGAGTGAAGCTCAAGAATATATGACAAGATTGGAGACCTTAATGCATACCATGTCTTATGTTATGAGAAATGCCACATCTGAATTAACCTAGCTTGTGACTTATCTTCCATCTTACCAAGTCATATGTTAAGTTAGAAACCATGCTAAGTTTGGTGCCTTGAGCCCACTAAAAGGGGCATCAACATTGTAAAAGGGAGCCACCAACCTATTAAAAGACACAAAGCCAATTTGATTTTGTAAATGTGGGATTAAAGCAATAGCCTAAGCACCCAAAAAAGGAGGCCGATGACTTGAACCTTGCACCTATTGTGCAAAATGGATAAGCCTTGACTGACTATGCGATAGGTTGGAAAACAATATGAAAGTAACAAACCTATATTTGAATGTAGTATTCGCTAGAATGTGTATTTTATTTTTAAGAGGCTGAGAGCTAGATGAAAGCTTGGAAATAACTTAAAAATGGATTTTGATCCATCATACAACCTAGTACATAGTGAGTAATCCTTTTTAAATATGTTTTGTAATTGAAAAGAGTAGTAGAAGTTATTTTATTATAAATTAGATAGACCAATAGTTTAAGTGAAGGGACTTAAGCACCTTTGGAAGGGGTTGAAGACTGAGGAAGGATTCTGTGTTGCTGAGCTTGAGTATATCAGTGAAGGTGGAGTCCTTATATAAAGATCAGCCCTGAGGTAAGTTGTGCAATGTTTCAAAGAATTTTTAAGCCATTTGTTGCACAAATTTAATGGAAACAGTCCTCACTATTGGGTGGACCCAGAGACACAGGCAAGAGATGTTAAACTCTATTATCAATGTCGTATGATAAAATTGTCATTTGATTGCATGTTTTATTTTAGTTTTTGATTTTTAATTAATCATGAATATATGTAAACTTTAAAATTTGACATTTTATGACATTTTTAAAAATCAAACTGGTTTAATTGGTGAATGGAAGTGAAAAGTCTTTAGTTCCAATCCAATTCGATAATCAAGAACACTTAATTGCCAAATAATTTGCAAGTTTTTTTGAGTATTTCAAGAATTTGATAAGTTTGAGAGATTTAGTATCCATATTTTAAATTTCACTTTGATTTTATCAGTGTAGTTTATAGATCAAATTGGTATCAGAGCAATTAGAAATTAGGGTTAGCTTATGATTATGTGATTTGACAGTTGCTTTCAGTTTATTAGTTTTTAGTATTTTGTAGACTTGATTAGATTACAGTGTGAAATTGTGTAATCAGTGTGTTTGTAGGAAAACATGGGCATGTTTTCACATAAAACTAAGATGGAAGAGCTTGAAATCATCAATACCAAGATTCAAGATGAGAATGCATTCCTGAGATGCAAGCTCTTAGCTCTTGAAGAGCAAGTTGCAAGTTTGAAATCAAAGCTTGAATCTAAGGATGAGCTCTTGATCAAATTGCAGTGTGGTGAACCAAAGAAGGCAATACCTTCTACTTCAGATGCAGAGACTATGACTGAGTGTACTATAAGTTATTCACCAAGTAATTCATCTTCTTCTTTCCATTCAAATTCAAATTCAAGTAATTATTCTTTTGGTAGTTATGAAAAACACACTAAGGGTATAAGATCCAAATTGTTGAATAAAATGGGTTTTAATGGAAGGGGTCTTGGTTGAAATGCCCAAGGAATTACTAACCCAATATAGATAGAGCATAGATCTCTTCATGTAGGTTTGGGTAAGACTAGTGAGCAGGTGGATATTAGAGAAAATTCCTCCATAGCTAAAGGAAGACAAGATTCTAATAGCAAAGGTATGAGGCCACCAGTAGAGCATGTGTAGTGTAAGAGAATAGGTAGAAGAGGTATTGAGATTCCACCTCCCAGTTCCTACACTAGAGTTAACACTAAATCTTCTGATCCACTTTTTATGTTTAAGAAATTTGGATTTAACATTCAGAAGATGATACAATCATTTCTTTGCACTTTTTATGGTATGCATAACCATAGTGTTGCATTTTATTGGAAGAGACATGATTTGATTAAGTAGATTTTAGGTGTTAAAGACCAATATCATCATGGAAAAACAAGAAAAGGTAAAAGGGAAACCTCACCATGAAGATTTTATGCACTCATTGCCATATGAGTGGACATCAGATTGATCATTGTTTTAAACTTCAATCATCTTCTCATTCTAGACATGGTAAAACTAAGATTATTTATCAACCTATTAATAAGGTTAATGAAGTTAAATCAATCCATAATGATGTTCAAGAATCCACTGAGGAAATCAAGTTAATTAGGCAAAAAAATTGATTAAGTGGATTTATAATGCACTTAATTTTCAAATAATTGTTAAAAATTTAGTTAAGGGAAAGAACAAACTTTGATTATGCATTATTAGAGTTTGTGAGAACACTTCAAGATAGGTTTATCATTTGAAGTATTTCAATTCTCACCTTATGTTGAATAGCTCTATGTTTTGGAAACTCATGTTTATGCTGAGTGAGTTGTCTATGGAATTGATAGGACTTTAACTCATTTGATCAGTTGGAGATAATAGCAGAATGCATGTTGTGGGTTGAGTTAATTTCCTTACAACACTTGTCTCATATTTAACTACTATTTTGAGAATGTATCTATTTTTGGCAAATGGATGTATAGATGCATTGTAAAACCCTATGGGCATGTTTGGATGTTAGGCAATATACACTTTGTGTTGCTTGCATTTGCTTAACATTGTAAGTCCCATACCAGTGCATTGTATTACAACATTTATTGTATGTTTTTGTCATTAAAAAACTTGTTTTATAGTTACATTGGGAATTGTTTTAGTTTATTGAGATTTCACCGCTTTACAAGATGTGACATGGGTAGACAATTTTGGTATGTTGTGATCAATTTATTGGAAGTTGCAGATTCATTTACTCATGCCATGTTGTAGGCATTTTTATTTGAGTCGTGAGTCATTTATTTTGCTAATGTTTATCTCTTGCTATGACTGGGTTATATTTGATGTGATACAATAGACCAGTTATCAATTTCAGGAGATAGTAGACTTTTGGAGACTAGAAGCTCCTTTTTTAGGGAGGTGTGATCTAGAGTTCAGTTCAAAAAAAGGTCCCAAGTCATGATGAAACCTCTTGCACATAGAAGAGCTCATTGAGATATTTTTGGCACTTCTTTTGGATCGTAAAATAGAGTCTAAATGCCCAACTTATAAGCTACTAAAGTTATTTTGTGATAGGCAAAATAAGGAGGTGTCACAATGCATGGTGAAATTTATATGTGACAAGTAGACCAATCACCTGTTGACATGTGGTAGTCTATTTTTGTATATTTGTGCAAAAATTTGGTTTGGTGTTTTGGTTTGGTTTCAGCCTCCAGTCTTTGATAGGTGGTCATATGGAGAACTATGGGCCCCACTATTGGCTCGTTGGGGGTCCTCAGCGAGGGTCGACACACTTGTTTAAGGAGGGGTGCCTTGGCCTCCATTTCATATTGCAATGTTTTTGACTTTGTTTTTAAACCTATATTTTGTGCCTACCAAATGCATGTGGGAAAATTCAATTATATGTTTTAAATAGCTCGATAATATTTTGTAATTACCATTACCCCCATTAATTCAAATGGAAGAACCAACACTTTCCATGCCACAAAGGCCTTCCAACTACCTTGCCAAGTCAAGCTCAAGAATATATGCCAAGATTGGAGACCGTAATGCATACCAAATCTTATGCCATGAGAAATGCTACGTCTGAGTTAACCTAGCTCATGACTTATCTTCCATCTTACCAAGTCATATGTTAATTTATAAACCATGTTAAGTTTGGTGCCTTGAGCCCACCAAAAGGGGCGTTGACATTGTAAAAGGGAGTTGCCAACCTATTAAAAGACACAAAGCCATTTTGATTTTGCAAATGTGAGATTAAAGTGATAGCCTAAGTTCCCAAAAAGGGAGGCCAATGACTTGAACCTTGCACCTATCATGCAAATTGGATAAGCTTTGACCGACTATGCTATGGGCTAGAAAATAATATAAAATGAATGAACTTATATTTGAATGTAGTATTTGATGGACTATGCATTTTATTTTTAAGAGGCTAAGAGCTAGATGAAAGCTTGTAAATAGCTTGAAAATGGATTTTGATCCATTATCCAACCTAGTACACAGTGAGTAAGCCTTTTTAATTATGTTTTGTAATTGAAAAGAGAAGTAGAAGTTATTTTATTATAAATTGTATAGATCAATAATTTAAGTGAAGGGACTTAAGCACCTTTGAAAGGGGTTAAATACTGAGGAAGGATTCCATGTTGCTGAGCTTAAGTGTATCAGTGAAGGTGGAGTTTTTGTATAGAGATCACACCTGAGGGAAGTTGTGTAGTGTTTTAAAGAATTTGTAAGCCATTTTTAATGCAAATTTAATGGAAATGGTCCTCACTATTGGGCAGACCTGGAGATGTAGGCAAGAGATGCCAAACTCTGTTATCAATGTCGTATGGTAAAATTGTCATTTAATTGCATGTTTTATTTTAGTTTCTGATTTTTAATTAATCATGAATATATGCAAAGTTTAAAATTTGACATTTTATGAAATTTTTAAAAATCAAACCGATTTAACTAGTGAATGGAAGTGAAAAGTCTTTCGATAGTTCCAATCCAATTCAATAATTGAGAACACTTAATTGCCAAATAATTTATAAGGTCTTTTGATTATTTCAAAAATTTGATAAGTTTGAGAAATTTAGTATCCATATTTTAAATTTCACTTTGAGTTTATTAGTGTTGTTTATGGATCACATACTCACAGTCCAATCTTGTAAAAATTACAATAGGAAACAAATTATTCTGGCCCTTTTCCTATGACTAGAGGGTTTGTTTCATGATCTTCAAAGAGTATAGGTTCAAATAAGTATAAATAATATTTAAAAAATAATACCATATAATTTACATCCTTGATTCCTTAACAACTAATATACAGTCTACACATTCAAGAAATGACTCTCAAAATAGGGGTTATTTGCAAGTATATTTGAACATCAGGTGAGTTGATTACTATTTCACATAACTTGTAATCTCTAAAACATTTATTCATTCAAGAAACCTTTAAATTTTTTATCAAATTCCATGTTAATATCAATTTTATAAACACAATCTACAACAAAATAGATAACTCACTAATAGGGTCTGTATCTATAGATTCTTGAATATGATCTCCTTTTCTCATTCCTTGAAGCAAATCCTCACACAAAAAAAATAAATTATCATTCATGCATGCTTTGAAACAATTGCACATTTCATTATTTCATCAATCACAACATATGTAATTAGCAACAATAGCAAATGACCTCAATAGGGTTTGTGCAAATTATTCATTCCAAAATAGAGGTTACAATAACATCAAAACCTCCTTCATAAAAACTTTTCAATTCATAATATTCCCCTACATCATACTCCTAAGGGGATAATTTTTTTTACACCCATAGTCTTCTTCTTTCAAAATCTCATATAAGTGTGTGTGCTCTTGACTACCACACTTGTACCTTGTCTTGCCTCTTACTATCTTCCTCCATGCTATACCTAAAAAATACAAAAACTCATTAAAGAAATCATGTTATTTCTCATGCCCTTGAGGCATTATCCAACTCTCCTCTTTTTTTTCTTGTTTCTCTTACTCCCAAGCACCTTCATGTGCTCTGTATTCTTCACTCTTCCTCCTTGCATCAACCATCAATGCCCCTTGCTCTGCTCCTTGCACATGTTCTCCTTCATATAAAACCTATAATTCAATCATAATAGCTGAAACTTATTCTTGTAAAGTGTCTCTATTCCCTTGACTTATTCTTTCCTTCATTAATGCCCTTATTTTAGACACTATTACTATATTACACAATTCTATATTTTCTTTTGTAACCTCATTAACCATTTCTATATACATTTTATAAGGATCAAATCCATATTCTTTCTTCAAATATTCATACAAGATTGAATATTCCTCAAACCTTTCCTTATGCTGGTATCCCATTTTTCCTTTGATTCACTTGCATCCTATTGAGTGAGGATCTTGTCATTCTTCATTTTATCTTGCTTCCAAAATGGCTAACCTGCTTGTTCTTATTCCATCAACATGACTTTACCTTGAGTCTCTTCTTCATCTTGAATTTTTTTTATCACCACTTGGTCATATGCTTCTTATTTTCATTCCTTGAGCCTATGAATGGGATAAATTATCTCATTCTTCTCTTCATATCTCAAACCTGCATTTACACATACCAATACATCATTAGATTTCAAAACATGAGTCTTTATTGCCTCCTTGTCCTTCATCTTTTGTCTTTTTCTCTTTTTCACTAATTTATTGATTAGCCACTTGAGTGGCTTCTTTCACATGACCGATCCAAGATGTGGGTCACAATCTCTTTTAGTTGCTCTATCTTGGTTAGCATCTCATCCATTTTTGCCTCATCTCTGCCATCTCTCTCTCTCCATCTCAATCTTCTTCTTGATGTCTCCATGCACCATCTTCTCTTTGTGGTGGCTCTTCTCAACCTTGCCTTTTTTCTTCTTTTCTTTTTCTCCCCTCATCTCAACTAAGATACCTGTAATTATTTAGCCTCATCCAGACCTATTCTCCTTTTTGACAAGCCTTCCCTTACTTGACACATAATGACCTTACTTGGGTCTCTCTTGTCCTACCTATAGGACTCTCTCAGGATCACCCATGAGCTTCCTTCTTGAGATTTTCATGATATTTTCTCTTTATATTCAAGAAATATTGGATTAAGGGCTATGCCACCTATATTCTCACTTTATTTCAACTTATTTCTACCTCTTTATACTTGCAACATCTTCATTCTTTCTTGCATTCTTCATTAGCATCTCACAACATCTTTTCAAACCAACATTAAACATGTATTCAAAAAAGTCTTCTTGCATATGAAATCAATAATCTCAAAACAAAAAAATACATTTACAATATAATCTTCTTGCTTTGATACCAAATGATGTAGAACATACACCAAGTTATCTCACTTATCCTTATTTCTAAATCAACTTCGTTATACAATGGTTCATAGACCCACCTTTCAAGCTATGTTATTAAGAATCACCTAGTTATATTTTTTGATTATCTAGGATTTTATCTTGAACAATATAGGTTTTTTTACCCTCTCTTATCACTTATCAACTCATCAATGATTTCCAAACCTCTACTTCTGCCTTTACACAACTTTGTCCACTTTGATAATAGTCCTTGCAGCCCTATTTTTGGGCTCTTTTTAGGTGTATGGTCTTGTAAAAAACTATATTATAAAATAATAGCCTCTAAAAATACCCTTTTCTCTATTCTCTATTCTTTCTAAGTCTTAATCCTTAACTCAATCTTTGGACCACTTTTAAATCTCTCTTTATGCCCCTGTTTAGGCCTATTTACCTTGTTTACACTCTTAATCAAATAAAACATGTATAACATAATACATACCATAATGGAAACTTATTATTCACTTTAATCACCTAACATATGATAAATCCCCAAAGTCTTACCAATTTTTGATGGTTAGAAAAGGAAATATGGATAAAACCCTGATTTAGGGTTTTAATGGCTCTATCTCAATCAAGAGCAATGCAAAATCCAATGTGAGAATTTGGTTGAGTTTAAAAGATCCAAATTAGTTTTTTTTTGTCTATATTTAACTTTTACACGTTATCCAATCTTTATACATCATGAATCAATCCATTGTTATGCCTTTCCACTTCCAAATACACTTGACTGTATCAAACAAATGACAGTCTACATGATTATATTCTATTTGGATGAAATGAAAATCATACCAAGAAAGATAAAACATAAAATAAAATTAAACACATTAAATTAAATTAACTATATAACACCAAATAAATTTATCATTAATTTTGAGTTAACTTCTTTGTAAATAACACACTCACAATCCAATCTTGTAACAATTACAATAGGAAACAAACCCATTTTGTCCCTTTTCCTATGACTAGAGGGTTTTTTTGATGATATTAAAAGATTATAGGTTAAAAAAAATTTCAATAATCTTTAAAAAATAATTCCATATAATTTCCAACGTCCTTAATTCCTTAACAACTAGTATACAGTCTACACATTCAAGAAATGACTCTCAAAATAGGGGTTGTTTGCAAGTATATTTGAACATCAGGTGAGTTGATTACTATTTCACATAACTTGTAATATATAACACATTATTAAATCCTTAAATAAACCTTTAAAATATTTATTAAATTCCAAGTGACTATCAATTCTATAAACATAGTTTACAATAAAATAGACAACTTACTAACAGGGTCTATATCTATAGATTCTTGAATATGATATCATTTTCTCATTCCTTGAAGCAAATCCTCACATAAAAAACATACATTATCATTAATTCAATATTTTAAATAATTCCACTTTTTATTCTTTCATCAATCACAACATATGTAATTAGCAACAACAACAAATGACCTCAAATAGGGTTTATGCAAATTCTTCATTCTAAAATAGAGGTTACAAGAACATCAAAACCTCCTTCAGGCAAACTTTTCAATTGATCCATTCCTTTACATAAAATTTATTTTGAGTATTCCCTCCTCAAAAATTGACTACCCACACTATATATTTCCTAACTATGATAAAAAAAAATCTTAAAACAAGATTCATAACTATTTCTTGATCAAGAACTTTCAACAACACCTAGATCTACATAGGCTGGTGGACTGCCACCTCACACTTTACATAACATATGTATGAAAAAACCATCTTGAAGAACCTTTGAAGAGACCTTATATTTATATTACAACATTTTTTATCCATTACATATCACCAATACTTAATTAGACCCACTAATACATCTTGAAAATTTGAAAATCCCTTTTGGTGGGAAAACTAACTTTGAACTCAAATTCAAATTTAACTCAAATTAATGACTCTTAATAAACTTACTATACCATATTTTATCATTCATAAGATGAACTTGCATCACCTAACTCCATACAATGCCTACCACAACTTTACCGCTTCTACTACACAATGGTTTCCCCAAACTCATTCTCATTAAAAACAATGTACAAGAGCCTCATATACCCATATGCAATTTTATTAATATAGGAAAAAGTTGAATTCATGTAATAAGTCTAGAAATTATATTTTTATGGGTTTGTGAAGATGCGCCAATATGACATAGACCCTAGCTTACTAAAAAAATTCATAGGAGCTATGACCGTGCAAAATCAATGTTCATCATGAAACTGTAATCATAGGTTTTACAATTTGGGATCATCCCCAAATACATCCATAATTTAATAAGGATCCCAGACAAAAATTCTAACCCTATCACCACCCATTACTTGATAATAGACTAGGACAAGAAGTATATAGAGTTCTACTATGTCCTGTAGATGGATGGTTCATAGTTTTTCATTAAATTATTATTATTTTCATTTATATTTTATTTTAAATTTTTTACACCTATTAAACATCCTTAACATATATTTCCATTACAAATACCCACACTCATAATAAAATGGGCTTCTCTATGCAATACGTAAACTATCCTTTTCTTTTGTCCATGATTGAATCTTCTCAAGTTAGAAGTGTACTATAGGGAAGAGCATTAGACATTCTGATACGAGCTATTTTTGACATCCTGTATACTTTGAATGGCCAAAAATTTGATTGTTTTTTGTATTTATCAAACAATATTATGAGTGATTTATCTTATGTACTAACCATTAATAATTTTAATTTTGCATGCACTAATTTTATTATTGCTTTGTATAATGAGGTATTTCACCAATTGGAGAACATGAGTATTCTTACATCTCTTCATGATAAAATGAAGATAAATTCTTTTTCCATTGTAGATCAAGAGGTGAAATAAACTTTTAAATTGAATTTTAAATTTTTGAAAAATTATTCTATGTACTCTATCTAATTGAATTAATATTTTCCTCCTCACATAAAAAACTCTGGAACTATTTTCAAGAAGATAAGTTATGGTAAAAGGTCTCCAACCCTGAGGCCTCTAGAGAATAAAATATGGATGAAAAATCATCCCCTCATAAATTGATAGGCAAAAAAAGATGCATATTTCTATTATGCCTCCTCTAGATCTAGTTTAACCATCACAAACTCAAACTTGCTCTCATGTTACTAATAATACTATAGTCTTATTCACACTATTGATAATTTTATTATATATTTTAGTGTTTTATTTTAATCATGTTAATTTTATATCATCCTTAGAATCTTTCCCCCAATCTTATAAACATCAAAAAAATCCAACAATTTAATTGAAACAAAAATCTCTAGGGGTTCTTCAATAATGAGGAATGCACTTATCAATATTTTTTACAATATATTTAATAAATATTAAAATTTTTCTCATTTGCTAGTTTTTTTGTCTCGTTTTTAATTTATAGGGACCCTTGCTCAAAGGAAACTTTTTGTTCCATCACCAATAGTCAACCAAGTTGTAATCAAGGGCAAAAAATTATTATTTCTATCCCCAAGTAGTGGCACAATGCATTTGACAATGTTTAAGTTTCCAAATCTTTCTCTTGGTGCTATCCCTAGTTTATGGGGAATCACTTTATTATAACAAAAAGATCTTGATGACAAGTTTTTATGGATGGAGAGTGGGTATCAGTATAATTTTTTCAACCATGATATGATCCAGGGATCATAGCTAAAGGTGCCACAGGTTGGTTCCCAACAACCACAAACACCCACCTCTGATCTACCATAGGCACTTCCCCTCCTAATCCCAAGATTACAAAGATGGATGATGAGATTACTACATTTATTTTAGATAACTTATTGGTGGATAATAATGTTACATATGTAAAATCAATTTTATTGGGTGAATTTGAGTGTTTTAGATTATGGGAGTTAAGGGTTAAAGTTTTAATTCAAGAAATAAATGCTCATTTTTACAATCACTCCCAACATAACTAGTTGTTCAAATTGGTTAAACATCAACTAGTAAAAACTAAAGTTTTGTTGAATCAGGGTATTTCAGGGGCAATAACTATTACTAATAATTATAATGATAATGTTTTAGATATTATGTTAAACAAAATAATAATTTAAATGTAAAATCCCAAGTGTACTACAACAAATGGGAAAAAGACAAAAGCCTTATGCTTATCATTGATGTAGAAAAGGAGAAAGCAGTGGTAAATTCTATTAAGTTATTTGGCATTTACATTTAAATTTTTAGTTAAATAAATTATTTGTTTAATTATAGTCAAAATATGAGAATTTAAAGAATCAAGAGAGGGTATTCGAAGCGCACCTCCAAAATTCATGTAAAAGTTTAAATGCAATGATTTCCTTGAAATAAAAACTTGTTTTATTGAATAAAAAATAATACATTGAAAAAAATCATCAAGGAGCATGGATTGGATCCTCATATTTTGTTCAAGCATAAATCTAATATGGATCCATCATTACTTTTGGTAGGATATGTAGCAAAGGAAGAATAATACAATCTTGACAATATTAATGTTGCAACCTAGGATATTCTACAATTAGGGATATTAAAAGATGATACAAGACGTGGAGAGGGAATCTCTTCTGCAATAGAAAAGAAGACAGACACTCTACATATTGAAAAATAATGAATAAAATAATGTAAATATTATAGTATTATAAGACACCAATTTCAAACTAAAATATTGTATTTGTAATTTTAGCTTATCTCCAAAAATCAATATGTATTTTTTATTTATGGCTTCCCTCATGTTTATAGTGTTCAAATTTTGCATCTATATTTCCAATTCAATTAATCATATATTAATGTGAATTGTGATATGATGTATTTATAGACAAAAATTTATATAAATTGTGTGTATGTTTAAATTTTAAAAGAATTTGAAACTAGTAGACTGATTAATAAATTATAACATTTGATTGATATACAATCTCATTGTGACAAAACACTTGATACATGTATTTTTGTCAAATATACATTGTGCTTCTAATATTTTAGTGTGATTAATTTTAAAATAATTGAATTATCACACAAAATATTTTTGAATAAATACCACAAAAAATATAATAATTGGTAATGAATTAGATTCTAGTATTTCTATTTAGAATACATACCAAACTAAAATTTGGGTAGCTAAAACAATCCTTTCACAACTCATTCTTTATAGCTGGAATTATTATATATTTTCTTAGAGGAAATTTGACTATCAAAATTAAGATCATCTCTATTGGTCATTATATGAGTCACTCATCCTCTTTAAATGAGTTAACTTCAAATTATAAGTGTTATTTCATAAGCAAACCAATCCACAAGATAATGAGAATCATACAACCTCAAACAAGTTTAAATTTTTGTCTAATGTACTCTAAAGTTTGGATTTAACAAAATATAATGCACTAAATACCCTTTCAGATTCCAGATACCCCCAAATCATTTTTAGTAGAGTTTATACAATAAAAAATATCCACTGTTATTTTCTTATTAGACATTGCTAGAGTAAATTTTTTTCCATAGCCTCGTAATAGCACCACTTTCTACTGGTTCATTTAAACATCAATATTGTTCAATAATTGTAAGTCCAAAATGTGTTAATTGAGACATTAGTGAATCATTTCACAAAATAACTTTAATTTCAACTCCATTGATCTCCATAGATTTATTGAAATGTTTAATGAGAGTACCCATGTATTTGAGAAATAAATTACTTGTTAGTTTTTCACCATTTTTAGTGTTCCAAAATATGGGATTCATCACTCCCATGGATTCAATAAAGTCATCCTTTTTAAAATTATCTAAAACTTTAGTAGACAAGATTTGTAAAATATTTCTTAGTTTCATCTACATCTCATAAATAACAGTATCATATAGTACACATGTTACAAAAATTTCTTCAATTTTTTCTCCTACTAAATCATCATGTTTATTTGAATGTGTGTAGTGGTATCTACTTAATAATAACCATGATAAAAATGTGATTTATAATATTAAACTTTAAATAGATTTTAGGGTCCTTAATGTTTGTTAAAAATTTCTTACTACCAAATAATAGTCCTTTAAAACATTCTTGTGAGAAGTATAACATATATGGAGATTGACAAATACATTTTCTCAACCATATGAAGTCAAAAATGTATATGGATATATCTTGTGTATGTTTCATCAAAAATTTAATTTATTTTAACATAGGTATAATGACACATAATGTCAACAAATATCCTAAATTTGTTAAATGGTATAATAAATCTTTTGCCTTGTCAACTTCCATCTGGTATATATACATAAAACCTACTAATGATGGATATTCTCTACAAATTATACATTAAGGATCATACATAGAGATAAATATTGTATCAAAATATTTCAAAATAATTTTAACATCAATCACTCCAATCACACATTTATAAAACCCTACAAATATTTTTGGACTGTTTGACATAAAGGCATGCAAGTCATAGATAAGCTCCTTCACTTTTGTGACATTTTCAAATGTGCTAAAAATATTGTAAGTAAGATTCATTATATGAGTCATGCAATGAATTATAACCATATATGGGGAAAATATTATTTGTAATAAAACATAGAGACAAGTTTTATGTCTTTACATCACTGATGCACCATTATCATCAACACACACTAACTAGGTAGCTATAACATAATCATCCATCTCAACTATATCCTTCAAATTAGAGATAATCAATATGTAAAGGTTTTCAACATTATAATTTTATGTCATTTTATGCATAATCAATAGATGAGTTTACCTTGAATGGTTATGAATAGTATAAACATGAATGCAATCCCATGATGTTTTGTTAACTTCTATAACCTCATCAATTGATATCAAGATAAACCATGTATTTTTTACTTTTTATTTCAAATCCTCCTTTTCAATCATGGAAATACATTTTTCCATTTCCCAAACACTACTATCTAACCGATGAGATTATGGAATGCTATAAAATCCATTATGTTGGAATAAATTCATATAGTCTATAAAATTTGGTATAAGTCTACCTTTTTTCAGAATTTGATATATGGTAGAAAACTATACATTTTTGGCATGAAGATTAACTTGAGTAAATTTTCCTAATTGAGCTATTATTGTTCGTACTTTCTAAATGATATGTCATATATGTTTATAGTTATTTTCATACTTTATTGTGTACTTTACATGCATTCATTATTTTATATCTTTCCATCTTTGTGTTTTCTATGTTTGTCCATCTTTTTGTTTTACTGACATATATATTTTTCTATAATGTTTCTCAATTGTGTCCAAGTTAAGCTACATTTTGTGGTCCTTTCCTATTTTCAAACTATATATTATATCTCTACATTTTATTGGAGTACCAACACCATTTCTAGCTCTATTAGTTAAATGAATGGATATTTAACTACCCAGTTAAAGACATAAAGTTTATGTTTGATGAGTACAAATCTCATCTAATATTTGGATCTCATCATCAATAATGTCCTATAGTTTCATCTTCCTTCATAAAAAAATACGATTTGAAATTTTAACTAAAGTTGGCATTTCATGAGATATATAAATCTATTCTTATATTTGCACCTCATCTAGTTTGTATTATCCTCCACTTGAGGAATCTCATAGTCATAGTTAAGAAGTATTCAAGTGATTGCATGTCATTATCAATATATTTTCACATGGTGACATGTTGTCATTAATTCATATATTTGGAATACAATTATTTATGATTTCTACATTCATTTACCTTTGAATTGTTATTGAACCTAAATATGATACTAAAAATAAAGAAAAATACATTTCATCATTTAATATAGTACATGTATTTGGTGTGGATGATAGTTTCTTCAGGGTATTTTTATGGCTGGATAAAATAAGTTAAATAAGTTTTTTTTAAAAAAAAAAAAAAAAAAATTATCCCACCCCCTTAACATTTCTAATAGATTCCATTTAATCAGTCTTTTAAAATACATATAGGTGATAGATGTTGGTGAGTAATGTAAATGCCATTAGAGAAAGCTATCAGGTGGCATGAGTACTATTGGGTGGCATGAATTATATAAAACCTCATGATTATATCAAACAACACTAATGGTAAAGGGTGTATGGATGGTGTTGAATGACATAGGTGTTTTTGAGCAATGTAAATGCTGGTAACTACCATAGAAGCTGGCAGGAAACATGAGTAATACTGAGCAAGATAAACAATATTGGATCACATAAAAACTAATGAAAAACACTAATGTTGAAGGGTTCATGAATGTTTATAAATGAGACAAATTCTATTGAGCAATGTGGATGCTCTTAGTCATCATGAATGCTAGTGGGTGACATAGTCTAAGATGGGTGATAACTATGTTGACAAACAATAATGGAAAGAATGAGTTGTAGTAATGCAAATATGATTTGGAAGTTTGATAATCAAAGGATTATATAGTACATATAGTGGTGAATGTGCTTAGATTCACTTTTGACTTAGTGAAAAAATATATTTATAAGTATGAAATCTATTTTAAATAGTAGGCAAGCCAACCTAAAAAAGTAACTTTCATCTACATAATTTAGGTGAATCCATGTTAGTCATTGCCCCCAAAAATCACCAAATGCTAATTTATAAAACTAGAATATTCATGAATTAATAAAAAATCTCCACTAAAATTTATCCTATATTGAATTATTCTCACTCCTCCAAAGTGAGATGCAAACCATAGATAAAAAATAATATATGGATAAGATCTCTTGTGAAGTGAACTTATTACATGGGTTGATGCCATATATTGAAGTTCAAATGAAACATATTTTAGAATACTTGTTGAATATAAACACAAGTCCACCATCTAATAACACACACTCCAATCATTCAATTTTCCTGATTAGAACAGTCATATCCCAAATACTGGTGCAAGGAAGATGCTTCCAAAAGTGTAAGTGCAAAAGTTCAATGGTATGGATCTAATCACTTGGATCAACAAAATAGAGGACTTATTTGACCTACATTAGACTTAATTTTCACAAAAGGTGGACATGGTATCCTTGTATTTGGAACCAAACTAGTTCATTTGGTACATAAAACTTTTTGACCAAAAGAAAAAAGGGTATTTATGTGACTTGGTTAGTGTTCATGAATGAGCTACAAATGCACTACAATAATATTTTGACCAATAACTAATTTAGTCAGTTATAAAAGCTATATAAAATAGGGATAGTTAGGGATTATATTACACAATTATAAAACCTTTATTTATGTGTGACTAAAATCATAATAGATAACCTAAGTGATCTATTCTTTAGTGGTATCAAGGATAACATTCAACTAGATGTTTAAAAGTTTAATCCAATATATATATTTAAATCCATAGTATGTAAAATTTGGGTAGATGAAATGTAATTATCAAAAGGAGGTGTTTCACTACTAAAAAAGAGTGCATTATTTCAATCCATTCATTCCCTCAACCTACCACATTGACTCCTAAACAAATTGAAGAGAAAATAGTAAAAGGAATATGTTTCAATTATGATAGAAAATGGGGAAAAAGACAAAAATTAACTAATAATAAATTATTATACATTATAGGGACCAATGAGTAAGACAAATATTATGAAACATCTAATGAGGAAGAAGAGGAACCAAAAACATAATACAAAGAGTACCAGATAAATATCTCATGCCATGCATTTTTTGATATCAATACTCCACAAACCCTTAAGGTCACAATTTTATTCAAGAAGTAGAAGGTGAAAATATTTATTGACATAAGGAGTACACATAATTTCATCAAAAATAAGTTGGTGGGATGTCTAAACTATTTTATTTACCTAGGTCCATAATTTTAGGTCATGATTATAGATGGTGGCACAATCAATTATTTAGGAAAATGCCATAGTATCAAACTTTCTATGGGAGTCTACAAGCTAGATTCCCATATGTTTTTTACTCTCATGGGTGGAGAAGACATTATTTTAGGATTCCAATGGCTCACAACCTTAGACACAATAGAAATGAATTTCTAAGAGCTAATCATGTGCTTTCATTCTAAAGGTAGAACATTTGAATTTGAGGATTAAGAGACAAATCCACATAATTGGTTAGTTCTCATAATATGTAGAAGATTATCAAAAAAGGGATGAAGGATGAAGCTGTTATATGAGAAATAATGGATGGATAATATTCATGTAGTCAATAAATAGAGAATGCATTTGATGGGTAGACACTTTAAGGTAAAGATAACAAGATGCACATAATATCATTAGTGATGTGCATCCCTCGGGCACTAGATACACTTAGAAAGAATCCATATTGACTAATAAATTTTCACCATAATAAGTGGGTTATTATTATTTCTATATAATTATTGGTCGGTGCTACTTTATCCCACTTGGTGAAATAGTTGGTTGTAGTGATGATATAAAGCACACTGGTTCTACATGTAGTAGGAGAAATTAGCCCTACAAAGTTGATGACTCATGTCTCAAAGGGATATAATGCCAAGATAGGAATCAAAGTAATTTTATCTTAATAGTTTGGATTTTTAGTCCTTTGGAATTCATTTCACTTGCACGCATGGTCTTTTGCATCTTGAAACAAAGTGGACCACTATAAGCCAAAAAGTAGAATCTTACACCTGGTGGCTTCTCTAGTGAAATTGACCCAAAATATGCCCTTATGTAATATCCATAGGTGATAATGTTCAAGTATAAATATACACAAAATCTCCTCTTACCATATTTTTGAAATTTCCCCTTCAATAAGTTAGTATGGGGTGACATGCATGACTAGTTGCTTCTTCTCCTTAGTTAATAAATTTCTAGGAGCAAAACTTAATGTTATAAAAACAACTATGTCCTCAATATATTTTGAAATGTAATAAATAAAATATAGCTATGCATTGTTAAACCCATATTCAATGTTTCATGCTTCATTTACATTAGTTATGTACAATAAATCATCATGTCCTAAGTATTATCTTCCTATCTTGACAATAATTGAAAATTGAAACTCTTGAAATAATAATCCATATACAAATATGACCATGGAGTAGTGGTTTATTGATGATATACTTGATTTCTTCATGATATATGAAGAAGGTAAAAGGTGTAGCAAATAGACATTAGTGAAGATTTTAAAGTGCATAGACCATGGACAAGGCTTTGTGCTTCATAGTAGTGTATTTTTATTATTTCAAGGTAAGTTTATGGTTGGTGAAGTAAATGTGGTGATCAATTTTTCCTTCCCATGGCTAAACAAAGATATACTTTATTACACTACCTGAAGTATCTACATGGATGTGGAAAGGAGTGCTCTAGCTAGGAAATTGTAGGATCAATCTCCTTACCAACTTTTTAAATGTTTTGAAAGCTCCATCCTATGCCTCACCCCATCTAGATGGACCATCATTGCATAATATATATTCTAATGGTGTGGTGATCTTGACATAATTTATAATAAAATTTATATAATATCATGTGTGTTAAATTAATATACAAATACCTATTGAGTAGTAGGTAGGGTAAATTTTATGAACCCATATCTGAAACCTCCTTAGGTTTGTTTAGATGAATATAATTCGTAGCCTTAGAAAATTTGCAAGTTTTGAAGGCATTTTTTTGTTTCTAGGTTTTCTGTACAACCACTCATCTACACAGTGCAATTAGGAGACCTCAATTGCCACCCAATTGCAACATGCCATAGAGTGACACATGTTTCCACCTAGTTGAATCATGCAATCAAGAAACACTTATTTCCACTTAGTTGCACGATGTAGTTAGGTGGTAGCAGTCAAGTGGTAGACAAAGTCAGGTAGTTGTAAGGATGTAGCTAGGCAATCATAATCAGGTAGATGTAAGGATGTAGTTGGGTGCCCTTAAGATTAAACTTAGAAATGAGTATAGAATGAGACTTGGATGGTAACTTGTGTGAATAAATGCATTATATATAAGTAAAATTATATGGCTGACCACAAAATTATTGTAAATGATTGGTGATTTGAACCACAAAAAAATTTACATATCAAATTTTTAGGCAATTGGGTCCTATGAGCTACTCCTCCAAAATTGCCAAATATAATTTCTCAAAAATTAAATATTCAAGAATTAATGAATATTCACCACTAAAATTTACCCTAATAGTAGGTGAATCAAGTTGAAGGATAATAGCCACCTTTATAGGGTCCAACAATAAACCATACTTGTAGACTACATGCCATAACAAAATACTATCAAGTATTGCAAACATACATTTCTTTAGGTTTAGGGCAATTTAGAGTTGTCAATAATGATAAAACATGAGGCTCAAATTATTATGATGGTATTTAACAACATATAAATAGTTCAATCATCTAGATATACTTGTAAAAATTGGTGCACAAAGTATTTGAACATGATAATAATAATGCATGAGAATATAATAGGTGCACTCTTATAGCCAAATAATATGACATTGTAAGCAAATGAGCCCCATTAAATAGAAAAGGTAGTCTTGGGCTTATCTTCCTCCTTTATGTACACCTAGTTGAAGGAACATGATAAAGATTCAATGCTTCGATACTTATTATTGATCAATAGAAGTTGAATATATATAATGGGAAATTCAGTTAACAAAACTGCAGTCTTGTAACAGTTATCAATAGCTATATAATGACTCCCTAATTATATTCTACCTAATCACCTAACCTACATGATAAATAAGCACCTAACCACTGCTCCAAATTATATCACTAAACTATATTAACAATACAATGTAATATATATCAAATTTCACCAACATTCCCCCCTTTATTACATTGTTTTTACAAGCACAATTTTCCCTGATAATGGTCCCCCCTTTATTACAAACACTATAAAAATATTTACACTCTCCATGTAGCCTACTCACTTTTTGAGGTGGCATGCCATTTTTGTGGCTTCAAAGTCTTGGTGTCACCTTGGTTTTTCTTTGTAAGATTACCAAAAACCTGGAAGTGATAGGAATACTTCTCTCTACTAACCATGAACCTAGAGGGTTGCAGGAGGTTTCTAGCACACTTTGGTGGTTTCTCAGATTATGACAAACCCTTTTCTAAGAACCAAACGCTACTTTAGTGCTTTTGATCCCCATAATGTTCTTTTTTAGGAGGTACCAAACTGAAAAATAGTACTCAGTAGCTTATTAAAAAATAAACTGCAAAACATAAAATAAACACACCAAAATTTATCATCATAGCAATGGTGCGACCCCATCATAGGTGGCTCATGAGAGGACACCAAATGTCCTTTAGCCTCCATGTATCCTCCAACCTCCAGTAAAAGAAGCTGCTTACTCAGTGGATGAAGATTTGAAGCTCAGTTGCATGTCATTTTTTTAGGACAAAACTCTCCTACTGACACATATAACTCAAGACGTTAGATTCCCCTGATAATGTATCTGTATAAGAAATTTATTGACTTTTGACAATATCATATTGACAATGGACCTAAAAAAATATTAACTCTAGATGACATAACTTTTGACTCATAAATATGACACTTTGACTAAAACTAACTTTGTGATACTTTTTACATTTTGGACTCTTTTACTTTTAATATACAAAATGACTCTTGTAAAAGGTGACTCGACTCTTAATATCTTGATACTTTTGGATTTTTAACAAACCTATATCAAAATGACTTTTACTATTACAAGGATTAAAAAATGAGATGCTTTAATAATTTGAATATTGACCAACTCATATAACATTTGACTCCTAATAAGACAAAATAACTAAAAATAAGATATTATAAAATTATGAACTCCACATTAAACATTAAACACTAAACCACTCAAACAAACTTTGAATTATAATACCTGAACTTCATAACCTGTGGATGAAATTTTGAATAAAAAAACCTTGGATGAATCTGCCAGAATGTGTATGGCATGGAAAGACCACCAGTTCACCGCCTTAATGGTGCAATGGATACTTTGCCAAAAATGGTGATGCACTACATGCATGGACGTGTTGACAATGTCAACGAGATGAGTAGATTTAATTGGATAAATTATGCACTGGACTGCACCTTTTGAGCATGATTTTAAACAATGAAGATTTTAATGAGATTTCAAATCTGAGTAATTCATCTAATATGAATAGTTTGCTATCAAATATAAAAAATGAAGATTGCAGTGCTAAGAGACAATTATATCAAGTATAATAGATTTGAGTGATCCTCGTATGTGCTTCCTCTGCACGCTTTTGGTGTCATAGTTCATAATCTTCCTTCGACCAAACTTCTTCTGCCGTGGCCACCATTTTTCTACTGCTACATTGCACAGGTCATAGGGATTGAAGGCGTAGAATGTTTTTGATATCTCCACCGTCTTCCTTCCACGAAAGCTTCTATCTTTTGCTACATGATTGGCATTGTTCACTTTCAATGCTTTCTTCTTTTGCCATGAGACCCTCTAGTGCATCTCTATTTGGTCACAGAATCGGATCAAATAAACTGATTTTTCATTCATAGAGGGCAAAGCAATAATACATCTGCCCCTTAAAGATTTATTAGAAAATGGTAAAGACTGAATGCTTTGATACTTATTATTGATCAACAGAAGTTGAATATATATAATGGGAAATGCGGTTAACAAAACTGTAGTGTTGTAACCATTATCAACAATTTTATAATAACTACCTAATTATATTCTACCTAATCACCTAACCTACATGCTAACTAAGCACCTAACCGCTACTCCTAATTAGATCATTGAACTGTATTAACAATACAATATAATATATATCAAAATTTGCCCACATTAGTAATATCTAGAAAACCCATCAATGGAGATGTAAAATTCACAACTAGCTACCTCATCAAACACATATTCAATAAATAAGGTGGGAAATGGGTCTGTTACACATGTCACACTCAAAAACTAAAAGTTGAAATAGATAAAAATGCACCCACCCTTCTTGATACTGATGATGATGGGGCTTAGCCACACTAATTCTTCAATAAGATAGATGATTCCAACTACAAGCATGCAATTAATTTAATCTTTTACCTTATCATACAAGTTGGGGTTCATTGTATATGGTCTCTTATTGATAGTTTTTGCACCTTCATCTAGTTTTATTTTCATTTCACCCAATAAGGGATATACACCCTTCATGTATTTATAACTTATCAGGAAGATGTCTTGGAATTCACAAGTAATTCTAAAATATAGACCAATTATTCATTATACAATTAATCTCCAATGGTTCTAAAAATTTTCACCTCTTATGTGCCCATGTTAATCTTGGTGGTATTCAAGGGTTCCTGGTACTTTTTATACTTATTGTCTAGTATGTCAACCACATCATGTTGATCATACAATGTCTCAAATATCAAATGGCTCGAGCTATCCTCATTAGGTGCTTAATACACCTACCACAAAACATTTTATTTCCCAATTTTATACCTCCATTTCACTTCATCCATACCACATCATCCTCTTCATTTAAATCACTATTAACAAGACACTTTTTTTTAAAAATGGGCAAGGTTAGCCCCTTTTCACTATAAAATTTTGCACCATTTCCTCCATGATAACATCATATTATAAGATAACATAATATATGTATTGCAAGGGTTTGATGAAATATAATTATATGGGAAAAAAGAAAAGGTGTGTGTGAAACTATTTTTTAGGGCTCCACAATCAGTGGTCTCCTGACGCATCTCATTTAAAATATGCCATGCGCAAGCCTAGGTCTTCAAAATCCAGTAAAAGGCATGAAACTAAAGTCTCACAAGAAGATTTTTGTGTTCAAATTAATACTTCCTCACACTTTATGGCATGTGTCCATGGGTCTAAGTCACCACCATAAATAGGTATACCACTATTATCATTTCTATGTCGAAACCTAGTCCACATTGCTTTTTTGATTTATATCCAAGTGCCTAGGTTTGGTTGGTGAGTGGCCCACCATAGTGTAATAGTAATTTTAATCATATATAGTAATTCATTAACACAATAAAATTGCATTAGAAAACAAGTCTATAGAATACTAACAAACACATCTACCTCTTCATAACCTTCATACTGAGGTAAAGTTGTTAGCTTTCCTTGACTTAAACAAAACACATTATTTAATTTTGAACAAGTATGCGAGACCAAAACCTTGTTATTTTTTTTGTCTGTTGGTCTATGGGTCCAGTGCATAAAATATAACATAGGATGATATTTGGTTTGTGAGCCCACCACTCCATACTATCAACTAATAACCTCAATTATTCTTACACCAATCATTCACAAGTGACACTTGTGGTATCAAACATTGGCTGGATGTCATACCAACAAAAGATCCCTTATTGATTAGGATCCATTGTTTCCATTATTTACATAGTGATTTTATATATATGGTTAACTTCCTCATCCAAAAACACACTCTCCACATAAGAAGGCCCTTGGTCATTATCCAAAAGAATGACCACACTCTCCTTCCCATTTTCAAAACTCATGTAGTGCTTTTTGAAATGTATATCTAAATTATTCACATAAAATGATGGCCAACCTAAGAGAGTAGGGTAATATCATATTTTGAAAGCTCAAAAACCTCAAAATCTACATGGAAATTATTGCTTAAAATGTCTATAGTGACATTTATTAATATACACAAAAAGGTTGCATATGAGTCTTGTTTGCCATGAATAAGATGTGGGGAAGGGTGAAGAAATGAAATTCCCATTTTAATACCACATGAGAGTGTTTAACTTCATGTTAGTATCAATTAGAATTTTAGAGACTAACAATCCATAAATAGTTGAATCAATCTAAATTTATTAGTCATACCCTATGTTTTGGGCAATTTTGAATTCTTGGCCTAGAGATAGATGGGGTGTGGGTATTGTAATTGGTAATTTTTTAATATATTACAACATAATTTTTTAATAGAGGGATAATTAATTTGGAATGAAAAATATCTAAAATATCAGTGAGATCATCTTTTTCCTTATTGACTTGTACCTTCTATTACATGTTTACCTTGGCTTCGGCTTCTAGGTCTCACGTGAGCTAAAGTTCTCATTGTAAGTTATAAATTACTTCCGTCACCTCTTGTAGTATCCCTTTTTGGTGTGAAATCGTAGGGTACATGGATCACCTCATGAAACCTTTTATTTTGGCTTCAATGCCTTATAACTAATATGGATTATTTACATTGGGACTATAAGAAACTGAGTAATGGTATTGATGCACATTGTTAATTTCACTTTGGGCCCTTCAATTTTGTGACTAACTTTGGGAACCCGCTTCTCATTATTACATGATATCCTAATAATATGGGTTCCATTTTTATCCTTGTCTTTCTACATGATCTTGGCATACAAAATTGGGCATTCCTCCACTACATGTTCACCTTGATAGAACCCATCAGTAGGATAAATAAGATAATATATCTAATAATTATCAATAAAATTACATTTTTAGTATGTATGTGGAGGGAATATACCTCCACCATGTATACCATAATCTTTATATTTACATTATTATCCATAACCCCCATGTCCTTGATTTTGCAGCCCATAGTAGTTTGACACATGCCCCAGACTTGTGCCCCATTAATTTCATTGATAACTTGAAAATATTTGATGTCATGCATTTAGGCATCAAAATTTTTACAATAAATCAAGACTTTAGTCTAGGTCACACATTTAAGAAGTGGATAGTTGTGTACATCATGACCCTTATGGTAGATTTCATATGAGATTAGCATGGACCTCACATTCCATCTAGGTAAATTGTTTTTATTGTGCCCTTTGAGCTCATAATATGTACATATTAACCCCACTCCTAGTGTTATGCACACTATTATCTATTGAAATCTAAAGCTAGGAATCCATTGAGGTGTTATTGCCTTAAGAAAATGATTGACCATAATATTTGTACTTCTAACAACTTCCATGTACAAGTATACTTCAAGGGATTCTCTAAATTTAGTAAATATCTTCATTAATAGGGCATGCCAAAAGGGAACTAATAGTCTCCCAACAAACCATTGAGCATGCTATGTATGGTAGATTTTAAATGAGAGATTGGAAATCAAGGTTTTAAACCTTACATTATAAGCATGCATATTCTTAGTCAATTCCTATGTAATTTCCTTCAGTACAAAAATGCTTTACTAATCAAACTTTAGGATGTCAAACTCCCATAAAAATGTGTCCTTAGAAGATCATATTCAATAGTATCTTGATTTGGGTTGAATTAGTGGTACCATATGTGTGATTGATTTAATAATGTTGATGAAAACTGACTCACCTTGCACTCTAAATTAGGGATGCCTTTTTCATGCCATATCAACTAAAACTTATGCACATTGATGTTTTCCATGACATGGTACTTTGGTAGATGTAAAGATATCTCATTAAAGATTTATTTTACTAGTATATGATTAGTAACTTGTGTGACTTGCATTCCTCTAGAGGGTTGTGTGCATGAGCCTTGTCTTCCTCAAGGGTTACCTCTTGTGCCTCCCATATTTCCTCCCATAGACATAGTTTCATCGGTCTACACATTTTTTTCTCCCTATGTTTATGACTATGGAACTTGTTATACTATTATAGCTACATTGGATCAAACTATCCCACTTTGTGTTGTATTACTAGTATCAGGTGTTGGGCCACCCCCTATCATTTACATCCCTTACATTATTTGACATATTGCTATTAATTTTGGTTTTCATGTCTCTAATTTTAATGGCTTGTATGGAATAACTTACATTAAAACACTATTTTCTATTTTTTCATATAAAAATCTCCTATTCCTATCCAATTAACTATATATTTTCTATATTTATCCACTTTTAAATGAAATACATGATCACATACTCTAATTGGAGGTGAATCAAGCATTTCCTCAATGCTATGTATCTTAAATACCTTCTTGGTTATAATAGGATTCATCAGGTTCCAAAGACACTTTCTCTTGCTCATTTGTGTTTACCAAATCTTATCCTAAGGAACACAACTAATTAATGTGAGAATCATACTCTCCCCTTTATTTAGGTTCCTTCTCAGTGATCACCTTTTGCCAAGCCTCATCATACTTTCACCTTATAATCTTATGTTCATATAATCCATCCATGTTTGAAGCAATTTGTTTTTCCACATTTTCATTTAACTATGTTCCTCTTCACATTCTATTGTTTGGGTAGCCCATACACATGGGCGTTTATCCATTCCTAGACATGATCTTAATTCCATAATATACCAATAGATTCTTTATTTCTAACAATATTATCTCCAAAATTATACCCATGAGTTTATAAAATAATTGACACTTAGCCTCATAATAAAAATAATAGGTAGACACTACAATTTCCAACACATATGTATTTAATGTGATATTCCATTAGACATCCACACCCCTTACCTAGATTGCATATAATTCATATAGCTTGTTCAAGCACTCCTCAGTCCATGAATATTGACAACTAATATTTTTTTGCTGATTGGTAACATAAACATTCAATTATGCATGAAAATGTGTGGGTAGTTCATAAAATAACACTTCTTAGAGAGGATCATGTAATTTTGCTTCCACCCATTTCATTAGAGTTTTATTTTCATGACTTGGATGAATCAACACAATTTTATCATCTACCTGATCAAAACACCTTTGATATTATCCAATGAGATTATATAAAAAATGTTCACTCATCATTGGTACAATGAAATTAGACACAGGTCCCACAAACATATCTAAAATGTTGGAGTTTATTTTGTTCCACTTCAACCTGACATACTCACATCCCCTAGTATTATTCCACATGAACATAAACCCTATACACTAATATCATTGACATTGACATATCATGCAAGACAATACTTACATGCTCACCTGAAGTGCCAAGAAAGGTTACCAAGCCTCTGTCATGATATTTGGAATGGGGTGAATCCTAGGTCTTTCATGCTAGTTAAGATAATAACTAATGGATAGTTTTATTTAACTATGAAATATTTTATTAAACATAGAACTACCTTGTAAAATAATTCAAAACTTGGTGAAAGAAAAAGGTATAGTATAAAAAAATTTAAACATATTCATTAACATGGTTTTGTATTTATAAATACAAGTAATAGTCTAAACTCATTCTAGTAACATGATAATAATAATCACAACAATAGTAACAAAAACATTATCAACAAAACTAGGAAACATCACAATAACTATAATAGTTAACAACCTTTTCTATATAATTAAGGGTGATATTTATACATGATCATACCACCCATTTATATTTAAAAATAATAAATAAGTGTCCATACATAGCATAACTACTTAACTATAATTATAATCTATTATTACAAAATAGTTGATGTTGACTTATACATAATAATATATCTTTGCCATCACATGATATATTCTCATAATTGGTTTGGTTATTACATTTATAGATTATTAATTCTTATTTGGGTTGGACATGATCTCCACCTTTCATTCTCTATAATTTGTGCAACAATTTTCTCAATTTCGTGCTCCATAGTTTATGCAATTATCATTTTGATTCTCACACTCTGGATTTTGCACTACTTCATGACTCTATCTATATAGTTTGGATCCCAAAGAATTTAGCTCATATGTGCCTCCTAATATGTTTTCACTTATCTAATCTAAAAATTATTCAAAACTTGAGGTACCCCTCCTCATGTGTATGCCTATCCTGATTCCTACGTACTTTGACATAATTCACCTCATGCATATGTTCTCTCTCTATTAATCCTACATGCATCCATACTTAGCCAAAATTTGGGTTTAAAAACTATTATATGGATAAGGTGTTCTAAAAATCCATTTATTTTATTATTTTTCAAATGACAAAGTGTACTTTTAGCATTTTTCATTTAATGTTGATGTTTTATAAGTGATAATTGCAAAATAATAAAAAGGATTTTTTTGGGGTGGGCGGTCCCATCTAAAAGGATAAGGGGAGTATCTCAATTTATATATCTCTCTAGTGTGGTGTTGAGAATTTTTGGTTGATTATTTAGACACCCAAAATTGACACAAACTCTTTCTAAATATACATTTTTTCACAACCATGCTTATTAATAATGTTGATGATGAACAAATGGCTTATTGGCATATTCTATTTTAAGCCTTGGGCTCATATCTCTTATTTTTATTTTTAATTTATTTTATATCTTTGTTTCATTTTATAAAATACACCCAAGGGAGCCCAAATCTCATTCTAGGTCTTTATCTTTATGTTTTGGGGATTTTAGACATGGCTACACTTCACATACAAGGCTATATTATAGTCTTGTTTGGGGAATATATACTTATCCCAACATGAATTTCAATTGTTTTCAAATTTAAATGTCATTAATAGCATTTTTTTATTACCATTATCACTTTTGAGTCAACTTCCTTGCATTCCAATAAGCCCTTAAATTTGAATTCAAGAGTTATATATAAGCAAGTGTCATGTTAGGATATAAAGATGAATCTATATTATCAAAAACAATATACAAAGTTTATATCTACTTATATCTATCAAATTACTGATTTATCTATATGTTTCTAAAGCTAAATACATCATTTGCATGTTTATTTTAAGGGTAATAATAAGATAAATAGTATCAAGTCTTGCATCCATCATTTCATATATACACCTAGGCATAAGAACTACATTAGCCTGAGGCCCTTTTAGTCTATGTAGGCAACACTCATATTACAAAAGATATTATAAGAATAGCTTGGATATTACCCTCACCTGACTCCATCCTTTTTAATTTGATGTCCATTTGGTTTATGTGTAGGAACTAGGGTTTATTAATGCAGGTACATTTACATGTAAAATTAGCACCCATAGACATCTAATCAACCACATACAACTAGAACAAGTATTTAAATAAGAAAATATCTCATATAGTCAAATGAGACATGATCTTAGTAAAAAATACAAATTTGAAGTGTGCCCCTATCCACCCTACCAAAAAAATGTCCTAGTATATTCTAGAATTATGTTTTTGGGCACGAAAAATTTCACACATTCTCCCAGTGAGTTCTATATTAGATATCCACCTGTGCAATCAAGAAAAATAAAATTTTAGTTAACTTTACATATTATACTATAAATTAATATTTATGAATTATTTAAATTTTTTGTATTTTACTATATTTTACATTTATATTTTTATATTCTGTAATCTAAATCAATTTTAATAGTTTAGTGGTTTATTAAATTTCATTGGTAAATTAAAATAACTATTAAACATTCTGGTGAACATGTAATTATTTTTATAACATTGCTTCTTATTTTCTTGATTTATGTTCTAATTTTTCATATAAATATTTTTAGATTTTTAACACTAAAATAAATAACTTTGACCTCGGATATAAATATGTTACCATGAGTTAATCTTATTCCACCTTGGATTTAATTCGACACTGAATAAATTATCTTGTCACCTTGGATAACATACGATATTGAAGTATTTATTTTTACCTAAAATTGAATTTTTTTGATCTCTATGCACAAAAATATTTTGAATTTTATTCTCTTTATTTTATGTTTGCTTGCTACTTATTTTTAGAAACTATGTTTTGACATTTTAAAACACACATAGAGAGTTGTCATTTTTTGCTAAGTGGTGACCTGTTTTATTGATACCATGAAGTGAGTGATATACTCCCAATATTCAATCCCTAGTCATTTTTATAAACAAATTTTATTTTCCCTCATAGTATATTATAAATTCCTAGGGTCCATTATCTACACCGTAAGAAGCCTCTTTAGCCATTTGATTTGTTGTGCATTTGAGAGGAGTATATCACCTAGAGAAGTTACTCTCACCATACCCTTGGAGACAGGATAATGAGTTACAAGCATGATTTAGGCTCTATAATTATTTCTCTAAAATATTGATTCAACACTAATATAGGAATATGAAAGTGTGTTTGAGATCCCATATAATAATTAAAACCCATTCCTAGCTCACCTAATGTACCTTAATTTTTAATTGTATTGTATTCTTAATCATTAACTCTTTTTGTACATGCAAGCTTACTTGGTAGCACTACACATTTTATTTATTTCATTTTTTATATTCAAATTTATTTCATATATCATGGATAGAAAAAATAAATATGTTAATGATGTTCATCCTATAGATAAGTTATTCTCTACTCATGCTATTCATTTTAGTTATGATGATGAATAGAAACCCAAAATAAGAAAAAGCTTATAGAAGAAGCATATGTGGATGATTATGGTTTTAATGATGTATCAATGAATAAACAATTTTATTTTGATGAATCTCAAGAACATGAGTACATAGACATGACTATCCAACTTGACCTTGAGTAGAAAAACTCACCTTTTGATTCATCTTTGAACCCCTCTTTGGGTTCACCTCTAAATTCCTCTCTAAATTTACCTTTTGATTCATCTTTGAATACCTCTTTAGATTCACCTTTATATCCCTCTTAGGAATCATCCTTATATTCCCCTCAAGATCCTCTTTTATCTACTTCTTTAACTAATAATTTAGAGTACAAATATAATTCTAAAAACTACTATCTACTCTCTCTTAATTTTCCACCTATTATAAAATAAGATAATCTTATCCTTATACACCTAAATTTTATTTCCACCTTGCTAATGCAATTTATCACATCTACAACTATAAAGTAAATTCACATTAATATATATATATATATATATATATATATATATATATATATATATATATATATATATATATAAGGATGATGTTTTTCATGATTTTTTTTACTTCTCTTTCCCTTGAAGTGCAAATGAATACTAAAATAAATGATGTTATTTATTCTCCTTTACAAATAGTGGATATTAAGCCTTCAGGTCATAGTTTTTATCCCTTGTAAATGAAAGAAGATGAACTTCCTTCATATTCCATTAGCACATCATAAGATATAATTTAAAGTAATGACATAACTTCACCCTCATGCTTGTCTTCACACGATACTAATTTTATGCCACAATGTCAAAATTTTAGCATAGAGTTACCACATGATGACAATTCATCTCTTGATAATGAAAATTATTTCTATGCTATCAATCAACAAGAATCAAGTGACTTATATATATCCAATTAATCTCCCAACCCAAAGGAAGAGCCTATACTTACACCTTCTTATCCTATTATAAATAGTTTTCCAATGAATAAAATTAATAATATAATTCAACCTCTTAAAAACCTCAACATGCTTTCCAAATATGTCATATCCTTAATGCATATCGTATATGATTTCAAAGATAAAGAACATCACTTATCCTTAGAGAGTAAAATGTGTCATTCTTGGGTTGACTCCAATAAAATCTATAATAATTATTTCTTGCACAACATTTTTGATACACATTTGCCTCCTAACTTCCAAATTCCCAATTTTTTTATATTTTATGAAAGTGAGGATCCTTTCCTAAATATTAGATCTTTTTGAGAAACTATGAGTGGCTAAAATGGTAGTTGAATTTTATTACAATTATTGCCTAAGAGTATCATGGGGTGTGCACTTCTTTGGTTTCATTGTCTCCCTAGAAGATCATTAAGTACTATCCATAATTAAAAGAATCTTTTTTGATAAAATATATTCAAAAAGGGACCTTGGGTCACTTATGAGAGGTTAATTCTCTACACCAAGGCAAATTTGAGCAATTTTGTGAGTATTTTTTAAGATTTAAGACTTGTATACGTCAATTAATTTATCAAACAACCAATTTAGAAGTATAAAATAATTATTTTATAGGTCTTATTTATCCTCTAAATACAAAGCTACTTTATCATACTTGTGAAGCTCTTTGTTGTGAAGCCTTAGCAATAGAAGAATAATTGGGTCATGTTCAAGTGTCAAATAATATGGATGGATAAATTGAGTTAAATAATGAATATCCTCATAACAAAGTCCAATAATCTAATTTTGACACACATTCCATAAAAAGTGAAAAAACTAAATTATAAATCAAATTCTAAAAAAGTACGTGCTAAAAAACTCCCTAATAAAAAGGCATACATTGATGTTAATAATCTAGTGCATACATTTGAATCCACTTTTGAATATGTCAAAGTCTTACATAAAGGAAAATAATTTATTCCTAAAAATTATTGTCATAATCATTCCTTCACATCATGGAAGGTGCAACCACTTAAATTTTATTTCAATGATCACCTTTGTGATATTTTAAATAAATTACTAGATAAAAGGTTAATCAAACTACTCCCTAATTACTATCACCCTCCTCATCATTTGGAAAAAATCAAGGGCCAACCATTTTATAATTATCATGGAATTAATGTACAACATGATAATGATTTTTATGCATTACAACAAAATCTAAAATAACTAGTAAATAAAAGATTCATCTCATTCAAAAAAATGATAATAAGTTAAAAAATCTTCATATTTGTTTTCCAAATCCCCAAATGTTAAACACAAGATTTATGAACTATATAAAATACAAAATAAAATGGTTTCAAAGGATTTTATTAATGTCAAAAATCAAGATAAAGATACCATTAATAATTTCTAAATTAAAAATATAAGCAACAAGAAAACATTAACACCTAAAGTTTCTAATGTAATAAAATTACAAATTTCAAAAGTGAGAACTTAGTTGCCTACACAAGTATGGATTCACACAATAAAGTAATAGAAAATTGATCATAATGAAGAAAATACACATAAAAAACCAAATCTTACAAGTGAAATAAATAATATAACAATTTATTATTCCAGATTATTTTTTATTAGATAAGGTAAACCCAAGTTTTACAGGGACCTAGAACCACAAAAGTGAAATAAAGAGTTTTAACTAGGCCTTACATGGCCGAATGAACAAAAATATAAAGTCTAAACAACAAAAACAAGAGTAGACATAAAAAACATGTTAATGGGGGGACACTCCTAAGTATCCTCCACAACAAAATTTTCCTTTGGTGGGAAGTTGGTCTTGTCTTTCAAGGCTTTGGCTCTGATTCGATTCTTGGGACCCTTAATTTGTTCACCATTGAAAATCATTCTCAGGCATTTCCTACCTTTTAGTTGGGAGAAGGGAGGCTTAGGGGAGACCCCCTTGGGGGATCCTGGGGGGGATTCAGGGACCTTAGGGGATTTGAAAACTAGGGAAATGGGAGGGGGTAGGCTAGACTACACTAACCCATGGGTCATTGCCTCGACCACCTGGTGAAGCTCATTTCAATCCTAGATCAATTTTGCCAAACTAAAACTTGCCCATTAGACCTTTATGTTAAAATTTTGAAAAATTACTTTGTTTTTCTCATGCTCCTCTATTATAGTGGCCATACCTTTCTAATCATAGATGGAGGGAGATCTAAGGGTGATTGGTTTAGGTTTAGGGATGAAAATCATTTTTAAGGGAAGGTCATCCAGAGGGGAACGAGGAAAGTTGTTATGAGGAGAAAGATTAGTGGTGGGGGGGGAGCTTGCAGAGGGATCCTCCTCTAGGGGGGCCTCTAGGGAGTCTTCCTTAGAGGAGGATACTTCAAAGGGGACTTTTTTTCCAAGCAAGGTATGGCCATGTTTCCCCAGTAGAAAGATAATGCCTTGATGCAAGATCAGGTTAGATACATTAACCTGGTGGAGGAGGACTCTAATTTTTAGGGATTTTAGGAGAAAATAGGGAAGGCTGATCTTAAAATTAATGAAATAACCAAGTAACATGAAATGGTGTAAAAATATCAAGGTATACTTACCTTTAAGGTTCAAGTACCACATGACCTGTAAGTAGAATTTGGGCTAATATTTAGGTAGGTCAGTGTGGAGAAATCCCTTTTTTTCCATTTACATAAATTCATTGGTTCAAAAAAATTACTATAGTGACTCCTATTTATTTTATTGATCCTTGTATTATTTTGTTCCTGTGTAAGCCATGCCCATGACTTCTCTTATTAACTCCTAAAAAACATTAATATAAATACCCTTCATGGAAACCTTCCTTCTCGACCAAGCTGTAATGAAATCTCTTACCACCAGAGGATTATGCTCAATGATACACTCCATATACTATGTTAGCCCACCTTTCTTGAGATTTTTCCACAGCTTTTTATTTTTATTAACCTCTTTTTAGGATGTTGGCTCCATTCTATCTCTATCACCACCCATGTTGATAGTAGTTATAAGGTTGGAGGGAGTGGTTCGAGGGTTCTAGATGTTAGAGAAATAGTTAAAGCTTATGATATGAGGGATGCCATACAAATCCTTCCAAACATAATTTAATTCCCATACCTTGAAATGAATGCGAGACTGAAAAGCCATGATTGGGAATTTTAAAGTGAGAAACCACACGTGTGAAGACATGATGGATTTAAGTGACATGCATACTTTCATCTCAAATGATATTAAGTGTCACATGGGGGACACTACCTTCATATGATAGATAGTTAAACCTTGGAGTTGCACTCTAGTGCTGGTCAGAGTGTTTGCCACTCCATTAACTTCCTAGTAAGTATGGATGAGGTTAACTTGAGGAAAGGTGTAAAGGATAGATTTCATATCTTCGACCAGGTCCTTAATAGTATGAGAAGTAGTGGTTTTTTCTTCTAAGGCATTAAGGATATTGAGTGAATCTCCCTCTACTATGACTTTACTCTGATTAAGGCTCTGTGTAAGTTGAATACCCTAGAGAGTAGCTTTAGCTTCAACTAGATGATTAGTATGTTTACCCATGGTCCCTGCATAGTCCACCATCAGTTTTCCATTTGAATTTATTATAATGCCCCCTCTACTAGCTAGGCTAGTGTTGCCTTTAGAGGTTCCATTGAAATTTAATTTTATCTACCCCATTAGGGGGGATTTTCATTTGGTTTGCTTGCATATGAAGTATTTTGAGGAAGAAATGATGACCTATTAGAGATTTTAGTTGTTAAGGATGAGACATGTAGAAGGTGGGCAGGCTCCTTGTCTTTGAGAGGAAAAGCCTTCTAATTTTTATAAACGGCTTGACAAAGTTTAGAAAAGATGTTATTCCATTGATGCCTTTTATTTCATAATAAACTATCATTATGGGATTTTCAGATGCACCAGAACCAATGGGGGAGTGCAAGATGCCAAAGGAGAGATAGATATGGGATATTCCATGGGAGATTCTATTATAAGATGAAATCTACTATGCTATTTGGATTGACCCAAGTTAAGTTTAAATGACTAAGAATGTCATTAAATAAATTCAAGCTGAAAGGGCATTCCAGATACAAATGTTGAGTGGATTCCTCTACCTTTTTGCAAATTAGGCATTAGTTGGGGATGATAAGTCCCCTTTTGGTGAGGTTATCAATAGTTAAAATTTTGTTTTGTGTCATAAGCCAAAAAAAGGTTGATCTTGGGGGTTAGATGCTTTACCTAGAAGTTTTTCCAGTGGTCCTAATTGCTATCCACATTAAGTTAAATGGCATAACACATCGAGTATTCTCTATTGTCTTCTACTCTCTAGATGAAATGGTCATATTTTTTAATCAAGGGGATATGTAGATTAACAATAATCTAGTTAAGATTTTAGATAGCTTATGATTATTTCAAGGGAAACCCTTCACTGGGGATGGATTTAAAACACTTCCATCCTTGATTTCCCAATAGTCCTTGATCTTGGACCCCCATCTCTATTTGAGTTCACTATACTAGTCTACCCAAGTCTCTTGAAATGAGAGGGGGGTGGGGGATAGCCCTGTATCCTCCTAAACATCAAATTTCTCACCATTGGCAATTTTCCATAAGATGCCTTTTTTGAGGAGGTCTTTGTAACAGGATATGGCCTTTTAGAAGGTGGACCCTCTAGGAGGTCCTTCTTCCCATAGTAATGCATCCTCTTCCACACATTCCAAGTATTTGGCCTTGATAATTCTAGTCCATTCTCCTTTCTCTTTCATTAATCTCCAACCCATTTTTGCCAATAAGACTTTATTCATTGAGCTTATACTTCTTAGGCCTAGACCTCCATTTGATTTTGGTAGACACACCTTTTCCTAGGCAGCTAGGTTAAATCTAAACCTTCCTTTTGCTCTTATCCAAAGTTTTTTTGGATTTTCTTGATTTTGGATGTAACATTGGCTAACATTTTGAAAATTGATATGAGATAAACAAGAATGCTCTAATTATAGCCTTAAGGAGCTAAAATTTGCCTACCTATGTGAGAAGGTACCCTTTCCACCCCACTAATTTATCCTAAATATGATCAATGAGGGGATTATAAAGATGGGAATCCATTTGTCTAGCTAAGAGGGGAATACCTAGATGATTAGTTGAGAGAGTGCCCACTTGACAATCTAGAATCTTTGCAATCCTTTTCTGCTAAGTAGGAGGTTTGTTTATGAAGAAAAGGGAACTTTTTAAAAAATTGATACATTAATTATACACATTTTCATAATTATTAAGGATGAATTTAAGGTTTTTATCTTCCCTAGTCGAAGTGTCACCTAGAATGATAGTGTTGTGATAGAACTACTGATGGGTGATAGGATCCATGTTCTGAGTAACTGAGATTCCATTTATTTGAACCTGACTATAATCCCATTTCAAACTTATCCCTAATGATTTAGCCAATATGATGAAGAGGTATGGGGAGATGGGGTCACCCTATCTTAAACCTCTAGAAGCATGGAAAAAGCCTTTAGGGGCCCCATTTATAATAATGGAGAGCGTAGGGGTAATAATGCAATTTTAAATAATTTTTTGAGTATCATTATTAAAACCAATATTTTTAAGAATTTGAAATAGAAATCACCAAGAAACCCTATCATAAGCTTTGGACATGTCCAATTTAAGAATCATACCTTACCTAGAATATTTGGTGATGGAATAGATCTCTTCATGAGTTATCATAATTCCATTAGAGATTTTTATATTAGCTACGAAGGCCCCTGTTGTTCTCCAATGATAGAATCCAAGAAGGGATGCATACGCTTGACCAAAATAAAAGAATAGATCTTATAAATGGTGTTATAGAGACTAATGGGTTTAAAGTCTTTGATGTTGTTTGCCCCTTATTTATTTAAGAATTAGGACCAAGAAATTATTGTTGATTTCTTTTAATGGATTTGGAGCAGAAGAATTCTTTGATCACTTCTTCAACTTCTAGGTGAATGATGTCCCAATATAAAAATGGGGGAAGCCATCAAGTCTTGGGGTATTCATCCCATCCATAAGAAAAACCACACTTTTAAGTTCCACATCAGAGGAAATTTTGGTGAGAGAGGCATTGTCCACAACTGAGAGTACCCTATCAAAATTAGATGAGGCTGAGAAGATAAGAGAATTTCCTAGATCACCATCTTTTGAGAGGATATTATTGAAGAATTTGAGGATATGATAAGATATAGCCTCTTAATCCTTATTGGTGGTTTCATCCTTCATTAATAATTAAGTGATTATGTTGGAACTCCTATACCTAGAGGTTGATTGATGGAAGAAACTGGTATTCTTACCTCCATCTTTCAACCATAAACATCTAGATTTTTGTTTCTAGTAAGATTCTTATTTTTATTCCAAATTGTGGAAGTTGCATAGAAGTTATTTTTTCCTCTTGACCCTCTATTTGTTGAAATTGCCTGTAGCACTAGCTTTTTCAATGTCTGAGAGTTTTGCCTCAATGGATTTTTTCTGAAATAAAATGTCGCCAAAGATTTATTTATTCCAAAATTTCAGATTGGTTTTTAGGAACCCAATATTTTTGGTGAGGATAAACATAGCTGATCCTAAAAAGGGTTCCTTGCACCATTCTTTTAAATAATCTGTGAGACTAAGATGGTGAGTCCACATGCTCTCAAATCTGAATAGGCTACATTTGGTTTTAGTGATTTTATTAGCTTCAAAGATTAATAGGTTATGATTAGAACCAATTATGGGAAGAGTGGAAAGTATACTAAAAAAAGGATATCCAAATTTAAGGATATTATAAATATGTTCGGTCAGACCTGAATCAATTTTTCTCCTAGCCTTTTATTGGACCAAGTATAAGGGATTCCATTTAAGTCCACATCAACTAAACTTGTATTAGAGATGAAATCATTGAATTCAAGAATGTTGTTAGTGAGTGTAGAGACACCTCCTTTTTTTCCCCCTGAGGAGAGAGGAGTGTTAAATTATCCCACCATAATCTAATTCCAATCAAGGCATCCTTGAAAAAATCCATAAGGGCTTTCCATAGAAGGTTTCTGATAGATTTGGAATTAGGGGCATAAATACTAGCGAGGATCTATTTATCCTTGCTCATAATGTCAGTGAATAGTATAAAAATTTAATTAGAGGATTTATAAATTAGGTCTATCTCTAGAATGTCAAGGTTTCAAAATATGGCTAATCCTCTTGAGGCTCCTATGGACTCAAAGGTGAGGGCCTGGGAATTATTCCAAATTCTATCCAAATTGGTCTTGAGAGTAGATTCTAGAATTTTGGTTTCTTAAAGGAGAAAAATATAGGGATTGAACCTTCTAACTATGTTGTAAAGAGTCCTTTGTTTATTTGGGTTGTTTAGACCCCTAATATTCTAAGAAAGCACTCTCATTTAAAATCTTGATTAATTTTAAGAGTTTTTTGGGAACCATTAGCAATCTCTTTTATAGTTTTCAAGCTATGAGTTAAGATATGAGGGGATCTACCCATCAGCTTAGGGGTGACCCCAAGGTTAAATTTTTTTGGCATCTTTTGGATTTGGGCAATCTAATTACCCTTCATCTAGGAGGATGTTAGGATGGAAATGGGGGGTAAGGAGGGAGACTACCAACAAATCTAAAAATATGGGGAGGGAGGGGAGAGGGGGGAAGGGACCTCAGGGGGGAGAGGGGGGTGGGATAGGCCTATACCCTCAAAAATGGGGCTTTTATGAGCAAGGGATTGGATAGATGATGATGGGGAGGGGGGAAGGTAGATGAGAGGAGGAATCTTAGGGGGGAGAATCGAGGGAGAAAGGGAGGGTGTTTAGAGGGGATAAGGAGGGGGGAGGAGCCAAGGGGGTAAAATTGGGGAGGAAGGATATCAGTGGGGGGGAAGAGAGGGAGAGGTCACTAGGGACTTAGGTGATAGGGGGAAACATAGGGGGGAGGGGAGGAGGGGGTGAGGAGAGGCTATAAGGGGATGAGAAGGGCCACATAAGGGGGGAGGGGGTGAATATAGGCCTTAGGAGAGGGATGGGGGGAGGGGAAAAGAGGGGGAAGTCCCAACCCACTAGGGGGGCAAGTGAGGATAGAAGTAGAAAAAGAAAGTATAAGGGAAAAAGGGTTGGAGCATTCCACAACTAGAAGATTCTCTAAAGAGCAAGAAGATGATAGGCTTCGAGGAGGAGCATGAAGAATCATGCTGAAGAGGTAAAGCCCCACAAAGGCACTGAAGAAGAGGGGTTGACATTCTCTTTATTCCCAATCAAGGGGGTGCCTTTGGGATTGACAAAAAGTTGATTATTTATGTGACCACTAGGAGAGTCAATCCTTAGTGGGTGCTCCAAGTGAGAAACAAGCTAAAAAACACTATATTTGTCTCAACTTAGAGGAGTGACATATGAAAGAAGTCCCTTTTTTGGGTAGTCATGTAGAGAGTGATTGGGGACATCACATTTAGGGTAGATGATTAAGTTGTTCTCATAAATAATACACTGAGACTAGATCTCATACTTAGATTTAATCTTGATCTCATGAAGAAGGGGTTTGCTAGTCTATAAGAAAATATGAACATGGGTTTTCACCATCCTCTGGTGAGAGAGAGTGACTGGGTTGATTTTAATGGGTTGACCTAGAGCTCTAGATATGCTAAGGATGATTTCTTAGTGGCATTATTCTAGGGGGAACTCAGGTAGGAGGACCCACATGGGGACATCATCTGAGGTAGAGGAGATGAGGGAAGAGATAAATTTTCATCTCTTGATAGATACTCCTACCTTCCCCATGAACTAGGGGCCTTTCAAGATAACCTTAATGCAATCTTCTTATAGAGAAAAGTTAATAAGAAAAAATCCTTTAGCTAAGGTGACAACCTCCAAGTGACCCTTTAGTTTTCATCTTTCTTTCTCCCTTTTCTGTAAGGCATCAATGTTTGGATGGAAATAATTTACTTGAGCAAGAATAGATTTGGCCATATCCACATTAGCTTTTTCCACAAAAGAGTTTGAGACTAGGATGAAGGTGTCATTATCCTCAAAAATAGGGAGAATGTGGAATCTCGAAGCATCTTGACCTGTCCAATCTAGTCCCTTTGCCATGTCATCCCATGAGGTTTTTGTAATACCTAAGATAGATTCAAACTAAGGAGGGGAATATATGCCCTAGAATGTTGAGTCTGAGGATGATATGGGGGGACCATTGTCTTAGGAACCCAAGGGATACAACACCTCATGAGCACAAACATGTGATTCTAAAGTGGCATTGACTTGGTACGAAGTAGAGGTAAATCCATCATGTATGACACTCTTATTGATCTGGCTTGATAGGAAATCCCACCTAAACAAGAATTAAAATTGATGAAGGTCCTCCACCATATCTCAATAATATGTTAAAGGTCCTCATTCCACATTGTTTTTCCCATCAAGTTGACAATTTTCATAATTTTTAAATGTTAAAATTTTAAAATGAAGATGCAATGAAATGGTTTTAAATATATAAATTTATTTTAATATAACATGATTAATACATACACATAAATTAAAATATATTTCAAATCTCAAATTTTCACATATAACATAATCAACTACATATGTTAATCAATAATTAACTCTTGGCCATGAACAATCAATGCATAATAAATATCAGCATCCTCATCTCTATCATTTATCTATGATGGCTAAGAGGTGGAATCACCACCACAATATCACAACCTTGATCTTGATCAAATCCTCTCATGGGACTCATAGGCTACCAAACACTCTCAAATCGTTTCATGCTCTCCCTGAAGTTGACATACTCAGTAAAAACACTCATACTCAATTCTAATGACATAGTGGGTGGGGACATCTATTGTCAATTATTTAATGTGTTTTTTATTAACAAATGAAATGTTAAGAGAAAATAAAATATTGAAAACTTATTTATATCTACATAAATATATAAAACTAAATGTAAAATATAGAATTGGAAACGAGCTAAAAATAGTAAATTGACAAATAGATATCCAAACCTACCTCAAACTTATCTTATGATGACTGTGACTAGAACTTAATTGGAAATACCTATGTATTGTGTCAAATCCAAAAATATGAATTCAAAATTTTCTAGGATAAGGCCACACTGGGAGGATAAGGGAACACTGTTACAACCTTGTCGTTTGACTATGACCACTTTTAGTTGATTTTTTAACTAATTTTTTGATATAGGTGTGTGCACTTATTTTTAAGGGTTTACTATTTTTTTACATGTTCCAATTTGATGCAAGGAAGACTTATAAAATAAAAACCATAACTCATGTACAATAAAAAATAGAGATTAAACTCAATGGGGAAATCAGGTAAAGGTAATAGTTAAGTTATCCTTAGAGATACCCATGTAATCTTAGTGCTTCCTACATAGCTCAAAAGGGCCTCAAAATGATGTATATCTCCCTCCTAGAATGATTGTGTGAATCTTAAATTTTATAAATGAATGCACCTAGATATATTGATTTAAATGTTTGATAATGAGTGCCTTTAACCTAAAATAAAAGATATTTAGACTTAGCCTATGACTATTCAGATGCTTTTAAAATATAATTGGAATAAATAGTGTTCTTTTGCTCAATGTTCAATAAGATTTCCAAGTGATTTTTAGATGTATTTTGAGAAGCATTGATGTGATTATGTAGGGTAATATTTCAAATATTTATGCTAATCAACCTTGATAAAAATATGAGTTATAAAAATGAAATATCTCAAATTAAAAAAATTACCTTTGGAGCTTGGGGGATAAGGCTATACTAGTGGACAAGGCCATAATATAACCCTATCTGACATAGCAAGGTCCTATCATAAAAAGATAAAGATCATTAAAATAGGTTGGATAGGTGATTGTAAGTAGATTAGGGATATCTAATTGATGTTTTTATAATTTATAAGATAGTTTTTATAATAATTAATGATCTTGTATATATTTTAAGTCAATAGAATGGAGATTAGGCAAAATGAAGGAATGATGTCAAGATCAAACATTGTCAAAAACTTAATGATTAAATTTGAGTGTCTATATTTCCTCTCTTTACTATAGTGTTAAAATGAAGTTAAATAACTAGAGTAAAGTATATTCAAACCTAAATGTATATACCTAATTTATATTTTTATACAAAGCTTGATAGTGCAAGATGCCTTATTGTAAAAATTGTAATAATGCCACTAAAAGTAGTTATTATCCATATTTAAATATTAAAAATCTAAAAATTTAAATTTGAAATTTGAAGAGAGATCAAGTAAAGTATAAACCTAAAATGGTATGCTATCTAGTTACCCTTTAAATTGAAAATGGAAAAGTTCTTGTCTCTTTATTGATGCAGTTTGAGAAATGTTGAAATTATGGTGAATCGAGAGTGATCAAGTCTCAATTTGGAAAGAGAGATATTGAGTTGGAAATATTGTATTATTAAACTCTCATTTGAATATGTATATTATTATGTAAAATAATTGAAGGGGTGGAATCACCAAATGTGTCTCTATACATAGAAAAAGTGCAACCCTAGACATTGAGTGCCACTAGAATCTAATGTGGCCCACTTACAACATGAAGGTGAATAAAACCACTACTAACATATCTATATTATATATGAAACTTTACAAATTTTAAACTTGATAAATTTGAAATTGTCATATGGAAACATGAATAGGAATGAATATCATGCACCCTATATATGTCATCTATTGATACTGAATACCAACTTAGATATATTTTTCACACAAATATGAATCATGCATACGTGAATTTGTATTTAAGTAATTTTATGAATGATTTAAAATGAATATAACATTCCCATATAATTTGAAAATTTTGAATCTTGTTGTAATTCTAAAAACTATATAATTCCATAAATCTAAAATTTGCTCATGAGGAATTGAATTCTTAAGACAAGCCCATTATGATGCTCTCATTTTGAGATGAGAGACATAGTTTTAAATCCACTTATATCAAAATAAATAATATGTGAAAGACATAACCATTTAGTAACATTTTTAATCATTTGAATTGGGTTGCATCATAATATTGAATATAGCATTGAATTATATTTGCAACATGTGTTAGATAGATATAACACTGAAATACATAAGTATGATGTGCATGATATGCATCATGACATGGATTAAAAGTAGAAAATAGAAATAATGAATGATATATATCATTGAACCATAGTAACAAGTAATGAAAAATCAAATAATGTCATACATAAAGTCCAAAAGCCTCAAACAAGGGACATGTAAATATCACATAAACACAAAAGGCCTAGGGCCACACTCAAATATCATAATGGTGCCATAAAATCAATAACATGAATATATTACACATACTAGGTCAAGGGAGACACACAATAACCAATAAAGTCTTAACTTACCATGATGTAAAACAAGAAAAAAGAAATCATAAATCAAATGAGACTAATCTACATCCACTATATGTATTAATGTCAGTGTTATCAAGTAGCATATTCATGTAACAAATTTAAATTATTAGTTATTAAAAAAACATCTATATGATATATAACTCAAAATGGTAGAAAGTTTGTGTATAGATACAACTTGTTGAAGTGGTCATAGATAATGAAGAAATGATCCCAACTTAGCAAGGTTGTTGGGTAAAAATGAAACCCTGACATGGATGATCCATGTGAAATTATGTCCAATATCATACTCACATATCTCATAAAAATTAATGTGTATTAAAAATTAAAATATTTTATCTATCTAACATAGAATAAATAACATACATATAGAAGTAAGCTAGAAACACTTGAAAATGCTTTTTAGGGCTTGATTTTGAATTTTTGAAAATATTTGGATTTTTGACATTTATTATTTTTTTGGAAGTTTTAAGTTTTTAAAATTTAAAAATATGTGAAATGATGATAGGAATCAGGGCTTATAAAATATAAAAAATGGAATGGATTTGAACAATCCTCAACAATATGCTAAAACATAGTGTGGCAAAAAGGAAATCAAGCAATGTGCCTCCAATGCATGTGTAAATGAGTCTTAGTAATGTAACACAAATGATTAACATAGATAATAATGTGTATGGTCATAAATGGAAAATATACTGTGTGATAAAATAGAATTTATGAGTAGATAAATGTTATCATGTAAGCATAAGGAATCCATAACATGTGGGATATGCAATAATAAGCAAGTGGATTACCATAAAGAATGTGAATTGAAATAATTGTTTTAGATTGATCAAATTAGTTTTAAAAATTAACAGGGCATGTTTTCCAAATTAAATAAATCCAATTGATATAATAATTCTTGAATGAGGGTTAGAAGAAGTATAAATGATGTAAAGACAAATAATTTATGTAAAAATGAAGATACGTAACTATAAGTGCAATATATCATCAAAGGGATTCCTTTGTGTAGGTCATATATCATCAATATCATACCAATATTTTATGTTATTATGATCATAATCATCAATGTAATCATCATAATATGATATCATTAAATTCATAGGTTGTGCTTGAAATTTTGATATGCCACTTTGATTATCTTGTGTATTTGTGCATGATAAATTTACTACACCATAGATTGGAGTTAATTTTTTGAAAATTATGCTACTTTAGGATATTTAATACCATGTTTTACTAAATAATAATTATGTGTTATTAGTTGAACTTTATGAAGAGAATTAATGTATGCATTGAATTTGTCTTTTGGCTCTATGCATGAAGTAGATATATTGCTTGATTCCTTAACAACAATATTTGTATCATTAGATTTTGTAGGAATATTTTTCTTTGGAAATGCCTTAATGATATATTTTTTTCAAAAAAGTGTGTTCTTTATTATATTTAATTTTTTATTGAAACTTTTCATTTGACATATATTATTTTTGAAATTTTGATTTTTCACTTGTTCTTTTTGTAATCTTGCTTGCTCTAATTTTGCTTGTTGAATCTTTTCTTGTTATGAATCATCTTTTTTGTATTCATACCTTCTCTGTGTTATTTTTGCACTTGTTTCTTAGGAGATGAATAATGAGTGGGTTTCTTAATTTATATATCTATTATAAGATAACCACTATCAATACTTTGTATTTTATTCTTCAAATCTAAATAAGTATATGTATGATACATATGCAATATATGATATGCACAATAGTATTAGGATATTATTAGAGGAGGCATATAAGGTATTGTAATCATTTTTTTAAAGAATTTCTCTTAAATTATCACTTGGATGTTTATTGGCCTTTTGTATACATTTTAAAGAATTAAATATAGATGTATGTTGATTTTGAGGCACATGATATCTAGATGAAGATACATGATTGATAGTAACATAGCATATTATGGATTATTTATAAATTTTTTGTTATTTTAAAATGATATTATCTTTGAACTAAAATATTTATTTTGATTTTTTAACTCTTATATTGACTTTCTCATAGTGATGATTTGGTTTTGAAGGGATTCAAAAGTAAAAAACTTATGTAAATTTGATTGAATATGCATAGAAACACCATAAAGAGGAGGTGTGGGAGGTGGAAGTATACACTCTTCATTTAGATTGAGAGATTAATTTATTATATATGATTCATTTGATTTTTATTGATCATTATCATGGGAATAATTATTAATAGAAAGAGATGTATTTATATCATGTGGTCACTTTATTCTAAGATTATGACATTGTGGAGAAAGATTAACATCATGTGAAGATAAACATGAGGTGGAAGAAAATGAAACATCACAATATGTGTTAGAAGGAATGTCATTCCTTTCAACTATAGCTTGTGATGTGCTCAAAGAAGATGAAGGAAGTTCATCCTCATTGGTTACTAAGGGGAAGGAGCTATGACATGTGGGCTTGGTATTAAATATTTTTAATGAGAAAAGATAACATCATTATTATTAGTAGTCAATTTAGAGATTGAATATTGATATGAAATTCCTTAATTAATAAATCCCTTTTTTAACATAATTTTATCCTGGTTTGGTGGCTTTACCTCCAAATGTTACTTTATTTTAAACTTTAATTGATATTTTTTCTCTAGGTTATTAGGCAAAGAAGAATATGAAGGAGGATCCTAAGGAAAATCTAAAGGTTAATTTTAAGAGGATTAACTTCTAAAGTTTGATCAAAATCAAATTGTCTACTCAATGTTATATCATCAAAATCATAATCATCGACATATGCTTCTTCCATAGGTTTTTGATTATTTTGATTTATCCATTCATTATCATAAGTAGAAGGCACAACATGAGTAGAGAAAAAGGAAAATTGAATATAAATGATATATAAAGTAAATTTAAATATAAAAATTGAAACAAATAGAACACTGAGTTCTATCAAGTAAACATGTATGTACAAAAGAGCAAATGCCTATTAATATAATACAATAAAAAATCAAAGTATAATGGGTGATCTATGAAAGGGTTTAAATTATTGTGTGGGATCTCAAATATAGTTTATCATTCATTTATTAGTGTTTTTAAAATGTTTTAAATCACTAACTATAGAGGAAAAACCATGTGTATAGCCCACTATCCTCATTTTTGAGGGCATGATGAGAGTAAATTCCCTAGGCAATACACTCCTCTCAGTTACACCACCAATAAAATGGATGAAAGAGGATTAATATGGTATAAAAAGGGGAAAAAAGGATTTTTTGATGTACATGGGGTACATGAAACTAAACTCCATGTTTAGTGTTGTACAATGGCTATGAGTATTAGGTTAAACCCATCACACCATGATGTTTATAAAATAAATCACCACATATCTCATAACTCTTGAGAATATTTTAGTGTGAATAATGTTTTATATTATCAAATATATTCATGTGAGTGATTTAATCAAAAAAATCATGTATACATTATAAGAGAGAGATGTGAGAGTGAATATAGGTTTTTATAACAACCTTCCTAAATTAATATTCAAAGAAGTTAGTGGTTGAGCTACTTCTTATTTAATAGGAAATGCAAATTATATAAATATGTAATGCATTTCAATAAATAAATTAAATAATGTGATTAAAAAAATTGGTGCTTTGGACTTTCAATCTTTAGATCTTTACTATAAAATGGGCTAAAACCCATAAGTGGTATCAGAGCAAGTCTCCCCAACTATTCTAAGCATTGTCAATCATCTATCCATTATTTTGATCAACATGGCACAATGACTATGTGGTTCATGTTGTGCATAATAATTACCCAGTGAATACCAAATTCTTAAGTTTAATTAACATTAATTATCAACCCAAGGTGAGTATGCTTTTCAAGGATGTTAGCACTATATATGCATTATTTATTCATAAATTATAATGAACTTATGTTGAATTCACCAGATAGTTATACTATGAAACTATTATGATAGAAATACAAAAATACTTCACACTTATAGCTCACACATGCATCACACTTTATATAATCAAATTAATAATGAAATATACTTACACACTCTTAACTAAGGAGAGTCAAGATATTCACTACAACTCCTTCTGAGGGGGCCTTTCCTCATTCAGAACTAAGTTCCAATCCTTCTATAAGATATTTGCAATATATTCTTATAGAATAAACTTTCTCATTACTCAAATATGTAGCAATTAAATATTTTTTTAGAATAATACAATGTAATGACTTCTATAGTTCTATTAACTATCCAATCTTTAATTTCAACTCACTAACTCCTAATCTGATCTAGGTTTTGCCATAAAATACATAATGCAGTTTATTAACTTCTAACCAAAGATATCAAACTAAGAAAAATACAAATACTTTAGAAACTACCCCAATCAACCTTCAAATGGTTAGTAACTAAAGTTACTTGTTTTAGGCTTGACTAGGTTAAGGACAAGGTATATTATTTTTTTATTTTATTTCTTTTTGTCTCCTTCCCATTGTCCTTGTATTTTTCATATTTGGTAGAAAATACAAATTTCCTTACATGTAGGGAGTCTATACAATAGCTATGGTCCTTTCAAATCATCCATTTGGTTCTTAAGATATCTAGATGTGTCCTTAAGATCTGATCACAACAATAACTCTATTTTGTATAGTGGCTATGAGCAACCTATAGGTGAAGACTACCATTGCCATGAGCACTCTACAGTGGCTATGCAAAAACTATAGGTGAAGCCTATAGTTACTATGAGCAACTTGTAGTGGCCATGAATATCTTATAGGTGGAGCCTAAAGTTGTTGAGGGCAACATACAATTGTTATGGGCAACTTATAAGTGGAGCTTATATTTGCTGCAGGCAACTTGTAGTGGCTACAGGAAACATGTAGGTAGATCCTATAGTTTTTGTAGGTAGCTTATAAGTGTTGTGCCTAAATGAGATCTTTCAGCCTTACATTATCCTTTAAATGATTTTGAAATAAAGTTATACAAGTATAATCTAATCAAGGAAAAACATAAATAATTCATAACACACACACACACACACACACACACACACACACACACACACACACACACACACACACACACACACACACACACACATTAATACACATATAAAATCATCAATTAGTTCATTCATTTGTATTATTCATGGATGGTTATGGGGATTTACATAGAAAACTATATATACTAGGTATGGATGAGACTACAAAATAGAGCAGTTGGTGGCCTCATCAATTAAGACCATGCATAAACCTCATTATGTATACACATAATATTTTTAAAATTTATTAATTATTGATGTTTTCTCTCTTGAAAGAACCCATCGAGTCTCAATCTCTCTTACTGCATGTTATAAAAGGTGTATTGGGAAAGGGGTGTGTAGACCATTAGTGCTTCACAAGATTGTTATCCCCTATACCACCATATTCAACCAACACAAACCTCTCCTAAACACTTCTCTAAGATTTGATACCTCCCTTAAACACTCCTCCAAGAAATTCACTACCTCAAACAACCACTACTAAATCCAAAACCTCTTTTTAAGTTTTACTGAATAAAGTCATCCTAGGATAACCATGTACTTAAAATATATGAGCGTGTTACAATATTAGGTCAGCCTTGGCTGACCTAGTCTAGGACCTAATTGATTTATTTATTTAACAATATATTATTGATTAGGTTGAATTTTTTAGCTAAAATTTTGGAAGAATTGGGTTAGATTCAACTATATAGACACATCCATTTACACCATGTCAAAGAAAGAGACAATACGTAAATCATTATTTGCATATATGCTTATCCACCATTCTAATTGAGTATCATTACTTAGGGTTTCAATACTACATTTGGAGCAACTAATCTTGTCTTGAGGAGAAGTCTTTTGAATTAATAAGAAAAGTTATGTAGCCTAAATTTGATCTATATTTGTTATCCTTACAAACCATAACAACCTCTTGTGAAACACATTGTCTAAAGGAGAGATTGAGTCTCAATAGGTTCATCTTCAAAGGTAAGTATTCCTAAATATTGATCCTCCTTATTATAGTAGATAGATTTGCATTTGTTAGTTTATATGATTCTCTCTCCATGAATTAGTATTTCCTCTACATTAACTTGAGTAGATATATACTATGCATGCTTAATTTCATGTTTATTACACCCATTTTGTGCCACATGATGTAGTGAACACTATGTTATATTTTAATAAATACTTTACAATTTACTTGTGCATAATAAAAACATAGGACCTAGCTAGGGTTACCACATGGTGTTTCTTGAATAGAGGATTTGAAACACTATCTAGTGATATTGTTGTGATAAGGGACCCTTTGGTTAGGTTTAACAGATCCATCTTAGTCATGACCTTGATTATCTAAATGTACCAACAAGAAAAAAGACTAGTGTGATTTATCTTCTCCAAGCTAGGATTGATTTGTAGACCAGATTCACTTTCCCTTATATACATATTACTTCATTCATCTACCGTATTACATTGTGACAATGGTCCAATAGTTTAAACCATGTGCACCATTATTGAGATTCATCATTGACTTATAATGTATTCTCATCTCAACCATGTTCTTTCTTTTTGTAGTTTTACATTTTTGTTTCATTCTTAGTTTGCATAAAAAATGAAAAATAAAATATATGTATGTATGTATGCATGCATGCATGTATGTATACGTATGTTTATATAATTTTGATTTGTAATTTTCTACTCTTTGGGGGAACAACTTGGGTCTTATGTGTACCGACTTTTCTACATTGTTATATAGTTTTAAAGAGATTGATTAGAATTTAAAATTGGTTCCCCTAGGTCATCCAACTATAAAATACAAATTATAGTCCTTAGGTCTAGCCTTAAGAATTTAGATATACAAATTGTGATTACTATGGGGGATCAACCCTACATCAAACAACATTATGTTTTGATTCATCTATGATTTGAAATAGAGGTTATCAAATCTTGTTTTAATGAAGTTCTTCAATGGATAAGCATTATTTACTTCTCCAAACACTTGATTGAAGTGTTATATTTGATTCCTATATTAGTTTTTAGTGAACATTATGATCTTTATTTGGATCTATGTTTGAATCCTACCTCAAATATACCCAACCTTGAATTCACTTACTGTCAAGCTCTATCCTCATGTAACTAAAATGTAACTTCAATTCAGCCCACTACTTGTTTGAAACTCAAATTTTAAGTGAAAAGTGGCTTAGTATATCTCGCCTGCGATCCATGCAGTCTTCACTCATCTCAAGCCACACGTAAATCCTATGTAGACTCTTCTACAAGCTCATCCACAACATCAGGCTATATGATCTAGCTAACACATTATTATCAAGATCTCCATCTACCAACCATTACAAAACTTTTCTTTGATTTAGATGGATTTGATCTAATATGGCACCAAATCCTTATTCTCCCATGTTTGACCCATGGTTTTCACCTCAAAAATGCAATATATATATATATATATGGCACCAAAGCCTTGAGATGTTTTTTTTAGTTTTGTTTATATTTTTTAAGTTTAGTTTTTAATAATTTTCTCTATATATATATTTTTAGTTTTTATTATTATTATTAAATGTTTTTGTATTTGGTTGTTTAAGCAAATAGTTTTTTTAAGGATAGTTTTATATTTTATAATATTTGTTGTTTATGTCATAAGTCCTAATAAGAAATATAGTATATGTTTACATATATAGTTAATTTTGTTTACTCATTTTTTTGTCTTTAAGTTTTATAAAGTTATCAATACCTTTTTTAAAGTTTAATCTTTCTATTGTTTTGTTAAGTTTTTATTATTATCATGATATTTGTTTTCCTATCATTAGGGTTATTTATTTATTATATTATGAGTCATTTAAATTTTAAATAATATTTGTTATCACCAAATAGTCTATTTTTGTTTAGCTATTTGTCATCATTTGTTAATGTCAGTTAGTTGTGTGTGTTGAAAGTGTTAAATAAGTCTTTGATGTAAATATCCAATAAAGCATGTATGATGATTCTTCATGTAATAATATCCTATTTTGTAATGGATGTATTATCAATCAAAACTAACATCTAAACATTTTACATTGTGGGGGGGGGGGAATGAGCATGTTAACACCAAGGGGGGAATGTTGGAAATATTTTAGTGTGAAAAATGTTTTATATTATAAAATATATTCATGTAAGTTATTTTATCAAAAAAATCATGTATATATTATAGGAGAGAGATGTGAGAGTGAATATAGGTTGTTAGAACAACCTTCCTAGATTAGTATTCAAAGACATTAGTGCTTGAGATACCTCATATTTATTAGGGGATGAAAATCATATAAATATATAATGTCTTTTAATAATTAAATTGAATAAATGTGATCAAAAAAATTGGTGCTTTACACTTTCGAGCTTCAGCTCTTTACTGTAAAATAGGCTAAAACCCATTAGTAACAATAATTACTAAGTAATTTCAAAATTATCAGAAAATAGTTTCTAAAAACAAGCACAAGTAAATAGAAAATAAAATAGATTTTTTTTGTGTAAAAATATTAAAATTTTCCAACCTAAGGTTGAAATAAATAGATTCCATGTTAGATGTTATCTGAGGTGATAAGGAAATTTATCGAGTGTCTAATTAAATCCAAAGTTGAAGAAGATTAATTCATTGTGTGTCAGACTTACATCCAAGGTTGAAGGTTGATTTCTTTTAGTTTCAATAATTTACAAAAAAATGTATGAAATCTTGTGACAAAAATCAATCAAAAAATAATAAATGTTCTAAAAATAATGGGTTCACTGGAATGTTTAATGTATTTTTGATTTAAAAATGAAATGATAATAATAAATAAAATATTAAACACAAATTTAAATATACATAAATAAACAAATCTGAATGTAAAGTGAATTTTTTATAGAATTGTAAATGAGTTAAAAATAGTAAATTTATAAACATATATGCAAACCTCCCTTAAAATAAACTTATGTTAATTGTGTATGTTGACTATGACTAGAATACCTGGAAAGACCTATGAAATACGTTGTATCCAAAAACATAAATTCAAACTTTGATAGGACAAGTCCATGTTAGGAGGATAGGGGTGTACTACATATTTATCTATTGACTACACTCACATCCTAGTTGACTGTGTGTCTAATTTTTCAATCTGGGTATATGCCCCTATGTATAAGGGTTTATTATTTTCATGCATGTGCTGATTTAATGAAAAAAAGATTTGAAAAATAAAAACCCTAGATATTTCACAATAAACATATTATAAATAAAATTCAAATGTGGAATTAGGTAAGGGGAATAGTCAATCTATCCTCATAAAACTATATGTAATCTGAGTCTTACCCACATAGTCTGAAAGGGCCTCAAGCTAATGTAGTTCTCCCTCTTAGGGTGAGTGTGTGAATCTTGAATTTGATAAATGAATAACAGATATATTACTTTAAATAATTTATAATGAATTCCATTAACATTCAATAAAAGATATTAATACTTGGCCTATGACTATTAGGATGCTTCTAAATTATAATTGGAAGAAATATATTTTTTTTTTATCAATGTGCAATAAGATTGTTTTGTGAATTCTAAATTTATTTTGAGAAGCCTTGATTTCATTTTATATGGGAGTTTTTTTAATATTTACACTAAACAACCTTGATAAAAGAATGAGAGGGGTAAAATAAAATGTGTCAAATTTTAAAAAATTACCATTGAAGCTTGAGGGATAAGGACACACTAGTGGATAAGGCCATAGCATGACCCTATTTGACCTAGTTTGGTCCTATCCAAGAAAGACATAAACTACCAAAAAAGCTATGATAAGTGTTTGTAAGTAGATTAGGTATGTCCAAATGATGTTTTTTACTATTTTAAAGATATGTTGTAGAATAATGAATGCTCCCATATAGATTTAAAGTTAACAAATGGAGAATAAGCCAATAAAAAGAAGGACATTAAGATTAAACATTATCAAGCACTTAATGATTCAATTTAAATATCTACATTAGGATAAATCAGATTTAAGATGATCCCTCTCAATGAATAATACATCATTCTCTACTCTTAGTTCCTCTAAAGAGATAGTCATCTCCTCCAAATTAGCTACCACTTGTATGTCTGTAACTATAATAATGACAACTCTATCAAATAATGGGGAATGTGGCCTTGACACATCGATTCTCTCCATAAGGCCTTCATGAATATAATTATCTAACACATGTTTCATAAACACATTTAATGTTGAATCTATAATCAACAACTAATATTCATCATCTCTCACATAAAAATATACATAATATCAATATAAAAATTAATTATTATAAACACATTAACAACATTATTCTAAATAACATATATGCATCTTACCTCCTAACCTAAGAGCCTTTGGTCCTACTACTATAGGTGTTTACACCATTAAAAACAATTATTACCATTTTTTTTGTGCCCACAATTATATATATAGATCAATACACTCTATGCCATCCTCATCAAGGACCTATAACATGAAATCCATATAATTTTTAGGTAGTGGAGTTAGATCCTCGGCTATACACAGAGCTTTCTCCTCCTCTCACATAGGATACCTAACTAACTATGATCATATAACTAGTGTTGGGGGTAAGGCCTAGACTATACCAAACTTTCAAGTCATATGCTCCATATGAATTATCTCATACATGCTTGAAAGTCGTCATGTATATAAAAACTCACCTATATCCACCATAACTCTAAAAAATCCTCCCTCCATCCCTCAAGCCCATGGTAGGGCCTCCATATCACATCAATCAGTGATAATAAATCCAGTATGTGATGAAAATCCATGGTGCTCTTGCATTTCACATGCCCTATAATAACCCATATCCATATACACATTCAAGGATGGGCCCTTAGAGTTAGTGAAATCCCAATATGATAAATCAATACTATATGATCATATGAATAATAGTGAATCAATGTCATAGATCCAAGTTCACTACCATACCCATGTCGTGTAAATTTATGAAAATATGTATAAAAATGGGCCAACATCATATGACTTCATGAGTACTTGGTAGGGTACTTATCAATTATATGAATAATGTACATTATCATACATGAAATATAAATTCATCCACCATCCATAATGATGAATGAAACTAATAATATACAAAAAAAAATCATAACCATATAACTATGAAACTATAATCTTTGAAAAAAATAGTGGTGTATCCAACATAACATCCTATACTTATATGATACCTTGTCACATATATATGGGCATCACAAATAATAAATGCATACTTTTCCACTACCTAGGTTCCTATTATGGTTATTCATATTATCCAACACACATCTTATAATGTGACTATCATCTCCCTTGCGAGTGGCCATATCGTACATGTATCTAAGTTCCACCATCAACTAGGGTCATCATTATATACATATCATATGGAATTAGGTCAAAATGACCCACATCCCTTAACCCAATAATATAAATAATGGAAATCTCATCTACTGACAAAGGTAATGTATTCACATTTTGTATAATATGCCTATTGTGAAACTCATGTGTTCTAAGATCTCCCTATAACCACAAAGACATTAAAAACACAATGTCAATAATTGTACTCAATGATAATTAAATATTATACTATTTCATTTAAATTTTTATTTAGTATCTACCATACTTCATATGATACTAGAGAATACATGGTTTCATTATTTTAGATTAAAACATAGACAAGATTACAAGACCTAGGATAGGGCTATAACGAGTCTAGAAAAGATCACGTCTAGTCAGACAAGACAAAAAAACTTAAAAAACAAAATATAATAATTTTTTTCATTAATTCCAATTTATAGATATTTATGTATTAGTTACTCACTATATATGGCTCCTCATTAGTTTCAATAGTATCCCAAACTCATTTAATGTGCGTTGGTCCAAGTGGTCTCTTTTATGGCATTTTTTCTCTTTCTTCACAAATTATAAATTTTTACCTATTGAATTACAATGAAAATTAATAGTTAAACATTTTCACCATAATATTTATATTATTTACCTTCCATAAGGTAAAACCTATGTGCAAATTTCACTCATTCAAGTCACTATATGTGAAACAAAAATGTCAATATCTTGAACAATACATCTCCAAAATTTTCCTGATTAAATTTGTTAGAATCTTGATAATATTACCTTCCACATGATATTCACTCCCATATTATTTTTATTTTAATGTAAATGATTCATTTATATAATCCTATGCCTTGAAATGGGGTCAAACATAAATGCTTATGTACTCAAATATTTCTAATCTTCACATATTAGGTGATACATTCTAAGCAAGACATACACTCATTCACAAATGATTCAAATTTAAAATTCAAATATAAAAATTATATTATAAAGAATTGGGACATATAAAACCTCCATGCATTCATTATTTTTAAAATTTCTCAATATAATATCAATTTATATAAAAATGTAGGGGGAATGATACCTATTCATGTTTGTCTCTTATTATGTTGAAACTTTAAAAATTGTACTACTTCAATTGTTAATAAAAAATTTCAAGACTCAAAAATAGCTATAAATTCACTTGGATAAAAAATATAGGGAGAATGATATTCATTCATGTTGATGTTATTACATTGAAAATTTAAAATTTCACTTCTTACAAGTTCAAATGTTTCAAAGGTATAAAGTTTAAAATCAAATCTAGATTCCATCTACAATGGTGTGATTCATAAAGTGACAAGTGGGACATGTTACAGTCTAGTGACACTCAACATTTTCAACTACACTTTTTCAAACCCAATGCATGGTTTCACCCATTTTTTTAATTTATATTTCCCATTAGAGTATAATGACTCTTGATGATTGGGATTTTACTATTCCTTAAATCACTCTTCATAAGTGAAAGAATACCCCTACCTAATTCTATATTTTCACTCATTAAGGCATGATCACTCTTAATTTTTCCATAGGTTCCAACCCTAAAATATGGTATGGTTATGGTATAATGATAACCAATGACTTACCACTCATAATACTAGCACTTTCAAAATTGTTTTGTGCCCCTAACCATAAAGCAAAAAAAGTTGAAATAACTCTATCTTCACTCTCAAGTCATAGGGAAATCTGATGGCCTACTCTCTTAGGTGCATTCATTCCTTGCTATCTTTTAAAATTTCAAATTTAAAGTTTCATATTGTAAATTTATAAATATGGACATTAAATACTTATAGTGACATTTTTATGGAAAAAATTAAGATAGATGTACAACTTATTCGACTTAGTAAAATCCAAGATCAGATAAGGTAATCAACTAACATCCATTACAATGCATGTTTATATCAGGAGCATGAAAAGTTTGGATATGTTAAACCTAAAAAAGGGGTATCTTACCACACAAAACCAAAGAAGAGGGTTCCAAATAATATATGAAAATGACACTATGTAATAAACCTAGGTAGGTCTAAGTACATAAAGTAAAACCAATTTAATGCTCACCAAAGCTTATGGCACAAAGGGGGATGGTTAAACATCAATAAACAATCAAGGGACCATGGTAGGAAAATGAGGAGCTAGATCACCTAAAATTAAATATGGAAAGTAAATAAAACCCTATATATATTAAGTTTTATAATATAGGTAATCTAAGTAAGTAGTTATATATCCATAACAAATATTAATTATATAATATTTATCTACCAAATAAAATAACAAGAGTTATGAATACTTACCCTAGGCAAACTTGTTGAGTCTCAATTTCTCCCTTGGTCAATGGTGATTTACAAGAGGTTGTTTTAGATTATAAGGATCACACTATATAAATTATCTCTAGGAAAAAAGACTCCTAATTTGCATCCAATACTACCCACAAGATAAGTAATCTTCTATCTAGGGTAAACCCTAAGAAATGACTCCTAATGTAGATTTACTAGAATTGAAAAATTTAAAGATGTGAAAATGAATGTTCCTATTTGTTATATTGAAATGAGCCTTATACTTATAACAATGGAGAAGCATTAACCCTTCTAAAATTTTAATTGATATGATCATCTAGCTTGATCTAGTGCATTGGAAAAAATTACCGATAGGCCTTGAACTAAGTCAGCTAGGCTGACCTAGTTCCATATCTTGTGCTTAATCCTTAAAAACAAGATCAAACAAGATGAATAAGTAGAAAAAGGGGATATTTACTTAATTAGGGGCTCTTTGAAATGATAAATGCTTAGGAAAATGTGTGAATGGGGTTTGGATTGACTGGGGAGTTGGATAAGTAGGATTTGTAATAGGTATAGGTAATGATATATTTAACAAAAAAATTGTGAAACACTAATGATATACTCATCCCTTTCCTAGTGCGCCCTTTAATACATGCTGTCAGAGATATTTCAAATTGATAGGTTTCTACAAGAGAGAAAACATCAATAAATGATAAAGTTTAGAAATATTATGTGTATACACATGCCACACTCAAATATCATTGATGATGTGTCATGTAGTTGTAACATGGGATGGTTCTTTATGAAAAAACATAGTAACACATAGCATAAAGCTAATAAATTACAAAAAATAAATGATAATAAGGATTTTTTAGAAATAAGTGAAAGTGCCATATATATATAGCTTGACTTATGTTTATTACTGAATGGTTGTCTATTGTATTTATAGTGTTGATCATAGAGGGAACATTAATTTCTTTGGATAAACCCTAAAGATATAAGGTTAAAGAGTAAAAGCACACAAACATAGGGAAAAAAAATGAACACTTACATTTTTGAATAGGTCACCTAGAAAATTGACAAGCTAAGATGACAAATGCTAATTTAGAACTAATATACCAAAGAAAATAGACAAAATTAAGTTAGGTCATTGAAAATACAAGGCTAATAAATGATCAACAAACTCAACAAATGTACTCTAAGTAATAAAAGTAAAAGACTAGATCAAACTAAGGGCACATGAGACTGAAATAATGGAAAAAACATCAATGTAATAGAAGTAACAATCTATACTTTAAAAAATATTGTAAAAGAGAAAAAATGTAAATAACATTGATGAAAGATAAGTAACAATCCTTACTTGATCAAAAATGGCAAAAGTGATATTTAATATAAAAGAAATGGAATGAAATGATACACAAAAAGGGTGAGAAATAAACTTAGAATCTCAACCATAACCAAGGGAAATATGAGAAGGATAAGGGTATGATTAAAGAAGTATTTCATAACCACTCAAAGGTGTAACTTATATTCTAATGATATATGAACTAGAAAAATCTTATTCTGAGCATGCCTGAAAGAGATGAAGAATAAGGAATTTAGAAATTGGGAAAATATTTATTAAAAAACTTACCTATCAAGGGGATATGTGGAATGGGTGTTAGGGGAGATGAATGTGGTACCGAGATGACTAATCTTTATTGGAAATAAGACATGTTGGCCAAATCTGGCCTATATACAAAACTTTGCTTAGATCTGGGGTGAGAAGCTAAGCATAGTTCTATTTGAGTGAGTGATCCAATGCTGGAAGGAGAAGACCACATGTCACTTACAAGCTTTTGAAATACTTTAAGCAAGATTGAAAGTGAATTTGATGATTTTAAGGAGAAGGCCTAGAAACATGTCTAAAATTATAAGTGAAGGTCACCCCTTATAGGTTATTAAGGTAATAAAGATGGTTTTGAAGCTTGAAGCCTCTTAGTGTCCTTTTGAAGAGAAGAAGATGAACAACACAAGCTTATTGATAACTAGACTATCTTAGCACATCATGCATGAATGAACATGTTAGTTTGGTTATGCATTTAATAGATGTACTTGGGATGATAAAAAAGGTTATCCCCTACAAATTTGGTGTCTTGATGTATTTTATATATCAAGATATAAGCCTTAAAAAATGACCTAGTAGTGTGGGATGTGCTCAGGGATGTCAAATTAAGGCCACAAGAACTAGCTATTTAGATTAAAAAATATGTAATAAAGTATAGATTGAATGTAAGGCCACCAAGTGTTAAATCATCACTTGATCAAATCAAAATATCAATGACACATGGGTGATTAGTAGAGTCAATAATTCAATGAAAATCAATGGCATATGTTTAATTATGTAAAAGAAGATCAATGGTGAGCATGAGGTCAAAAGGTCAGTAGATCCTAAGATTGAACATGGTGATGACATGTGTCATAATCACGGTAAACTCTTGAGAAAATTGATAGACCACATTTTATTTGGAAAATATAAGACTGATGGAGCATGTTCAATCATGTGGATGAAGACTGATGATGTAGATCAAAGTAAAAAATTCAATAAACTTAGATTTCATGCAAGGCCACCACATGACATGAGCATGTTTGATCACATGAACTAAAAACTTGGTCCACATAGGGCATACAGGCTTTCCAAGTGTCATAATCTTGATAGCTAAATCAAAGTGTATGTATGACTACCAACTGTCATAATTTTGAATGTAGATCATAGATCAATGGCTAACATTGAAGGTCAAAGCTAGGAGACTCCCAAGGAGATTGATGGAACATATTTTATCCAGTTCTTAAAGTGTATGAGATGATGACATGTGTTTGGATTTTAAACAATCATATAATAATTAGTGTGACAAAGGGATGACACATAGGTAGACATGTTAGATTAAAATATCTCACCACCTAGGTATATAGATGTGTAAACATGAGATCAAAATGTGATCTGGCTTACCAAAACAAACCATACCGATTTGTTTTCTGACATAAAGCTTAATTCTATGCAAGGGTCTACTTAGTCAAGTTATAAATACTATCCTAGGTTTGAATTTATTTCTTTATCATGATCAAGAAACTAGGTAGCCTGTGGATCTTCATCAAAATTATGGCTATATGAAATCTAATAAGGGGATTGGTTTTCATCTATAGATGACCTATGTTCAAGGTTTGGAGTATGGCAGACTTGTGACTATGAAATGAATGTTAATAATGATGCCAGTGAATGAGTTCAAGTGACTATCTGATAACATAAAGAACATATTAAGATGATTATAATCTCATTAAGAAGATGGAGAGTTTGGAGGTTGGAGAGTGTAGACAGAGCATTCAATACATTTTTAGGGTCTTTAGGGAATTTTATCTTTGAATGAATCATGACTCATAATCCTCAAAAGTTATTATTTTCTAGTGTGATTCTAAGACAATCAGAGGGCTTGAAAGTTAGTTTGTGGAGGTAGGATTAATGCTAATCCATCAAAAAGTGGTTGGGCCTAATTTATTAATTTCTATTTTCTCGCTTCCCACTCTCTCTTCCCATTTTCTTATATATCTCCCATTTCTCCCCTAATAAAAAAGGACTCTTATGATTTTGGCTTGTCTAGGCTATGCTAAGATTTGTACTACAACACCTATTTTATGTAATAAAAGACTGAATTCCTCCATTCACAAGTGAAATTGAAGTGGGTTTTATGAATTCATTGATGTGGTGAAGTAAATGTATGCTTTCCTTTGTCTATGTATGAGTTTTATCACCTTCATGAAGTGTTTCATAGTTCTCATAGGTCATTCTAAGTGTCAGAAATAATCTATTGATTAGTTTGGAAGTAGATAACTTCCCTCCCATTCTAGATTGATAGCTAGTTAGTGTATTTGTTTGAAATAATTATGTGAAATCTAATAAAAGAGTGAATTAAGTGATATTTTTAGGTTTAATTTTTTTTGATAATGTGTCATGTGCAATTATAAGTGTCCAAAACATTGGTTCATCATCTACCTTTACATGTTGTTATGAATTATTGTCAATTTCTCTCCTTTTTCCAAGTCAGGAATTAGTTTAGGTGATAGATCCAAAGGAAGCAGGCCTTATTTGGAGGTTGAACCTCATTATAGTATACCCATAGCCTAAGGTTATTCCCATTTTTATCTTAGTTGGAGATATCCTTAAAAACCCTCTCCAAGGGTGAAAATTAACACTACAATAGTTTTTGACATGCTTGGTGGGACACATTCTCCTTAGCATAGATGAAGTTTAGAGCTGAGAAAAATTATTTACATCATAGGAAGACATCCATCATCATAAAAAGATAAATATTCTTTAGGTTACAAAGTTCATAGCGTCATCCAGGAAATACTCTTATGCCAAAGGTTACCATAAGGTCAGCTATTAAAGGTATTCCTTTTGAATTCATTGAGTTGCCTTCTACTTCATATAAAAGAGAAAATTTTAGTAGGAAAAAACCTTATTTATAAAATAAATATTCATCTTTTGGTCATCCTATAGTCCTAAGAATTAAAATCCCCACTATCTAGATGGCCATTAGAAAACAAGTGTTTGTTCCATTCAATAGAGGTAGTCTACTAAATTTATCCCAGTTTGATGGAATTCCTATGTCTACTCTTAAGAATATCCCTCTATTCTTAGGAGAAAATCAAACAACTCAAATTAATCACATCCAAGATGTTGTTGACCTTTATTTAGTAAACAATATTCTCTAAGAAAATGTAGCTATTAGACTACTTGTTGTTTCCTTTAAAGGAAAATCACTGCATTGGTATATAAACCTCCCACCAAATTCCATTTCTATCTGAGATGAATTAGGTTTAGACTTACTTAGATAATTTGAGGAAAAATATGATCACCTATCCTTAGTTGAATAGATTCCTACCATTAAGAGATATCCTTATGAGTTCATGTCTTATTTTAACCTTATATTCTAAAAGACATAGACCAAGATACCTACATTAATTAGACCATCCATAGAATATGCCTTTTTATACTATCTTAAATCCCTCAACTCTGATATTAGTGTGATGATATAATCAATGGGTGGTATTACCTTGCCATATGCTTATGAGGTTGTAATAAGGGTAGATAATAGCTTGATATAAGCTAGTAAGCTCTATCCAAGGCCTCTAATACCTATATTACTAGAATTGAAGTCTATACCAGTTCCTCAAATTATTTAAATTCCATCTTGAGCTCCTCTTCCATCCCCTAAAGATCAAGTTATAACCCCTTATATTAAAGATAGTGAGCTTGGAGAGTTTAAAAGTTTGTTATAATATTTGGGGAATGAAATAGAACAACTCAAGATACAATAATATCAGGATAATAGACCTTATCAAAAACAAAATTAGAACACCTATCAACCCTTTAGATATCAAAGGCCTCCTTATCAAGGGTTCAAAGAAAATAGACCACCTTACAAACCATAAGGTAATATAACTCAAGATAAACCATATGTATCTATTGATCCTAATGTACCTTCCACTTCAAAAGTTATTATTTTCACACCACTTTAAAATAACTTCATGTAGGATTTAGGCTGACAACCCTCTAATCTCAATGATGCTTAGAACCAAGCCTTGGTATCACAAAACATTACTATGCCACAAATGACACAAGAAGAGTTTTATCTTCAAGGAAGTTAGTACCAAGAAACATGTTTGGTATCATAAGGAGAGACTCAACATGTTAAAGTACAACCTAATTCCATTAATTTGAATTGGTAAATGGATGATCATGTTGCATTCAATCAGGGTGGTGAGACTAACAAGACAAGTGGTCAAGTTGTAACTCTAACTAGATCTAAATGGATATCTATTGATGAGGATAAAGATGTGATTAATGATTCAAGTACTTGTAATGTTGTTTCCAAGAATACCAAAGATCAAATTTTTACTCCTATAACATAAAAAAGTTAGAATACAGCTGTTAGAAAGGTTCATCAAGTACCTCTTATTTGTGAGAAACCAATGGTTTAGAAAGTGCAGCCAAAGGTTAGTGGGTCTCAATTCAGTATATTGGATCAAATTAATAATTCTAAAATCATAATTATCATGTGGTATTCCCTCTCTATTCTAAGATATATATATATATATATATATATATGCTCATTCAAGATATTTCATCTCTTAAATTGTCTCCAAAACCGATCAAGAAAGAAGGTGTTGTCCTAACTAATTCAAACTAACCAACTAAGAAACAAGTATATTAGGTACATAATATGGTATTTTTGGATAAAAATGAGGTAAAATAAATTAAAACCTCTCCTTTCTAACACTCTTTTATAGTTTGTGACACTTTGGTTCACACTGTATGGTGGATAGTGGAGCTAGTAACACTGTTATGCCTGAGAAAATTGTAGATAAGCTTGGTTTTGTTTATAAATCAAATACCAAAGGATTATTTCAACTATATGGATCACCAAAAAATATATTAAGAATCATAAAATATCTAATGTTTACACTATATGTTTGTCCCAATGTTACCATTCAATATGATGTAGTTGTGGTGGACCTACCTCCCTACTTTGCCATGCCTCTATCAAGGGACTTCACCTCAAATATTGGATGATAATTATCATCTAATTGGAAATATTTTATTTTCATAACTAGGTATGGGACCAAGGTAACAATACATTTTGAACCTATTGCATGTTTCCATTTGGAGTCATATATGCCAAGTGTTGTGAACAATAATTATGTCATCTCAGATGATGTGCTAGAAACTAGTGGGGTGGAAATTGCCTCACCTTTAGATGGAGTTTCATATCAATTTCTTGATAAGTGGGACTCTAAATTGCATGATCATGATCCATATAAGCTAATTTAAGAGTAAGGACTTGGTGTTTATTGCCTCCAAGAGAATAATGCACCAATTTTAGCCATGATGAAGGATGATGAGTCTAGTGATGGTCTATGGAAATTATAATTTGATCAATCAAGGGATAAACATGGTAATTGGGATGGAATGATATTGATTTATCTAAAAAAGCAAAGGTATTTATCTTCTATTAAGTTTTAGTTTGGTTGTTCAAATAATGTTACAAAATATGAGGCACTAGTTCATAGTTTGCAATGGGCTAAGAAGATGAAAGTCAACACCTTGTACATTTTTGGTGATAGTGAACTTGTAGTTCACAAAGTAAGAGGTCTCAATGTATGCAAAAATTTATTACTTATATCTTATAATAATAGGGTTTGGGACTTACTTGAGGATTTATAGGGTTTAAACATTTAGTTAATAGTAAGATATGAGAATAAATATGTAGATAGGTTGGATACCATTAGGGCACAATTTAGTATCCTAGCTGATATAAAAGTGAAAAAATTCAATCACAAATTAAGGTGGTTATAAGGCCTTCTATTCCAGATAAACATGATAATTGGTAAGTGTTTTAAGATGACAATCAAATTATCAAGTTATTGTGAGAAGAGGTTGAGTTGTCCTTAATAAATCAATCAAAGTTGTTGTAGTATTATGGTGATCATATTGTGAAATTAAAAAATAATAATTTTCCCAAGGGATTTATCACACTTGAGAATATATTCAATGGTGATGATGAGTTGAGAAAGGAAAATTCATATTTATCAACAAAGGAAGAACACTATGCCAATATGGAGATTAAAGTTGGTAATAACTTGAAGTTAGGTAAGGTATGAAATATTTAATTTAATTATGTACAAGTTTTTTTGATGTGTTTATATGGAAATATAGTGATCTCAAGGGATTTGATCCAAGTCTAGCTCAACACACCATTGAGTTAGAGGCTGAAACTAAACTAGTGAGACAGAGACAAAGGCCTATCAATCTAAAGCTTGAGCCTTTGATGAGAGATGAGATTCATTATCTCATATATCTAGTTATTATATTTCCAATCAAGCACTCCACTTGGGTGGAAAACCTTGTTCAAGTATAGAAGAAGAATGGTGAGATTAGACTATGTGTTGAATTTCATTATTTGAACAAGGTTTCCCTTAAATATCACCATCCATTGCCATCTATGGATCAAATTTTATAGATAGTTTTAGGTTTAGAGAGGTTTTATTTTTTACATGGATATATCAGTTACAATCATATTTTGATAGAACAAGCAATGTGATTGCATATGAACACCAGATCTAGATGTGAGACTAATAAGAAAGACATTCACCATGAAACAATGAGAGAAAATTTGAATACACCATAACACATATATACCATGGGAAAAACTCATGAAGAGGTAAAAAAACACCAAGTCTATTCATTATTTTAGAAATAAAATGTACCCAAAACAATCTTTCTCTTCTTTTTCTTCCCTCTTTTTTCATTGTATTTTACACTATAAACTCTTTTTTATATAGGCAAGGCAATTTGGCCATTATAAATGATATTTTATAACCACCAAATTAATGGGTCCAACCTCTCAAAGGGTCATTTAATATATTTTATTATTTATTTACATTAGGATAAACTCATGATAAATAATAAAATATATTATTATTTAACCAATATAGTTTAATGTATTAAGGGTACATAAATAACACCACTTAACCATTAATTATTCTAATATTCTCCCTTAATGTTAAGTGGGGATACATTCTATAATCACCTTTATAAAAATGAATTTATACTCCATGAACCATCCACATGATAAGTTTAGGAGGTAAAAACATAATGGACTTACACTCCATGAACCATCCACATGATGAGTTTTAGGAGGTAATAATTGAGGGAAACATCCTTCATCATGCCATAGTAACATTTAAAGAATTATGCTATGTAAACATAGTCACCCAAAGGTATTACACTATTTATCCATAGACACCCAAAGGTATTACACTATGTAATTGCAATCACATAGTCACCTTTAAAAGAATTACACTATACAACTATAGATAACCAAAGGTATTACAATACATAACCACAATCACATAGTCACCTTTAAGGGAATTTAACTATACACACATATATACCTAAAGGTTGTTCATTATGTCCCTATAATCACATTTAAAATATTTACACTATGTTACCCTAAACCACTTAGAGTGAGTTTAGGCTAGCATGATCGTGAGACTAGATCCTACAGTTTCTCATGAATAATTAACCAAATATATTGGAGTCTTTTATAATATAAATACCTCCATGCTAATATGTGTTGGGTACAATGTAGAATTCCATATAAATTTTACCAAAATCACATAAAGTTATATATTACAATGTTTTACAATGAGAAGAAGTATAGAGAGATATAAGGAAACGCATGACCCACACATATTTTAAGAAGTGACATTATCATGCACACTCCCCATCAATGGTAAATTTGATAGGCCTAGGATTGAATTAACTTGAATAGGTTTTATTTAATTGGTGTTTCATTATATTTTTCACCAAATTTATACAATTTGACTATCACCAAGAGGGTTGGTATAATGAGAAACTTCCACACAATGTTATTCTATCATCTTTCATAGCCACAAGGCTTCTTTAGCAACTTCCACATGAAGTGATCCAAGTGACAACACCTACACCAAACATAAACACATATCCAGAACTAGACCCATCATAGTTCTAATAGATTTTGGTCAAGAAAGAGGATTAATTCAAAACAACCTTCATTACAAAGTAGGGGACATTTGCATATAAAAAGATGTCCTTCAATTTATCCAATGCTGAAGCAACCTTTTAGAGAGCCATGGATATGGTATTCCAAGGCCTTATTAACATGTTCATTCTTATTTATTTGGATGACATAATAGTGTTCTCAAATATTTTAAGTGATCACATAGTTCACCTCAATCAAGTATTTGAAAGGTGTGGGCAATTTGGGGTGTCTTTAAATCCCAAAAAGTCTATCTTCTTAGTTCATGAAGGTAAGTTCTTTGGGCACATGATTTAAAAATATGGGTTGAGTATAGAACATGAAAGGATAGATTTAACTCTTTTACTTTATTTTCCCAATGACAAGAAGTATTTGTAAAGATTCTCAAGGAAAACCAATTTTATAAGAATATATATTTCAGATTTTGCCATTTTAGCGAAGCCACTTATAACCATGCTAAAGAAGAATTAGAATTTTAGATGGTACAAAGGAGTAAATATTTTTTAAGAGATTAAGAAGGACATAGCTAGTTCTCTTACACTTATAAACCTAAATTTCATAAAATATTTTATTTTGTACATTTATGCTAGCATAGACATCATTTCAAGCATTTTTATGCAACAGAATCATGAGGCTTTAGAGCATCCAATAGCCTTCTTTAGTCAAGGCTTGGAAAAGTAGGAAGTAAGGTAATATTTTGTTTTAAAACATATAATTTCAGTTATAATGTCTCTCAATAAATTTAGATACTTATTTTCTAAAAATAAGATACACTTAATGGTTGCCCATCCAAGTATCAAGGAGTTTCTCTTGAACAAAGACATAAATGAGAAAAGAGATGGTTGGATAACGAAGGTAATGGCGTATGATTTGTAAATCAAGGTCAAAAATATTATTAGAGGTAAATGAATTTGTAAGCATCTATCCCAAGACTTTCAAGAGGATAATGAGGTAGTGTCAAATAATGAAGGGGTTGTAGCTGATCATACCTCACCTTGCAACTAGTTTTAAGACTTGGTAAGATATCTCCAAGATGGTATTTATCCTTATCATCTTAGTTATTAAAAATCAATATATTTTATGTTACAATCAATTCCATTTATTCTTATTGATGGTGTTTTATTCAAGAAAGATATAAATGTCATGTTACTAAGATGCATAGATCCAAGCCAAACATAGATATTATTTGAGAAATTCCATGATGGACATGGTAGAGGGAACTATTTAATAAGGACCACATCCGTTAATATCTTGAGAGTGGGTATTATTGGACTATCATATTTGGTGATTATCATGCATGGGTTAGGAAGTGCCAATAGTGTGTTATGTTTGTAGGAAAATTAAAATTTGCATCCTTACCTCTCAAAACAATTTAAATGGACCAACCATTTATCGTATGGGGATTGGAATATATTGGTCTCATCAACCCACCTTCAAGTTTAGGACATAAATGTATACTAACTACTATATATTAAGTCATTAGATGGATGGAATCAATATTATTGAAAGAAGAAAACAAATCCAATGTTGTAGATTTCTATGAAGGTTTGTTTACTAGATTTGGAGTTCCTTAAACCATTATTTTTGAAAATTCTATGGCCTTTATGGGGACTAGGATCAGCCAATGGGATTTTAAACATGGTTCCTATCTCAACACTTCATCAAAATACTATCCACAAGGAAATGGTATTACTGAGTCCACAAATAAGAACCTATTATAGATCATAAGAAGGACTATTGAATATAATCAGAGGTCATGGCATCTCAAGTTGAAATCAGCTTAATGGTTTGATAGAATCACCTACAAAAGATAAATAACCAAATCTCCATACAAGATGGTATATGGTAAAGAAGAAACATTTCCTATTTCTCTTGAGTTTCATACTTTAAAACTAATGCATCAACTTGATTTGTTGGAGAATGAACCAATAGAGATCAGATATGTTGAGCTTATGGAGCTAGAAGAGGTTTGAAATCAGTCCATGTTAGCCATAGAAATCTACCAAACACAAATGAAGAGATCCTTTGACATGAGAGCTTCTTCATGAAGTTTAAAATAAGGAGATTTGGTCCTCAAGTGGGATGAGGATAGATCTAAACCAGGAAAACATACAAAGTTTGAATCTCTTTGGAGTGGTCCATACACAATCTCTAGCTACAAATCCCATAATGCCTTCCAACTTGTAAATATGGATGTTGAGGAAATTTCTATCCCAGTTAATGGGATATATTTAAAACATTGTTATTGAAAGCTAAGTTATTTATACATAATTAGTTTTTTTTTCCTCCAAATTCTATTTTAGCACACGAGTTTGTTTGTGTTTTGTCCTAAATAAGTGCTTTATTTGCACACTTGCCTTGTTTAGATTAGTTTCCTTATTTTGTGTGTTCCCTTCCTTATCTTGGTGGAATATTTGTATTTTCTCAAGTCAAAAGGTTTATTGTAGTCATGGATTAGATTTTTCATTGTTTGTGAGTCCAAAATTCATGTAAATGGTTTGGTTCTCAAGCATAGCAGGCATGTTTCCTAGTCAAGTTGTGAGAGATGTTGACCAAATTTGGCCTACATACAAAACTTTGCCTAGATATGGGGTGAGAAGTTGAGTAGAGTTCTGGTTGAGTGAGTGATCTAATGGTAGAAGGATAAGACCACATGTCACTTACAAGATTTTGAAATACTTTAAAAAATATTTAAGGTGAATTTGATGATTTTAAGGAGAAAGCCTAGAAACAAGTCTAAAACTATAAGTGAAGATCACCCTTATAGGTTATTAAGGTAATAAAGATGGTTTTGAATATCAAAGGGGTCTTGGTAAATTTTCAATGCCTCTTAGTGTCCTTTTAAATAGAAAAAAATGACCAACATAAGCTTATTGGGAACCAAAAAATCTTGGCACATCATGTAAGAATGGATATGTTAGTTTGATTATGAATTTAATAAATGTACTTTGAAAGCCAAATAAGGTCATCCCCTACAAATTTGGTGTCTTGATGTGTTTTCTATCTCAAGATTAAGCCTTCAAAAATGATCTAATATTATAAGATGCACTTGGGTATGTCAAATAAAGGCAATAAAAACTAGTCTTTTAGATTAAAAAATATTCAACAAAGTACAGATTAAATGCAGGGCCACTAAGTGTTAAATCCTTACTCGATTAGATCAAAAGATCAACAACACATGAGTGATCAAAAGAGTAAATCAATAAATGCAAATTAATGGCACATGTTCAATTGTGAAAAATTAGATCTAATAGTGATCATGAGGTTAAGAGGTCAATGGATCTTGATATTTAATGTGGTGATGACATGTGTCACAATTATGGTGAACTCTTGAGCAAATCAATGAACTACATTTGATTTAGTAGATTAAATATCAATAAAGTGCATTCAACCATGTGGATAGAGACTGATAGTGTAGATCAAAGTCAAAAAATCAATGATCTCAAATTGTACATGAGGCCACCACATGGCATGATCATGTTTGATCACATGAAATGATATTTGGGTCCATAGAGGGCATGCATGATTGCCAAGTGTCACAATATTAATTATAGATCATAAGATCAATGGTTGACAATGAGGGTCAATTATAAAAATCTACCAAGGAGATTGATGGAGAAAATTTGATCCAGTTCTTAGAGTGCATGAGATGAGGAAATGTTTTTGGATTTTTAATAATCATATAAGCAGCAACATGGCAAGGGGATGCTAGATAGGTGGACATGTTAGATTAAAATATCTTTCCACCTAGGCATACAAATGTGTAAACATGAGATCAAAATGTGATTTGGGTTACTAAAGCAAACTTGATATATTCATATGCCGCGATTAAACTCAATTCTATGTAAGGTTCTGCTCAGTTAGGTTATAAAGACTATCTTGGGTTTGAGTTTATGTTTTGATCACAATCAAGAGATTAGGTACCATGTGGATCTTCATCAAAATTATGGATATATGAAAACTAATAAGGGGATTGGTTTTCATCTATAGAGAACCTATGTTCAAGGTTTGAAGTATGTAAGAGTTATGAATGTGAAAGGAATGTCAAAATGGGGATGCCAATGAGTGAGTTCAAGTGACTATCTGATAACATAAAAAACATATCAAAATCAAGATGAAGCATGGTGCTATAACCTCATTAATAATATGGAGATTTTGGAGGCTTGAGAGTGTAGACAAAGCATTCAATACATTTTTAGGGTCTTTGGGGACTTTTCCATTTGAATGGATCATAACTCATCATCTTCATAAATTCTTATCTTCTAGTGTGTTTTTAAGCTAGTCAAAGGGATTGAAAGCTAGTTAGAGCTAATGAAAGTAAATTTATGGAGGTAGGATTAATGCTAATCGATCAAAAAGTGGTTAGGCCTAATTTATTGATTTTTATTTTCTCACTTCCCTATATCTCTTCCCCTTTTATTATATATCTCAAATTTCTCCCCTAATAAAAATAGAATCTTATGCTTTTGGCTTGCCCAGGCTATTCTAAAATTTGTACTACAACACCTATTTGATGCAATAAAAGATTGAATTCCTCCATTTAAAATCATAATTAAAGTGTGTTCTATGAATTCATTGATGTGATTAAGTGAATGTATGATTTCCTTTGCCTCTGTTTGAGTTTTCTGACCTTCATGAAGTGTTTCATAGTTCTCACAAGTCATTCTAAGTGCTAGAGATATTTTATTGATTAGTTTGGAAGTGGACAACTACCCTCCCATGCTAGATTGATAACTAGTTAGTGCCTTTGTGTGAAATATTAATATGAAAGCTGATCAAAGAGTGAATGAATTGATATTTATAGGTTTAAAAGTGTCTTATAGTGTGTCATGTGCAATTATAAGTGTCAAAAACATTGTTTCATCACGTACCTTTACATGTTTTTATGAATTATTATAAATTTCTCTCCTTTTCCAAAGTAAAGGATTAGTTTAGGTGATAGATCTAGAGGAAGCTAGCCTTTTCCATAAGTTCAACCTCACTATAGGATACCCACAACCTGAGGTTGTTTCCATTTTGTAGCTTAGTTGTAGAGAGACTAAAAAACCCTCTTTAAGGGTGAAAATTAATGATACAACAAGACACTCAAATCAAATTGGAAAAGTAAAAAGACATTCAACATTAAGGACTCTAAAGAAGTTACCCTAGATCCACAAAATATTGGGTTAACTAGTGAAGTATAAATAGAATCCCATGAAGGTTATATATATAATAAAATTAAAATGGACCTACCTTTCCACAATGTGTTCCCCATTCCTTAGGACCCCTTAAAAAGTCATCAATATACTGTGAAGATTGGATACTTGTTTGAGAAAGTAGGTTGGCACTATAAATATATTTTTGAAAGTACAAGACCTCCTACCATAGTATGCTAGCCTACCACACCCTAATGGACCTCATCTCTATCATTAGGCTAACTGTGGAGTTTAAGATTCAACTAAGATATGAGATGTGTTTGATAATAATCACATATTTTGGTGATATTTTGATTTTTTTACCTTTTGATCATTGCCTTTTGTTTTAATGCTTTAAATTTTAAATTTTATGGATTTTATTTATTATTCCTCTAGACAAATTTTGACAACCAAATATGGGTGTTACAAATGATTATCACTAGAGAACTTACACTTGGTAGCTAGGAAAAATAACTTAGAGAGCATGGTGTTTAAAACTATTTTACTTTCACATTAGATAAGAGTTCTATCTTGAAATCTATCTTGATGTGCCCATAAAGAAATGGAATAGGGGAGAGGTTGGAAGTAAACATGGAATGATGAGCTACCCAGAATCACAATAATGAGTAGTGTAAACATGGTACAATGACATGTAAGTATGAATCATCATCATAAATAATAGTGTTAGTGGATGTAAATATGAGAAGAGTTTGTTAAAGTTGTTTTTATAAAAGAGTATGACTGATTTTAAGAGTATAAATTCATAACTCTCAACCATTGCCTTATTTTTTAGGGAAGACACTTAGCCAAGGTTGTAAACAAAATTTATATAAAATGAATATTTGTGAAGAATACCTGGTCCTATCCAAGGTATTACAGTGAAAATCACAAAAGGAAAATAAAAGAGGTGTAAAAAGGAAGTAAATAATGGGATTTTTATGAGAAAAGACTATTCCTATCCAAGGTCTTATACTGTAACTCACAAATAAAAATTAAATATGTATAAAAAGTAATTAGTTGTTATGAAATGAAAGAGAGATAAAAATATATTCATGAGGATGATTGGGTATTATCTATAGTCCTATACTACAACTCATGTATTAATATATTAAGGAATGTAGATAGACCAAAGAACTAATGAAAGAAAATGAGGCTATAGATTTTGATGCAATGTTATACTTTATGAAGCTTTGAAAACCCTACAAGAAGTGTTAGTTTTAGACTATTAATTTGACTCAAGAGAGGATGGTTAGTATCGTGTTAGTTCCAAAATGAAAATAAATTGATAAAAACACACTAACTAGCATAACATCTCTAGGCCTAGTCACTAGGGGGAGCTTATTTAACAAAAAATGAATGGAAAATATAAATAAAATGAAAAATAAGCCTTATTTTACCTTCCTTGGATGCTATAAAGTGCTTGTTGTAGTGGCTTGCTCGATTTGTGCTCATGAAGTCTACATCAATGGAAGCTTGGTTACCTTCATCTATCCTTGGTACCTTGTGTGGCTTTGGATTGGCTTGGATCAATATTTTAGCATTATAACACTAAGATGCAATGATTTTTGAATGAATTTAGGCATTATAAGTTTGGCATAAAAGAGATTTTATGAGGCATGAGGTGGCTTGATTCAGATATTTGTGGCATTTATGGCCTAGGGATGTCTATCCAAGAAATGAGGTCACTTGATGATTCATATATTTAATATTAATTTATAAAAATAAGTATTTAAAAAGTTTCCATGGAATTATTAATTAGGATCTAATTTTTTTTAATTATCTCTAAGCATGATTAAGCACTTTATACATAAATTACTCAAACTGATCAAAATGCCTTATTATTAGTCTAAAATTTAACTAGATTAGAATTAGAAGTTGATGTCAGATGTATTGGATCCACCATCCCATTTAGGATGTTACCAAAACCAAATAACAAAGTCACATATCTTGTGAAATATATTTTATAGAAAAGAACAATCCAGAGCACCTAGGTGCAAAATTGGCATTTTGATTTGAAATGATCTGATCAAAGTTAGCAGGCCCATAAAATACACTACCCTATTTAATAATACTTTGGCCAAAATTGGCACTTGAATATATCAATTTAAAATATTTTAATGTGTTTTAGTGTTTTTAGGACAAATTTTGCACTTTGGTAAGAATTGATCAAAAGCCTAGTTAGAGGTTATTGGTGGCCAGATTTAGGTGTCTACAATTTTCCCCTGTTTGGGAAGGCATTGCAATCTATAGGCATAGTGAAGTATTCTTAAAGAATGAAAAGTCTTGTATGCCTAAAATTATAATGTTGATGAACTAAATGTATGATGACCCCTCAAGGGAATATTTGGCACAAGGAAAGGTTAGCAAGTTGTCCCTAAAAAAAAGTGAAATAAGGGGACCATAGAAAGGAAAGTGCTCAAGTGAAAACACAATGAGTTTGAAAAATTAGTCAAAATCATTGAGAATGAAAGTTTAATAGTGTAAAATGGTTTTCCCAAAGGTATTTATAAGCATTATACCTTGATAGTGGCAATATGGCATGAAAACACAATGATTTGCCCAAAGGTATTTATAATCATTGAGAAGATGAAATTGTCCCAATTAGAATAGATAAACAAGATAAATATATGCCCCTATATGGGTATAAAAATTAAAGTGGTGGCAACACAGTTATTTCCCCAAAGATGGTTATAATTATTGAGAAATATAGATGGGATGGTGTACAATGTTTTGCCCATAGATAGTTATAATCATTGTACCCCAATTATGGAAAACATGATTTATTTGGCTGATGATTAAAGACATGATGATGATAACCTAATACAGAGGTTAATGATGAATTGGAACAACCTGCTAGTAGGGAGATGCTCATCTGAACTAACAAAGGTTGAAATTCTTTCATGGTTATTTACTCTATTTGGGATATGATTAGGATTAAATCAAGATTTTGGTGATGAAGAGATGTTGATGACACCATTAATAAATAGAATTCCTAAAGCTAAGGTTTGTTATAGCACATGATGGTAGGCATCATGATAGAACACCATGAAGACTTGGATAAAATACGCATAAGGATTGACTCTTGTAATCTAGTACTCAATAGAAAATAATGCACCAATGATAAAAACCATGATGATAATGTAAACACATGAATATGTAGGGATTTAAGTGTAAGTGTGGGCAAGGAATCACCTAATGAATACACATAAATTGAATCAAGGCAATAGTATTGAAAGCAAACAAATAGGCACACAAACAAAATAACAAAGAAACAAACAAATAAATAACTCAATATAAACCATACAAACATAGCCCCTAGAAAATAGGAAACAACTTAAAAAACTAACAAAATGTAGGAATAGAAGAAAAGGAAGTGGGTGGACAAGCTATGTCCTTATGCACTAGGAAAGTGGACATTGCCTACATAGTTCCATGGATGTAATATCCACTAAAAACTTCAAGCTAAATGTAGTTCACCCAAGAAATGGGAAGAAAATGATAACTGATGAAAAAAAACAAAATAGATGTGATATAAGAATAGGAGTGGTCTTATAAAATGATAAGTGCATGGGAGAAAAGGCCAAAAAGGATGGGGAAACTAAATGACAAGTGATTTTCTTGTAACTTAGTAAGGGTTCCTAGACTCCTTAAGGCAAAGAAGTGGTCAATGTTTTTGGTTTTTTGTAATGGTTTTATAAATGTTTTTAAATTTTTTGGAGTATCTCAACTTGATCAAGAATTATAAGACACTAAATGGTTCAAGCTCACAAAATGGTGAGATCAGTTCTTAGGTTTCTCAAACAATGGTGATAGTATGGTTTAGGGTACTCATAAAATGATGAGAGCATGGTTTAGGAAGGGTGACTGAGCTGACCTCAACTAGTATCGAGCATTTTATACATAGTCCCAGATTAGGACCTCAAGTCATTGTAGTTCTGCCCTACAGTGGAGGAATTTGATGAGTGTAGCAATCAATTCACATAAAATAGGCATAGTTGGTAATAAGGCATAGTACATCATAGGAAATGGAAAGTTGGTATGTCAAGGATCTATAAACAAATGTTTCCCCTAGTTTTCCCATAGGTGGTTATAATTAGGACACAACAGTCTAGATTAATGGTACTAATCTTCCCAAAGTGGTTATAATTAGTATCAAGACTAGTGATAAGAAACTAACAACAAATAAAGAATGAAACTATCAAAACTTTTATCATACTACAAAATATTTCTCTATCTAAAATTCTTAAAACAACTACTGAAACTAATTACACTCATTGGTGCTTAAAACATGAAACCAAAGGTGAAACCAAGGTCAAATGAGCTAGGTAGATATGATTCAAAATATGGTTGGTTGATAGAACAAAATGGTAAAATGGATAAGTAATAGGTTTAAGAGGAATGATAACAATGACATTGACACAAAGAAAAATAGTGATAAAGTGGCACAACTAAAATGGTCCTTATAGACAACACACCATAGCACTCAAGCATAGTACCACTTGAGGTGAATAATATTCATCAACTTGGGAAGTTTATCTTCATCTAGTGTGGCAAGCTTGTATACTCTTGATCCATAATCTATAGTAATGATGAAAATCCCTATCCAATTTTGTTTGAATTTACCTTTATTCTTCTTCTCAGTCATGGTATTCTTTTGGTTTTATTTAAGAACAAGATCACCAAGTTAAAATGTTCTATGATTGACACATCGATTATAATGGCCTTTAAGTTTGTTCTAATATGCCTAAAGATTATTGAGTGTAATTGTGCATTTTTCATCAAGTAGGTCTAGCTCTTATAGGTGAACTACTTGATAGTCATGATCATCTAGGACATGCTTGAAAGATATGCATATTGAAGGTAACTTGACCTTAATAGGAAGGATGGATTCTGTACCATAAACAATTGAATATGGATTGGTTCATGTGGGGGTATGGTATGCCCAAAGGGCACATAATATCTGAAGGTGCCAATCATGATTGACATCATTGACAATATTTTTGAGAATATTGACAATGGTTTTATTTGATGCTTCAGCTTGGCCATTACCTTGAGGGTAATATATTTTAGAAAAATGTTTTTTGATGTTATATTAGGCACATAACTTGTCGACATCCTTGTTCTTGAATGATCCTCTATTATTAGATATATTGTTAGAGGGGATACCATAGTGGAAAATGAGATGGTTGAAGATGAACTTAGAAATTTGCTTTCCAGTCACGTAAGTGAGGGGTATAGATTCAATCCACCTAGTGAAATATTCAGTGGTGGTAAGGATATGTTTATGGACATCTAAATATGTAGGATTTATTTCCCTAATGAGGTTAAGTCCTCATGTAGAAAATGGCCATGGTGTCAACATTGGTTTCAGAGTCTTGGTTAAGTCATGAATTAAATGGCATGTCATTGACATTTTTTGCACTTGTTGACATATGAAGTTATATCTACATCCATTATGGGCTAATCATAAATAGTATGCAAGAGATTTTTGGATAAGATGGCCCTACTATAGTGGGCTCCACATACCCCTTCATGAACTTCTCATAATACTAGTATAGATTCTATTGAAGTTAAACAACAAAGCAGAGTTTAATGAAAATTGTGATGGTAAAGGGTTTATTCACGCAGAATATAATGAGTGAAGTGATGGATAAACACTTTTTTTTAGGATAGGTCAAGTGGTATAAATTGGTCATGAATATAGCTATAAAGGTCTAAATACCAGATAGAATTAGGATAAAAAATATCACAAATCATTGCCACAGTTAAAGGTTTATGAGCTAGTACAACCAAATTCTTGATGAGGAACTAATATACTCTAGCTTTGTCTATTTTTTGAATCAGAGTCAATAGTAACCATACCATCTACATTTATATTACTAGCCCTTGGTATATGCTCAAATTGGATATCTGTAATATGTTGTTTTAAAGTGTCAACTATAGCTTTGTAAGGAACTAACTTGTCATCTTTAGTTTGGAAATGGTCTATGACCTAATTGATGATAAACTAAGAATCACCATAAACCTTGAGATGAGATATGTTCCACTGTACTACCTATTGAAGTCCTACAACAAGTGCTTCATACTCAACCATGTTGTTTGTATAAGGAAAACTGATTATAAAAGACTGAGGAATTAGATCCCCTTGTGGTGTAAAAAATAAAAGGCCTATCCCTAATCCATGTGTAGTAAATGATCCATTAAAATATAGCTTCCAATACTACTCTACAAGAGGTATGTCAATGATGGTCATTATGTATTCATCTAGAAATTGAAATGTGAGTGGTTCTACATCTGCAAGGGGTGCTTCAACAAGCTGATCTACTAGGACTTGTCCCTTGATTACCTTTTAATTGACATACTCTATATAAAACTCACTAATAAGCATGATCCACTTAGCCATTATGCCTTGTAAATCTATTTTAGATAGTATATACTTGAGTGGATCTACTTTTGAAATGACTATGGTCTTATTGTTCAAGATGTAGTGTCATAATTTTTGAGCTACGTATACCATGGCTAGAGAAGTTTTCTCAATAGGTGTGTATTTATGTTCATACATGACCAATGTATGACTAGTATACAACATGATCTTTTACATTATCATCATATTGATCTATAAGTGCCCCTAAATCACTATCTGTAGCTGATAAGTACAACAAAAATGGTTTTCTTAACATAAGGGGTAATAAAATAGGTGGATTTGCTAGGTAATATTTTAGCTGTTAAAAAGCTATTTAGAAATGATTGTCCCAGTGGAATGGTACTCCCTTATTTAGAATGTGTAAATGGATGACACTTGTTTTATAGCTAAGATATGAAGCATCAGATTGACTTGATCTTGCCCTATAAACTATGAAGCTACTTTAAATTGGTTGGTGGTGGCATCTCTGGTATAGCTTGGACTTTGGATGGATTGACTTCAATGCCTCTATGACACATGATGAATCCAATAAATTTCCTTGATGTTACTCCAAATACACATTTATTTGGATTCAGTTGGACTTTGTACTCATGTAGTCTTTCAAATATTCTACATAGCATTGCTGGATGGTCAACCCTAGTTTTTGATTTACCTAGTATGTCATTGACATAGTCTTCAATAATATCATGCATAATATCATGGTTATGGCTATTTGATATGTATCTCCAACATTTTAAAGACCAAATGACATTACCTAATAATATAATGTTCCCCATGGAGTGGTGAATATTGTCTTGTGTTGATATTCTGGTGCTATTTTGATTTGGTTGTATCTTAAAAAGACATCCATTAATGAAAGCATTTGATAACTTGATATGGATTTGATGATCATGTCAATGTTTGGAAATGAAAAATAATCATTAGGGAAATCTTTGTTTATATCATGGAAATTAATATAGATTCTGATTTCTTTAAGTTTTTTGTTAACAAGTATAATATTAGATATCCATTTTGGGTAGTCAATGGAGTGAATACATCCTACTTCTAAGAGTTTTTTCAACTCTTTATTTACTAATATAAAAATTCAAGGATACATCTTGTATAACTTTTACTTAACTAGTTTGGATTAGGATTTACCATAAGGTGATGTAAAATCAAGGTGGGGTCCAAACATGGCATGTCAGAATATGCCCATGCAAATATATCTACAAATTATCTCAATAGAGCTATAAAGACTTCACATTCCTCTTTAGTGAGGGATGCACCTAATTTTATCCATTTCAAGTCTGATGGAGTCCTGATGTTTACCTTTGTTGTATCTTTAACTAGAAAGGTTGAGCTATCTTCTAAGATAGTAGGCAAAGACTTAAATTATTGGTGTATATCAGGGTCCTTTGTTAGGACTTGCTCTTCAACTTCTCCTAGGCATGATGAATCTGAGTCCCCCAATGGGAGATCTAGCCATATGGAAAAAATAGTTAGAAATTCTTGGAGAATTCACTCAAACGCTTTTTCATAGCCTTTATCTTTACTTTTTCCCTGGTCAAAAAATGCCTCAAATAGGTCTTCATTTTGGGACCTCAATGTTTTATTTATTTATTTTTGGATAAGGGTGTTCACATGCTCTCCAAAATAAGATTCAAGATATAATGTGATTGAGAATCTTTATTTATGATATCCTAAAGTAATGTTGTCTCCAACGCCTAGAAAATCATAGAATGCCTCATTATTTTGAAACTCATCAATTGGTAAATTAGATTCTTATTGGTCCTAATCTATTAGTTGGGGATAGTATAATGGAAATGGGTTATTATGAATGATTAGGCCAAGGGTACATATGGCATTGTTATCAAATATGTTAGTCTCAGCTAGGTCATCAAAGATAAGGCTATGATTAGACTCTGCTTCACTATCAACATCATCATCACTAGCCATCAGTGATGAAAATCAAATAAGATATGTGGGGTCACCCTTAGGTGGTTTAAATCCAAGTCCATAAGGTCATTTGTACTTAGTCATAGAAATTTACTCAATGGTTCTTTGTTGATTTGGTTTGAGGCCTCTTCCTTCACAATCTTGATGTTCGATGATCATATTGGGAATAAGATACTTGGTTATCTTACAATAATCAACCAAATTGTCATTGTATAACCATGATTCATATCTTTTGAGAGGTTTTTATTCTTGGCCATATGCCAATATGAACGTGATAGGTCTTGGATTATGAATTTTATCTCTATCTTTTCATTTCCAATGCATGTGTGGGATAATTTTAGGTCATCCAATAGTCTTTGGATTCTGAGGAAGATTGGAAATATGAAAGGAATAATGGGTCACATACTCCCCTAGGCCATTATCTAAATGGTGAAATGATTGGAAGCTTCAGGTGGTGGCATGTGGGAAATGGAATCTAGGGTATTATGATCTATGCAATTATTCTCTAAAGGATCAATAAGTATGGCCTTTCCTTTATCCTACTTGGAACTTGGATTCATGCCATATTGGTAATTATATCTTTGAAACTTACCCTTGAGATGTTTGCAGTGTTCATATGGGTGCAAATCTCTTGAAATATTCACCTCCATCCCTGAGTGGGAGAACTTGATACATTGGTGTAACATTGATGGGACTACATGAATCTCATGTAATCAAGGCCTACCTAAAATAATATTATATGACAACTCAAGATCAATTACATGGTAAAGTGTATCATGGGTTAAGGGCCCAATGATAACTGGTAGGCTAATGGTGCCTTATGATTCTCTCTCTTGATAATTGTAGGCTTTGATAGTTATCATTTATGGTTGGAGATATACCATTGTGTATCCAAAAAGCTTGATGAGATTTAGAGACACTATGTTGAGGCCTGATCCATTGTCTACAAGGACACATTTCACTTTGTGCCTTTTTATATAAATTTCTATGTCTAATATATTATTATGAAGTGGGCCAAGGGAAGACATGTCACTTTGGTTGAATGTTACTTATTGGGCTGGAGCTAGGTGTCCAACCAAAACTTAAAATTTATTAGTGGATATGTCACTAGTAATAGTGGATTGAGTCAAAAACTTATTCAAAAAGTTCTTATGGATTGTCGGCATTTGAAATAAATCTAAAATAGAGATTTGGGCTGGTGTCTTCTACAATTGTTCCATAATATCAAACTTATTTTCTATGTCAGTGGTAAATGGATTATTCTAAGATTAAACGACTGGTTGGATAATGGGAAAAGTGGAAGATGGTTATGGGCCTAGGATGGTAATCCTTGACCTCTGAGTTGTGATTTCATAATTAAGATTAAATATAGGATCATGATTAATAAAAAATAGTGATAATGGTGTGGGATTAGATATGAAAAGTATCGGTTACTAGTGCACTTGTATGTGGTCATAGGGTAAGGACAAGTTATCGATATAAGGTCCAAAAGTGGAAATCTTAGTTTATTGGTTTGCCTATGTATGGTCCCAGGTCAAACAAGGATTATCCATGTAATTTGGCTGAGTGACATGGTTTATCAATGGTATAGATTGATTGGTGTTTGGTCTCAGATTAATGGAGATGGTGTTAATGTTACCCCCTATAATATGACCTACAACCCTATGTAGTCATGTGAAATTACATGGTAGGTTTGTTGGTTGTTACCATTCTAACCTTGTTTTATCCATTGTTCTGATGTTATTGGTTCTACTATTTGTTCTATTAGTTCAGCCTGTGATTTTGATATTATTGATTTTGTTGTTACACTAGCTATGGTTGTTGTTGTTGTTACTGGTTATGCTATGGAAAAGGGTTTTGATAGATGCCAAGATTTTGATTGGAGGTAGAAGCACCACTATCCAATATGATCTCCCCATTCACCAACATATTTTCAATTAAATTCTTTATTTACACACAACTTCATAAATTGTGCCTATTGACTTGATGATACTCATAGAATTCATTTTCATGGTACTAATTAGGATAAGGGGTGCCTTGAGGATAATGCTTTAGTATAAGCCAACTAATCAAATTAGTGGTGACAAGTTTACAAAATATAGACTCAATAAGCTCTCCAAATTCATTAAAAACATGATGCATAGGCACAATTCTCCTTGGAGGATGGTTTTGAAATGGTAAAGGTTGAGGCATTTATTATGCAGGTCTTGGTTATTGTGTTTGTCACATTGGTTAAAGAGGTTGTCAGGTAGGAATGAGTTAAGAAGGTGGTGTATATGATGTTTGCACTATTTGGACATGATGTGATGTAGTTATTCAATTTCCTACAACATTTCTATTGAAGTTGAATTACTTTGGTCTATCTTGGTTATTGATATGTACTAGTTGTGATGCTTGTACTTGGATTGGATGTTGATTTTGGATGCTTCCATGATTGGTTCCTTAGGTTCTGATTAGTTGAATTAATCTTGATGACTCCTTTATTGATGAACACTTTCTCGATCAACAAACCTTTATCAATGATTTTTTTAAAGGTATGTGCACATTGTAGTTATAGATTATAGGCTATCCCACTATGCAAGTTTTTAGTGAATACACTGGCTAATTATTTATCTAGTAAAATTTAAGTGAATTAGCTTACAAGTTCTCTCCATCACTATAGCTAGCTAAAAAAACTCTCACTAGATTTTTTTAACGTATGCCAAATCAACCAATGAAATATCATGCTCAAGATTATAGGAAAAGAGTTGCACAAACTTGTCTGAAAGATCATTAAAATTAGTTACCAAATTCTTAGGTAACTTGAAGAATCACTCCAAGGCTTGTTCAACTAAGCTCCTTGGAAAAATAAATAAAAGGTATATATCACTATATGTCACTAGTTGGAATGCAACAAAGAAATTGGTTAAATGGGCTTTGGGGTCACCTTTCCCCTTATATTTATCAAACTTTGGTGGCTCATATCCTAGAGGGAATGGAATTTGTAAGTACTCCATATCAAAAGGATAGGTACACACATTGTCCAATTTGAATTTTTTAATCTATTTCCCCACTTTAATGGCCTTAATTGCATCCTTCATTTATTACAATTCTTGGGATAAAAAACTAGAGGGAAAATTAGTTCAAGGGGGAAAATTGGCCTAGGTAGATAGTTGAGCAATCACAAGTGGAGTATTTTGACCAAAGTATGATGGGGTATTTGTATACATTAGATTGGTTAGTAAATGAACTAGGAATACACATACATAGATTAGGATGTACTTGTTGAAATTTCACTTTTAGTTATGCGATATTCTAGTTTGGGTTGGTGATGAAGGTTTGAATTGAAGGATTTTAAGGTTGGGATGGAGGGATATAATGATAATATGCTTCTTGTGGTTGAATAGGGACCTATTATTGACTAATCAAACCTTATTTTTGAGTGGGAACTTGTGAGCCAAGACCCTATTTTTGAACTTATGGTATGCCCTGCACAAAAGGTAATTATTGCCTAGTGGGTATTTGAGAGACATTGAAACCCCCTTATTATGAAAATCCTAGTTGGGAAGTGGACACATGTTAGAGATTTAGAACTTGTCACTGACCAAAATGAATAAATTGTTGATTAAACATCATCTGGTTTTGAATTGGCATGTTGGTATGTGAATAAGAAGGTACATTTTCTACTACCTGATGAGGTGAAAAATTAGTTGGCCCTTGTTAAGGTGGTAATATGTTCAGCCTCTATTGCATTGGTATAGTCATTTGTGCTTATTGTTGTGGAATGCTCTCATCACCTATTGAGGAGGAATGGGATTCATCACATTCTATTATTGAGGCATGACATTGGTTATTGGTTAACTACCTAATCTTATTAGTTATGCATTTAACAAAGAAGATGGTTGAGGTTTGGGTGTAAAAGCTCCCATTCTTAGGTTTTTTGAGCCACTCATGGTATTAACTAAAGGCACAAATTATTGACTAGTTATTTACTTATTAATACCACATTGATTTATATTGGGCATTGCTTATGCATTATCCACTGTGTTTAGCTCATTATTCTATGTAGAAGTAAAAGACACTTCTTCAATAATTGGTGTATGTAACAAGCTATCTACCAAAGTGTTTTGTGTGAATGGGTCTAAACTTTGATTGTGTTGACTAGTTAACTCTATCAAAACTCCTATTGAAGGAACTAAGTCAATAAGAGGTTTACTCACCATGGTCATTTGATTAAAATTATGTGCTAGATTTAGGTAAATTTGATATGCTACCTATATTTGGTGAAAGTGGTCTTAATGAGGTTATTTCCTTTGTTAGGTATATTAGGATCCTAATACGTAATTTGGACTAGAGTCAAAAGATTTATAGAAGAATCATGTTGACTATACAATATGTTATGAGGCATTCTTACTAGGCTTGGTAAAATTTCATGAGGGAAGGTCACTAGAAACTTAGCCCCCACTTCTATGGCTCTAACCAAAATCTCATCTTTGTTCTCCAAAAAATGATGCTCAAACAAAAATGGATCATATGTGGAAGGAATATTAGTATAGTAAGATTATTGAGGAGCTGGTTCTTCAGCTATGGGCATTATAGCTAGGTATTGTGTGGTTTATTCTTGATCTTATTTTGAATATGGTGGATTATTAACCAAATAGTTAGCCAATGGATATTGGTTCTGTACCCCTATTTGAGTATTATAAGAGGGATAAGGATCTATCTCATAATAAATATTATTTGCATAGGGGTCTTGCACCATTTTTTCTTTTTTAACCACATTAATAATCCCTAGATTGTATATGAGTCCACTAAAAGTGTAGGAATACATGTTGGGATCCATAGTGAATGTTTTGTGATAGAAAGGGAAGAGAGTTCTACAAACTCTAAAATGATAATATCTAAAAGATGATGTTCAAACTTGGTCTAGATTCATCAAAAGGATGGAAAGGTTTATGAAATTATTTGTGATAAAACAAGCTAAAATTAAGTATCTAACATTATACATCTTATACAAAAAAGATTAATTAAATGGACCAAAAATTGAAATGCTAAACTCTAAGGTCGAAGTGTTTCAAACCAGTCTAATCTAGGAAATCAACAGTTTAGACTGGAAATCAACAGTTGCTAGGTCTTTTCGCCAAATGTGGTGTCAAAATCTAGGCTCAAATAAGGCATGTGCTGGGACTCTTAGCCAAATGACATCAAAATATATACTTTGAAAAAATATGAGATTTTAATCTAACAGATTTGAAACACTTCTAACAAAAACTAGGCATTGGACTCTTGGACATGAACTCAATCAAATAGATATAAGATATGAAACAAAAGGAACATTAGAGATAGTTTGTTTTCTCAAAAATGATGGTATAAAACTTGGTTCCTTTGACAAATAGGCTAGACAAATGTGAATGATGTAACTATGCTAGACAAAGGTATACTCGAATTAGCTTGAAAAATGTTCAAAAACTTGAACTCTATGCAATAGGGTCTATGAAACAATGTTTGAAATGTTTTGGGTAGTGTAACAATGCTAGACTACTCAAAATATTTGACAAAATGTTTGTTTCAAAAAATCCCTAAGGCAAAGATGGTTTCTCACAAATTTGGCAGTGTAACACTACCTTTCTTAACTCAAATGACATACATACCTCCAAAGTTTTGATAATATCTCTAAGGAAAAAAAGTATGTATTCAAATGATCTAAGGCAAAATGAGATGGTAACACAAATTTTTTTGGTGCATAAACTCAAAGTGTAAGTGTTTATCACAAAATGACTTAAGCCTATCAAGTGGTGATAATGATTATGAGTCTTAAATGACCTTCAATTCAAATGTAAATTTGAACCTAGGTTAAAACAAGTTTAATGAGAAAATGGTGAACTCACTTGACGCATCAACCCTTAGAACTTAGAAAGGTTAAAATTTGAATGTGAATTATAAGTGAATGACTTTCAAAAAACTTTGGTAAAAGTCTAGACTCAATTGGGCAGCATAATTGTGCCAAAGTGGATGACATGACTCCAAGTTTTGATGAATTTTGAACAAGGCAAATTGATGATTCACATGAGCAGCATAATGCCTCTTTGTTCAAAGGAAAATAAGGACTATGTGTTTTGGTTTGTATCATTTGTTCACACCAAGTTTTGAATCCAAACAAGACTTTAATCTAAGACAAAACCAAATAATTAATCGCTCTTCAGATCCTAAACTGACAAAGTTGCTTGGTATTGTTAGAATCCATCAATATACATCATTTAAGAGAATTTTAAGTGTCCATCCAAAAGTAAATGTGCATTATATAGTAGGGTTTTTACACCCCCTTCTCTCAAATGATAGTCCTATGACATGGAACTTGAGGCACACCTTGCACTAACAATACTTCCATGGCAAGTGGGAATGTCTAAGATCTACAAGTTTTTTAACGTCTAGATGGATCAATTACACAATAGCTTTCATGCCAAATGATGTAAAATAAACACACTTAAATTAGGTGTCTGTGGCACTTAGCTTGTTACAAAAATTTCTTGTTATTTTTTTAACCACTACATCCATTACTTGCTTAGTGTAGTGTGATGTCCAAAGTGCAGATACATCCCATGTGCTTTAAACTTATAGAACTCATGGGAGGTGATGAAATACCCTTCACAAGCCAAGATGTAATGAAATAAAAGACATGATAGAAAGACTTTAGGGTAGTTTCTAGGTCACCAAAACTATTGAAAGTTTTTTGGGAGTGCTTTAGACAACATTTTTTCTATGCCTTGGACTAGTTATGTTTGCAATAAGGATGGTGCTTTTGATTCCAAAAGTTTTCTAAAAGGGATGGATGAAAGAGCATACACACAATGTCCTCCTCTTTTGTAATCAAAAAATATGTTTAAACGACTATTTAAGACAAAATTTGACAAGTGTGTTCAATTTTAAGCCCCAAATGAAAGATTAGCTGGTGTTCTTTTGACCCCTTGGTCTTAAGTTGTAACTTTGAAAGACAATCACAAAACTTAACAAATAAAACACCCTAAAGATTTTCTTTAAAAACCAAAATGAAGGTTTATAATTCATTTTATACATCCATATTAAGTGTGAAAAGACTAATTTAAGTTTGTTTTGGCACTTTGTTAGGTAGATCCTACAATAAAAAGGTTAGCACTTTATTTAGCCTTAAAGCACATTTATCAAATGATGCAAGTAACCTTGAAGGGCAAAATCTGTCAATTTGAAGGTAAGACCTCAAGAAATAAAATGTGTTATATTATAATTGGATAGAAAAAATCTAAATGAAATATTAAAAAAAATAATATTAAATATAGGAACACCTTCAAATAATAAATTAAAAGGCTAAAAATAAAACATAACACATAAAAGCCTACACATAAAACATAAAAACCTGCAGTCAGTATTTTTTACATAACTTTTAAAATATAGTTCATTTTTCCATGTAATTTTTATAGGTTGTTAATAACTCTAGGTTTCAATTTTATTAAAAATTTTACGTCAAAAAAATCAATATGAAAAAGTTATTAACTTTGTTATAACCAATTTTACCAGAAAAATAAAAAATAGAAAGTGATAGTCACTAAAACATTCATAACTTCTAAAAAATAAAGATTTTTTTTAAAATTTTAGATAATATCAATAAAATATTTAGATATAACCCTAAAAAAATTTATAAAAAAATATTAAGTAAATAAAAATTTATTAATTCTTTATGGGCCGTTTTTACTCTTCAAAGCAGAAACCACAAAAAAAGAATTAAAACTATGAATACAAAGAAATTCATGTGTTGAGAACTCATGAAGATAGTCCCATCGAGCATGACATTATGTATACTAATAATTTAACTCAATAGAGTATGGTTAGTATCGTGTTAGTTCCAAAATGAAAACAAATTGATAAAAACACATTGACTAGCATAACATCTCTAGGCCTAGTCACTAGGGGAGCTTACTTAACAAAACATGAATGGAAAACACAACTAAAATTCAAAACAAATATTATTTTACCATCCTTGGATGACCCAAAGTGATTTTTGTAGTGGTTTTCTTGATTTGTGCTCATGAAGTCTGCATCAATGGAAGCTTGGCTACTTCCATCTCTCCTTGGTACCTTATGTGGCTTTAGCTTGGCTTGGCTTGGCTCAATGTTTTAGCATTATAAAACTAAGATGCAATGATTTTTGAATGAATTTGGGCATTATAAGTTTGGCATAAAATATCTTTGATGAGGCATGGGGTGGCTTGATTTAAATATTTGTAGCATTTATGTCCTAGAGATGTCTTCTCAAAAAATGAGGTCACCTGATGATATAGATATTTAATATTCATTTATAAAACAAGTATTAAACAAGTTTACATGGAATTATTAATTAGGATCTAATTTTTTTTAATTATCTCTAATCATGATTAAGCCCTTTATACATAAATTACTCAAATTGATCAGAATGCCTTGTTATTGGTTTGAAATTTGACTAGATTGGAATTGGAAGTCGATGTCAGATGCATTGGATCCACCATCCCATTTAGGATGTTACCAACACAAAATAATAAAGGCATGTATCTTATTTAAGATATTTTATAGAAAAGAGCAATCCAGATCACTCATGTACAAAATTGTCATTTTGACTCAAAATGATCTAATCAAATTTAGCTGGCCCATAAAAGGCATTACACCTTTTAATGATACTTTGGTCAAAATCAGCACTTGAATATATCAATTTCAAAACTTTTAATGTTTTTTAGTGTTTTTAGGCCAAATTATGCACTTTGGTAAGAATTGGTCAAAATCTTGGTTGGAGGTTATTGGTGGCTAGATTTAGGTGTCTACATTAGCACCATAATATATAGAAAATATATGAAAGACAATAATTATATTGGAAATGACATTTTAAATAAAATATTTATTTAAAAAAAGATCATTAGTGGGTTATTTGAACCTTGATTAGGTTTTAATATGTAAGTATTATGACTAGGGATATTTTTGACCAAATAAGGGCCCCACCATTTTTTAACATACTTACCTTCTTTATCAATATAATTTAAGGATTAATTCACCAACATTAGAATTATGAAAGTTTGAAAAAAAATTATGTAGTTTGGTAGTTTTGGATTTATATTTTCATTTATGTTATAAATGTACCCATATGACACTCATCAAGAATCTTTAAAGCATGTAGGTAGGCTTCTCAAAAAATTTCATTAGGGATAATGCCATGAAGAGAGCTACATTATGATGGTAGTTCAATTTATTTAGGTAAGTATACTAAATAAAATGGAATGGATCTAGTAGCAATACAAATGCTAGTGCAATAAGCCTAAAGTGTAGGATAAATTTTTAAATTTGAGTTAGAACGTGAATATGAAATAGTTTTTTTTTTTTAAATTTCTTTAGTGTCCTATGCTTGGCCCTTACATTGAGGATGATAAGTCATGGAAAATTTATGCATGATTTTGAATTTAGCACATAATTATTTCATATCCCTATTCTTGAAATTTCCATCATTATCAAAAATAATGGTGTTTGGAATGCCAAAGTAAAAAATGATTTGATTAAGTATAAATTTGGATATAGTGATACTCGTGACATTAAAAAGGGGCATAAATTTAACCCAGTTAGTGAAATACTTTGTGGCCATGATAACGAAGACATGACTATTTTGAGAGTGAGGTAATTTACCAATGACACCTAGTCCCCACATGGAGAAAGGCCAAGGAGATTACAATGTTTGAATCTCAACTAGAGTAAAGTGGATAAGATCATCATACAATTGGAAAGGATTAATGTTTTTAAAATGTGATGGTATAATTTTCAAGTGTGGGCCAGTAGTATCCCATGCATAAGCATTTGTGGTCTATAATGGGTCCACTACAATGACCACCATAAATGCCCCCATATTCTTGTTTAATAAGGGAAGTAACTTAATATTGAGTGACACAATGGATCAAGGTACCTTCAACATTAGGATGATATAGGACATCATGTCATAATCCATATTTTTAAGCTTGTTTTTTAATTTTAGTTATTTCATGAGATTCAATGTTAGTAGGATAAGTATGATTCTCAATAAATTGTATGATGTTTTTGTACCATGGGCTTTGTCAGATAATGATAGATTTAATATGGTAGATAAGAAAATCATTTGTGGTTGGTAATGAATATGGTGATTTGAATATGTGTATGAGAAATTTAGAATCATGAAGAGATTGATGAGGGTGAAAAAGGGAGGTGGATGAAGCAAGTGAATCAACTATGGAATTTTGCTCTTGTGGAATTGGTTATATAGTGAAATATTTGAATTTTTGAGCAAGATTGGTAGTGATTTGATGATAAGATAGGAGATTTTCACTCTTACATTGGTAGTCACCATTGAATTGATGGCATATGAATTGTGAATCACCTAAATCATGTAGGTAAGGGATGTATAAATGAATGGTGGCTTCCATGCCTAGGATGAGAGATTTATATTCAACCATGTTATTAGTAACATCAAAGATTAATCAAAAGTCAAGAGGAATGAATTTACCATAAGGATAATTTAAGACACATCTTGAACCAACTCCTTGAAGACATTTAGTGCCATCAAAATGAAGTGTCCAAGTATCTTCATGTAGGTCAATTGTAACTTTAGGCAATTATTAAATGAAGACTTTGGGTTTTGTTTTTGAAAATGGATGTGTTTGGTTCATGAAGATTATTTATCTTGAGGTCAGTTATAAAATTGTGAAAATAATATTTTAGGGAAATATCCTAATTATTACCTTTGGTGTATAATATTTATTCATTGTGAAGAGTGTCTTTAAGATGATTAGTGGATGGTATAGGAGATGCAACAAGTTGGTCAATAATTATTTGGCCTTTAATTGATTTTTTTGTAATGATTCATAAATCAAATTACATTAAAAAGACCATTCTTTTTCCTATTCCATTATCTAGTAAGAAATATTTTGAGAAGAAAAGATGAAGAAGATTAGAATGGATGATGACATAATTTATTTGATACAACATGTAATGTCAAAGTTTTTAATCTACAAAATAAATGGTGATACAATCACATTTGAATTTGGTATAACATGTCTCATAATATATTAAAGCATGAATGGTATAATATATGGCATATTCATGACTCATTTCGTATTGTTGGGCAAGTATTGACACACTAGATATGGGGGTAGAGGAAGTAGACAAGATGTGAGGTCGATCATTGGAAATATGTCAAAGAGTTAGAGGATGCAGAAGTGATTATTTATGCTGTTGAATAATTTTTGACATGAATCAGTCTATTCCAGAGCTATAACTTTATTAATAATATAATTAATTGAATAAATATGGTATGCCATCTTAATAATGAATCATCAGATTACCTTGAGTTTACCAAGGTATGTTCATATGTATAAAATAGAGCAATTAATAGGCATGTTACATCAATTCCTCAAAGATAAACTAGAAAACCTAATGAGATGATCAAATATGATAGTGATATCATGAATATGATTTTCATAATGATTGGATTTAGTGATAAGATCATCAACATAATTTCAATAATTTTATGTATGAGATTGTGAAATATATGGGTCACTACACATTGATAAGTGGCACCAACATTTTTAGACTGAAAAGCATTTTTATGTAGTAATAATATCCCAAGAAATCATCCATTATGTTATAAACTTGGTTTTATATTTATATTTAGTATCAATTTTATATTATATCCCAAGAAATCATCCATGAGAGATAAAATTTCATGATCGGTGGTGGAATCAACAATGACATCAATTGATGGTAAATGAAATTTATATTTGGGGTAATATTAATTAAGATTAAAAAATGTGAATAACCATGATGAATTTATTTCATACAAGAATAATTTTGGAAACCCATTTAGAATAATCTATAGGTTTGATGAATTTATCATCTAGGAACTTGATGATATCTTTGTGACATAGGGTATAAATCTCAAGAGGGATTTTATGTTATTTTTTATGAATAGGTTTCATGTCAGGATACATGATGATATTGTGGAAAATAATAATAGGGTTAATTCCAAGCATATCTACATCCAACCATGTGAAAGCTTCATGATATTTATCAAATAATAAACTAAAATTGTCATATTATGTAAGATAAATTTATTTGGAGACAAGAATGGGTCCAAGAACAATAGTAGTTCTATAATTGATTGCCATAATTTATTCAATAATCATGGCATTTCAATCTTAGAAATTATAAAGAGTAGGAGGGAGTGAATAAACATGATGTGTGTTAGGTTTGATACTAGCAATGAAGTTATTAGAACAAGGAGCCTTTTTATCGAAATGACCTAGCTTATGATGTTGGCATGGGAGTTGAGGCTCATGAGCATGAAGTAACTCTAATATAGATTAATTATTTAAAAACATTAATAAAGGTCCATAATATTCAACATCTACTTCAATATCCAAAATTTGGTTGACTTGATTAATTAATTCTAGATGTATCTATCAAATGATTGGAGCTTGTGCATCTAAGGTAATTTCAAGAGTAGGGGTGTGATATTATTTAATAAAATATGGTATCGAGATAGTGGGAGAAGTAATATCATCAATGGTGATTAGATTATGGATAATAGGTATAAAAGTTTGTTGTGTAAGAGGATCAATTAAAGGTAGTAGATGTTGGCTGAGTAGATTGATTTTATCAGTGTAATTAGTCATTATGGATTGGATTAGATCATATTGGTCAATTAATTAGATAACCCATGGAGTATCTACTAAAGGTTTATTGATAGGTGACACATAGCCTTTTGGTTATGATTCATAATCAAAATATATGTGATTGAAATGAACATCATGATCAAAGTCATGTATTTTAACTAATGCATTTTGATAATGTAATACATCTAGATCTTGAGATTAAGCTTGTGCCATAATGGAGGTATCATCATGGGATGGGGATATAGCACATGTATCAATTTTATTTAGATTATCAATAGTAGAGAGGCCCATATTACTGAAATTATGAGGAAACATGGCTAAGGGATCTTGAAAAAGTTTAGCCACCCTTATTTATTTCAAGCATAATCATCTTCTATATAAGAGGCTTCATGTGAATTACATGAGGGAGGGATGTCAATGGTATAATATATTAAAGTAATGGTTCAATATATTGGAATAAGAGAAGGGGAGAACCATTCTACAATATAGGGACATAATCGAGTGGTATTGTAAAATGTTGTAGTTCATTAGGTTCATTACCACCTGAATCTGTGAGAGTTACATGTTGATTTGAATGCATATTAAAAAATTCAAGAAGAGGAGAATTATTGATTTGGTAATGGTGGGAATATGATATTGAGATTTTTGATTTGGAGGTTGGATACTCTAGGGATTAGGATCAACTTCATGTTTATAATACTTCTCATTATGTATGAATTTGATACATTGGCTACCTAAATATTGATAGCTTTTATATGATGCGTCCAAGGATAACCCATAACCATGTTGTAAGATAAAGGAAGATCAAGTGCCATGAGTTTGGTGAAAATTATCTTGGGTTTAAATGTAACCAAGTGGTTTTCAGTTAGTTTTATCAAATCCATGACACATCAGTTAGATTTGTTTGAGTTTTTATTTAGAATATTTAATTTTTTGAATTAACCAAATAGAGGTAACATTGATACCTGATCCTTCATCAACTAAGGCTTCTATAATTAGAGTGTTATTAATATTTTTTTTGATAAAGAGAGGTGGATCACCATCTTGAAATAGAATTTCATCATTTAGCATATATTCTTCTTAAAATTCTATGGAGGGTTTGGTAGAATAAATTATTTCAATAACATGCACTTATATAGGTTGATGGGTATCAAGAGGTAATTCATATTCATTATATGAAGGATCTTTAATGTATTTTAGTTTTTCCTAATTCATATTCATTATATGAAGGATCTTTAAGGAACTTTTGATGATGGGGAGAAGTTATTACTAATTCCATCAGAGGAATTTTACAAGGCATATAATTAATTCATTTAATAAATTATAGTGAGGTTTAGAGTGAGTACAAGATTTAAGTTTATTAGGTGATTTTTTTTTTGAAAATATCTAAGGGTATATTGGTGGAAGTGGATCATCACTAGTGGATGATTTAGAAGATGTAGGCTAAGAAGTAGTAGTATTTTTATGTAGTTTATCATTAGTGTATGGTTTCTTAGGTTTGGTGACATGATATTTATGAATAGGTTTGCAATGATAGTTTACTTTATCTATGTTCACATAATGAGAATTACTATAATATTGATCATAGTCAACATCAATGGCACAAACATATTTGTTAGAGTGTTGTGCAGTAAAATTCGAGGGAGGATATTTTTGAGATTTTGAATTTGTAGATTTGGCAAAATTTTATTTTTAAGAAACTTTAAGATAATTAGGATGTTATATCCTAATCATAACATCATGATAAAATGCATCACCTAACATGAAAGATACTAATTTTTTTATTGGCCCCTGACATGTTTCATGAGAAAGACCAATGTTAGCATAGAACCAACCAAATTTATTTGGATCATACCATGATTAACGATCAATATTATTATAAATGAAATGTTTTGATGGAGATAAAAGCTTATTCATTTTGGACACCATCAAGGGTGGGTGGGAAGGAGGTTGAGTGTTAGATTTGATTTCTCCTATTTTAGTTGGAGGGGGTTTAGATTAAAAATTTGTGCTAGTGAATGCATTACTTTAAGTTTAGAAAAATTCATTGAGTAAATTATGATATGGTTCAAATTGGTTCATCAATAAATCTTGTATTTTATCTTGATCAACAACCTCTTCTAAGTTTTGAGGAGAAAATATTCTAACCTTGTATTGAAGAAAATTTTATAAGGCAATAATAAATAGTTTAAAGAGATTGTCATCACTCATGTTATGATGAGCTTTATGAGATAATTATTTCCATATTTTGATAAAGGTATGTGTAGATTCAATAGGTAATTACTTAGCATTGATAAAATGTCTGAGATAATTTTTAGTAAGGTCATTTTGTTAAAATTATTTTATTAAAGCATTGATGAGATCTTATAGTTTCCATATAAAATGTTGTGGAATTTGATTATACCATTATAGAACATATCCTATAAGAGTTTTGATAAGAATTTTAGTGGTATAAAATGAATTAGTTTGAACCCGATCCTTTTAGAGATTACCAAATGATTTGAAAAAGATAATAGGGTCTTTAGTGACATTATACCTAATGGTTGGATTTAGATATTTCCAATATTGATGGGTAAAATGAATAGGGATAAAGGTTTGTTTTGAATATGTTAAATCATTTATTATGAATGATGGGTTGAGGGATGATATTCCCATTGGAATCATTAAGAGGTGGAGGAACAAAATTCTAATTATTTTAAGGCATGATGATAGGGGCTTGAATTTCCATTTGTAGAATATGGTTTTGCATTTGGAGCATTTGAACACTATTGATTTTATGCATACCATTCATTTGTTGAACCATTTAAGTAAGAATTTGAGTTGTATCTATAGGTGTAATTTGATTATTAATGTTGAATGTTGGAATGTTGGTGTTGGTTGGAGCAATTGCCCTAGGATTAGTGAGAGGAATGTTTCCTATGGGAGGTTTCCTATAATAGTATTACCTTTGTTGATATAAATTACTCTAATGGTAAAGTAAGGGAGTTTGGAGATAGGACCATTCAAATTGGGATTATCTAGATCATCATTTTGAGTGATATGAACCATGTTGCATTCCATTGACCTAGATGAGGGATGTGAGTGATTATGCCATGATAGGGTATTCTCTTGGGTAGCTAAGGTAGAATAAAATAGGCACCCATGTACTCTTATAATTGATTGAGGCTATCAAGAAAGATCCTAATGGGTGATTTCATGATGCTAATTAGGATGGTGAGAAAAATAAAAAGCTAAAAGGATAAGCGAATAAAAATACCTAATAAAATCAACTAAGTCAAATATAATTAATAGGACTGGTTGATTTGATCTAGTATATTTCAATATATTTTCTAAAAATAAGACTAAGTTAGTTGGGGAATATAGAATTGGCTAGGTAGAACTAGTGTGATCTGAAAATGTTTGCTAAAAATAACACTATGTCATCCAGGGCATATAGAGTTGGCCAAGCTGATCTAATGTGATCTATAATTTTTTTTTGAAAATAAAAATATGTCAGCTAAGGCATACAAAGTTACCCAAGTTGATCTAGTCTGATCTATAAATGTTTACTAAAAATAAATCTATGTTAGGTAGGGTATACAGAGTAGGCCAGACCAATCTAGTGTGATCTTAAAAATAATAATTTGGATAGCCTACTAAGTTGAGATGGTAAAATTATTTATATATAGGAAAAATAATAGTCTTAATAGCCTACTAAGTTGATATGGTTTAATTAGTTATATAGGTGGGAAAAATGATAGAATAGATAGCCTATTAAGTCAAACTAGTCAACTTAGTTGTAAAAGCAAAAAAAATAAGATTATACAAAATTATATTGGTTGATTTAGTTTAATTAAAAAAAATTAGTAGTAATTTGAAATATGTAATTTTAATGTAGTACTAAAGAAAAAAAATAATATCACATAAGTATATTTAGGTTGGTTAATACAATCTGCAATACAAGAGAGAATGAAAAACAACAAGAAGAATTATAATTTTATAAAAACTGATGCTAAATGATTATTTAAAAAATAATATCATGACACTATAATAAAAGGTTTTGATTGATTTATAGGCTTTCAAAGATACTTGATTATCCATTAGATAATGATAATTTAATGTTTTAGAGTGCTAACTATGGATGAAGTACCATTTCCATAGCCCACTAAACTTGGTTTTAATAGTAAGCTATAAATAAATTTTCAACACTAACCACTAATTGATGTACCACAAGATCAAATGGATGGTTGGATTCCTATGGTTTAATTCAAAAGGGAATTCTAGGCATTTTTAAAATACTGTGAGGTACGTGGAAACTAAAGACCATGGTTAGCTCTATACTATGGCTATGAGTATTAGGGTAAGCCTCTCATACTACAATATCTATAAATTATAGACAAGGAACACAAATAGAGTATTGTTATCCCTTCATGGCAATAGTTAAGTAGTTTTTAAATTTCCAGTACATAGTTTTAAAGGAAATCAAGACAACGTGAAAATAAAAGTGAAATGTAATTATCAAAAACCAAATTGTATTATTTTTAGAAGATTAATAAATGATCAACCAACATTTAGAAAGTAAATGTGAAATTCATTACTAAGAAATGAATGTGAATTGTCTTGCTTATATTGAATTTAAAATGCACAAAATAAGATTGGCTAGGCCAATCTAGTTGAAAGATAAAACATAACATGATCAAGCAAGATGATATATTATATTATGAAAAAATTCCATAAGCAAACGTAGTCAACTAGGTCAGCTTATCTTTTTTTGAGAAAAAAAGATAGATAAAAAATTAAGTTGGATAGGTCAACTTAGTTGATTTTGTGATACAATTTTCAAAAACTAAAAAACTGGTAAAGATAGTCTAGAAATTGAAAAGTTTGACTAATTTTACTGAAAGATGAAAATTACAAATTGACAAAAATGAAAGTATGAAGCTTGTTTAGAGTGAACCTAGAAAATATAACTATATCGACCATGTCAAGTTTATTAGTTGACTAAAAATGATAAAAATATGATTGATAACTATATTATTCAAACCTAATTGCATATTTTAAAGGAAAACATATGAAAAACATAGATTTTAGATGGGATCAACCAAGGTGATTTAGTTTGTTAGAACTCTAAAAACTAAAAGTGATAAAATAAAACTACATTAACCAACTTGATCTAGTTTGTTAAAAGCTAAAAAGTAAAAATTATTAAACTATATTAAATCATTAAGCTCGATCTAGTTGGCTATAAGCAAAAAATATAGAAAATACTAAAGTATACTAAGTAAACCAACATGGTTTAGTTTGGAAATTAAACCCTACAAGTCAAAAGGCAAAACTAAATTAAACAACCCAATCTAGTTGACTATAAACCCTAGATATCCAAATAGAAAAAGAGACGAGATCAACTAGCCCAAACTAGTTGATTGTAGAAGGAAAACTTGAAAATAGAAAAGGAATAAATTGTAGACACCTAAAACAGGCTGCCGATAATTTCCAACTAGGCTTTTGACCAATTTCTACCCAAAATACATAATTTTGACTAAAACACTAAAGGATGTTAAATGATGTGAAAATGACATATTCAAATACTGATTTTGGCTAGGGTAGCCATAAATGTGGAAATGCAATTTATGGGCCAACTAACTTTGATTTGTTCATTTTGAGTCAAAATGCCAATTTTGCACCCTACGTGCTTTGGACTGCTCTTTCTTATCAAATATTTTACATAGGACTTATGACTTTGTTATTTTTTGTTAGCAACATTCTAAATGTGAATATGCATCCAACACATCTAACATGGACTTATAATTCAAATCCAGTGAAATTTAGGACCAATAACAAGGCATTTTGATCAATTTGGGTAATTTCTACACAATGTGCTTAATCATGCTTAAGAGCTAATTAACCCAAATCAAGGCCTAATCAATAATTCCATGGAAGCTTATTGAAAAATTATTTTTGAAAATGAATATTGAATATCTGCATCATCAAGTGACCTCATTTCTTGTGAAGACATCCCTAGGCCATAAATTCCATAAATATCAAGATTCATGCCCTCCATGCCTCATCAATGCCTTCCATGATGCACTCCATGCCTCTTAATTACCCCTTCTTCCAATGCCATGATGAGGATAATTACAAACTTAATTCCAAAAATTGAATTAATCCTCAACCACACATCTCAATCTTGAGATGTATGTTTTAGGTTGATTATGATCAAATCCAAAAATCTATAAATAGGAGGCCTCACAACATCATTTCTAATCTTAATTTGTGCAAAGTTATAATGCAGGATTGGTTCCAAATAGCTTCAAGCAACTAGTGTTATAATGTAAAATTGATTCTAAGCCAAGCCAAGCCAAAGCCACAAGTTGCCAAGAGGAGATGAAGGTAGACACACTCCATTGAAGAAGACCTCTTGAAGCACAAGCCGAACAAGCCACCATTACAAAGGCATTTAGAACATCCAAGGAAGCTGAAAGGAATTCTTATATTTTCATTCCTCATTTTTTATTTATACTTGTCATTTGATTTTGTTAACTAATCTCTCCCTAGTGTCTAAGACTAGAGATGTTATGCTATTAGTGTGTTTATTTTATTTTGTTTTCATTTTAAAACTAACACCATACTAACCATCCTCTCTTAATTAAAATTCCAAGATCACATAATGGCACGCTCAGTGGTACAAGATGCATCCTACACATGAAGGAGATCCTTTTGTAACATTAAAATATTTATTTGAGCCTTTAAAACTCTTGAAAATTGATTTTCTAACTTTATTTTTCCATTTTTGGTTGCTAAAGTTTTTACATAGTAACCAACATCAGTAGAAATACCAACATCGGTTACTGGTTTAACCAATGCCGATCAGTAGAATGGACATTGGTCAGATCTCATTTGGCTGTAACTGACATTGATGGTATTGACCGATGTCAGTCGCTATGTTTTTCTAAAAACATAGACCTGATACCTATGTTTTCAAAGTTTCTTGTTTCAAATTAAAAATGGCTTCAAAGCTAAAGGACATGCTAACAATTTTGCTACAGGACTAAGTGGGATTTTTGCTCAAAACATGTTTAAATCACTTTTGTATGCTTAAAATTTGATTAGGAACTTTGTTTTGGTGTTTACCAAAGAATTTAGGTGTTTTTGGTGAAATATTTTCAAAGTTTGCAACTAAGACCAAGGGGTCAAATGAACACCACCAAACATTTCATTTGGGTTTAAAATTGAACACACTTGTCAATTTTTGCTTGCAATAGTTATTTAATTAGATTTTGTTTTGAAAAAAGAGGAATTTTGTGTGTATGTTATTCCATTTTTCCCCTATAAGAAACCCTTGGAATCAAAAGTCTCATTTCTATTGCAAGTAACCTAGTCCAAGGGTTAGAAATAAAGTCATCTAAATAACTCCCCAAAAACTTGTCAAAGTTTGGGTGACCTTGAAAATGACCCTAAATTCTTTCTAATTTCATGCTTTCTTTGTTTTATGCATCTTGGATTGTGAGGTGGACTTCATCACCTCCTATAAGTTCTTTAGGGAAGCTTTGACCTGAGGTTTCATCTCCTAGCATTGACTTCATTTTAACTCTTTTAGAGTTACACACAACATGTAGTGGCACTTTAGAAATCACACTACATTGAGCAAATAGTAGGATGTAGTGGTTGCAAAAAGGACTAGACCTTTTTGCAACAAGCTCAGTGATACAATCCCAAAATCCATGCTTTTTTTTGTATTGTTTGGCATGAAAGTCATTGTGCAATTGATCAAATAGATCATTTATAAAAAAATTAGATTTTAGAAAAATCCCCACTTGTCATGAAAGTATTGTTGGTGCAAGGTGCACCTCAAGGTCCATGTTGCAGTACTGTCATTTGAGAGAAGGGGGGTGTACAAACCCTACTATATAATGCACATTTACTTTTAGATGAACACTTAAAATCCTCTCAAATGATGTATATTGATAGATTCCAATAGTACCAAGTAACCTTGTCAGTTTAGGATTTAAGGGTGATTAATTAGTTGGTCTTGTCCTAGATTAAAGTCTTGTTTGGAGTCAAAACTTGGTGTAAACAAATAGTCCAAACCAAACACATAATCCAAATTTTCCTTTGACCAAAGAGGCATTATGCTATTCGCATGAGATCATCCATTTGCCTTGTTCAAAGTTCATCAAAATATTGAGATTAATATCATCCACTTTGGCACAGTTATGCTACCCAATTGAGTCTAGACCTTTACCAAAGTTATTTAAGTCCTTAACTTATAATTTAAATTCAAAATTACACCTTTACAAGTTCATAGGGTTGATGTGTTAAGTGGGTTTGCCATTTGCACTAAACTTGAGGGAACTTAGGTTTAATTTATAATTTAGGTTGAAGGCCATTTAAGACTCATAATCATTGTCCTCACTTGATAGAATTAAGCCATTTTGTGCTAAACACTTGCACTTTAAGTCTATACACCACAACATTTTGAGTCAATAAAGGTATTGTTATGCTGTCAAAATTGTAAGAAAACATCTTTACCTTAGAATTTTTTTGAAATAAAATTTTTTATCACACATTTTGGGTGGTATAGTGTCATTACATTACCCGAATCATTTCAAACTTTGTTTCATAGAGCTTGCATAGAGTTTCAAAATTGTTCCTAAGTTTTTAGACCAATCCAAGTGTACTCTTTTGATATTTTATCTGTTCACCTTTGTCTAGCTTATTTGTCAAAGGAGCCAAGTTTTATACCATTATTTATGAAAAAATAAACTATTGCTAAAGTTCCTTTTGTTTCATACCTTATACCTAGTTGATCAAGTTCATGACCAAGAATCGAATGCCTAGTGTTTGTTAGAAGTGTTTCAAATCTATTAGCTCAAAACTTTCATCTATTTTTGAAGTCTAACTTTTGACACCATTTGGCCAAGAGTCATAGCACATGCCTTGTTTGAGCCTAGATTTTGATGCTGTGTTTGGCCAAAAGACCTAGTAAATTTTAAATTCCTAGATTATATTGATTTGAAACACTTTAACCTTAGAGTTTGGCATTTTGATTTTTGGTCCATTTACTTGCTTACCTTTATGTGAATAGTGAAAAGTTAGATATTTTATGCTAGCTTATTTCCTCACAAATATTTGAATAAACCTTTTGATCCTTTTGACAAATCTAGACCAAGTTGAAGGCATCATTTTTTTTAGATTCTATCCTTTTTAAAGTTTGTAGAACTCTTTGAAATTTTATCGCCAAGCATTGAATTTGGATCCCAGCATGTATTTCTACACTCATAGTGGACTCATATACAATATAAGGATTAGTAATGTAGTTACATAAGAATAAATGGTGTAAGACCCCTATGAAAATAACATTGCTTATGAGATGGATTCTTATCCCTCTTATAATACTCAATCAAGGCCACAAAGCCAAGATCCATTAGATAACTATTTGGTTAACACACCACCTTACATAGAATAGGATCAAGAATAAACCACGTAATACTTAGCTACAATACCCATGATGGATGAGTCAGTACTTCAATATCCATATTTTATTAATTTGGCTTCCACATATGATCCATTTTTATTTGAACAACATTTTTTAGAGAACAAAGATGAGATTTTGGTTAGAGCCACAGAGGTAGGGGCTAAGTTTCCATCAGACTTCCCCCATGAAAATTTACCAAGTCTAGTAAAAGTGCCCCACAATATCATTTAAAATCAACATGCTTCTTCTAGCAATCCTATGGCTCTAGTACAAACAATGTACCAAGACCCCAATATATCTAATCAAGGAAAAAACATCATGGAAGATCACTTTAACCAAATTTAAATGGAATACCAAACCTATTTAAATTTAGTGAACAATTTAAATTAGATGAACATAGTAAGTAATCCTCTCATTGACCTAGTTCCTTTAATAGGAGTGTTGATAGAATTAACTAGATAAGAAAATTTGAGTTCCGACCCATTTATACAAAATGCTTCGATAGATAACTTGATACATATACCATTTATTGAAGAAGTGTCTTCAACTTCTAAATTGAACAGTGAGCCAAATGTAGCAAATATTGTGAAAATAACATCCAATCTTGATCAAAGTGGTACTAATGTACAAACAACTAGCCAACAATGTGTGCCTATAGTTAATCCCATGAGCAAATCATCATACCAAGGAATAGGAGTTTTTGTACCCCAACCTCAACTAGTTTCTTCCTCAGGTATACAACCTACATGATTAGGTAATCAAATAATGGCTAATGTTATACCTTCATGATAGAATGTGATGAATCATACCCCACCTCAATAAGTAGCAAGTGGTATTCCACAACAACAAACACAATCTAGTATATAAATGCAACAAAGGATGAATACATTGCCACCTAAATTAGGGTCAACTAATGTCCCACCTCACTAGGTAATGACACACATACCTCTTTAGTCATGAACTAATATGCCAATTCAAAACCACGTAATGACTAATCAATAAAATGCAAATATTGGTCAATAATAGATGCCAAATTTGTAACATGATTTCAATTCTTCATAGGGGTTCATGCAATAAGGAGGTCCCAATGTTTCTCAAGTACCTACTAGACAACCACTGGTTCAAAATGTGACACAAATTTAGAGACAAGGTCTTGGTCTACAAGTTCCCACTCAACAACAAGGTTTGATTAGTTGACAACATGTCCCTTTTCAACCACAATAAGCATAGTATAATTATATCCCTCCATCTTAACCACAAAATCCACCAAGTTAAACCTTTATTATCAACCCAAACTAGAATGTCACACAACTAAATGTGCAATTTTAAGTACATCCCAATCAACGTATGCATATTCCTAGTCCATTCTCCAACCAAACCAATATACCCCAACAGGTGTCTCTATCATACCCTGGTCAAAGTGTTCCACTTGTGACCTCCCAACCATCTTCCAAACCCAAATTCTCCCTCAAACCAATATCCCTTCTAGTTTCCTATCCCAAGAATTGTAATAGATGAAGGATGTGATTGCTACCATTCAGGTAGGGAAGTAGACTAAGAAGTTTAAATTGGATGACATATGTTCTTATCCATTCAACATGGAGTATTTATAGATACCATTTCCTCTAGGATATGAACCACCCAAATTTGATAAATATAAAGGGAAAGGTGACCCTAAGGACCATTTGACTGAATTCTTTGTCGCATGTCAACTAGTAGCATATAGTGACACATACCTTTTGTTTTTGTTTCTAAGGAAATTGGTTGGATAAGCCTTGAAGTGAGTTTTGAAGTTTCCTAAGATATCAATAATGCACTTTGATGATCTTTTTGATTAATTTGTGTAACACTTTTCTTATAATCTTGAGCATGAGATTTCATTAATAGATTTGACACAAGCAAAGTAAAAAGTTGGGGAGAGTTTTGAAAGTTATTTATAGCAATGGAGAGACATTTCAAGCCATTTCAACCATAGTTTACTAGATAAACAATTAGCTACTATGTTTACTAAAAATTTACATAGTGAGATAGGCTATCATCTAGAACTATAATGTGCACATACATTCAAAGAGATCATTGATAAAGATTTATTGATCAAGCAAGCACTCATCGATAAAGGAGTCATCAAACTTAATTCTAAAAATCAAGGAAATATCCAATAGTAACATAATAATCAAGTACAAGCATCACAATTCACACATACAAATAATCAAGAAAGATAGAAGTAATTTAACCAAAATAAGAATGTTGTGGGAAATGGAGTAATCAAATCCTATCATATGAAAACTATGCAAACCACATCTATGCCATATTTTAAACTTACTCATACACAAAAACCTCTCTAACCAATGTTGCAAGCATAATAATAGAGACCTATAAAACAAATACAATAGTCTTTAACACTATAAACCCCTCATCCTAGAAGAACCATCCTTACACATCATGTCGTTAATGACCTAGGAGAACCTATTGAGTTTGTATTTCACAAGATTCATACCACTGATCTGATTAGTTGGCACATTCCAAAGCATTATCCATAAGGCATTCTTTATCCTAATTAGTATTATGAAAATGAATTCTATGACTATCATTAGGTCAATGGGCATAATCTATGAAGATGTGTCTAAATCAAGCATTTAATCAAGAATATGTTAGAGAATGGGGAGATAAAATTGGATAATGTTGCTTCCACTTCAAATCAAACTCTTGGGATATATCAAAACACATTTCCATGACATAACAATCAATAATAGCATAATAATCAACAACAACAACAATGGCCAATGTAACAACAAAATCAACAATATCAAAATCAAAGGCTGAACTAACAACATTAACAAAATCAGTAGTAGAATCCATAATGACAAAATAATGGATAAAACCAAGGTCAAAATGGTAAAAAACAACAAACCTACCATGTAGTTGCACATGACTACAAAAAGGTTGTAGGTCATATTGTAAGGTTTAGTGTTAATACCATCTCCATTAATTATAGACCAAGTACTAATCAACCTAGACCATTGATAAACAATAATATTCAACCAAATCACATGGATAATCCTTCTTTGACTTGGGAGTGCATACAAGCAAACTAGAAAACTAGGAATTTCCCTTTTGGATCTTATAATGACAACACATTCTTTCCATGTGACCTCATGTAAGTATACCAATAATTGAGACTTGTTCTATTTGGTCCCACACCTTTTCTAACATCAGTTAGAAATAATGTTCCAATATTTAATCCCAATTATAAAATCACAAATCAAATATCAAAGATTACTATCCCAGGCCCACAACCATCTACCATTTTTCCTATCATCTAACCAATCATTTAACCTCAAAATAAACCATTAACTATTGACCAAGATACGAAGTTTGATATTGCGAAACAATTATAGAAGACACCAACACAAATTTCTATTTTATATTTGCTATGGATGTCAATAATCCAAAAAAACATCTTGAATGAGTTTCTAACCCAATCCACTATTTCTCGTGACATATCCCCTGATAAATTTCAATCTTTGGTTGGACACCTAGCTCCAACCCAACAAGTCACATTCAACCAAAGTGATATGTCTTCCCTTTGCCTGCTCCATAATAACCTATTATACATAAAAGTTTGTATCAGATGGCATAAAGTGAAATATGTGCTTATCGATAATGGATCTAGCCTCAACATAGTGTCTCTCAAGCTCATCAATATTCTTGGGTACATGATGATAGATCTCTAGCCATAATTAATAACTTTCAAAGCTTATGATAATCAGGAAAGAGAGTCACAAGGAACCATTAGTTTGATAGTTATCATTGGGCCTTTAACCCATGATATACTTTTCCATGTGTTAAATCTTGAGTTATCATATAACATGCTTTTAAGTAGGCCTTGGTTACATGAGATTCATGTAGTCCTACCAACACTACACCAATGTATCATTTTTCCCACTCACAGATGGAAGTGAATATTTTAGGATATTTACACCCATATGAACACTACAAGCATCTTGAGGCTAAATTTCAAAGCTATAATTATCAATACAATATGAATCCTAGTTCCAAGCAAGATAAAGTGAAAGCTATATTTATTAATCCTTCACTAGATAATTATATAGATATTAATACCTTAGATTCCCTTTCCCACATGCCATCTCTTGAAATCATTTCACCATTATAGATAATGGACTGGGAGAATATGTGACCCATGACACATTTCACATTGCCAATCTTCCTCAGAATCAGAAAACCTTTGGGTGACCTAAGGTCATCCCACATATGCATTGGCAATGAAAGAATAAAGACAATGGACTTATCACATTTGTACCAATATCTAGCCTAGGACCTAACCCTCTCGAAGGGGATGAATCATGTTTATGTAATGATGACCAACCTAATTATTACAAAAATGCAAAGTATCCTATTCCCAATAAGATCATGGAGACTCACAATTATGAAGGAAGAGGCCTCGGACCAAATCAACAAGGAACCATCGAGTCAATTTCCATGACTAAGTATGAAATACCTTATGGACTTAGATTTAAACCACTTGGGGATGACCCCACATATTTTATTCAAACTCCATCACTAGTGACTAGTGATGATGATGTCAATAGTGAAGTAGAGTTTGATCATAACCTTACCTTTGATAACCTAGTTAAAACCAATTTGTTTGATACCAATGCCATTTGTACCTTTACCTAAGCCATTCATTGCAATCTATTTTCATTATATTATCCCTAATTGATAGATTGGGACCAACAAGAATCTAGTCTGCCAATTGATGAGCTCTAAAATGATGAGGCATTCAGTGATTTCTTAGGTCTTAGAGACAATGTTTCATTGTGAGATCACAAATCAAGATTCTCAATCACATTGGATCTTGAAACCTATTTTGGAGAGCAAGTGAACACCCTTAGCCAAAAACAAATAAATAAAACATTGAGGTCCCAAAGTGAAAACCTCTTTCAGGCACTTTTTGACTAGGGAAAAAATAAATATAAAGGCTAGTCTAGTGGTGAAAATCTATTTTAGGTGCCATTAGATGGGGGTGTTCATTCTTGTTCAAATTTATTCCAGAATACCACCAATGACAAATTTACCTATAGAGCTAAGTTCATTTTTGATAAATAACAAGTATTTGATCAAATTCTCCAATAATTTCCAACTATTTTTATTACATGTCCAAATCTCCCATTAGGAGACTCAAATTCATCATGCCTAGGAAAAGTTGAAGAGCAAGTCCTAATAGAGGACCCTGACATAGTCCAATAGTTCAAGTCACTACCTACTATCCTAGAAGATGGTTTGACCCTCCTAGTCAAATATATAATAGAGGTAAACATTAAAACTCTATCAAACTTAAAATGGATAAAATTAGGTGCATCCCTCACTAAGGAAGAATGTGACATTTTTACATCTCTATTGAGAGATTTTGTAGATATATTTGCATGGGCCTATTCTGACATGCCAAGATTAGATCCCACCTTGGTTATGTACCACCTTATGGTTAATATTGATGCCAAATTGATAAAACAAAAGCTACATAAGATGCATCTTTGCATTATTGTATTAGTAAAAAAAGAGTTGGAAAAATCTTAGAAGCAGGATGTATCTAATCGATTGACTACTTAGAATGGATCTATAATGTAGTACTTGTTAGTAAAAAGCCTAAAGGAATCAAAATTTGTACTAATTTTCAATACATCAACAAAGCTTGTCCTAAATATGATTTTCCATTATCTAATATCAACATGATCATCGACTCCATGGTAGGTTATGAAATATTTTCACTCATAGATGGATTTTCAAGATACAATCAGATCAAAATAGTGATAGAAGATCAACATAAAATAGTGTTCACCACTCCATAGGGAACATTTTGCTATCAAGTGATACCATTTGGCCTTAAGAATATGAGAGATACATATCAAAGATCCATGACTATCATATTCCATAATATGATGCGTGATATTGTTAAAGACTATGTTGATGAATATTAGGAAAATCCAAGACCAAGGCTAACCATCCAGTAGTGCTACGTAAGATATTTGAAAGACTACAAGATTATAAATTTAGACTTAATCCAAAGAAATGTGTGTTTTGTGTAACTTCAATAAAATTACTTGGCTTCATCATATCTCGTATAAGTATTAAATTTGATCCAACTAAAGTCTATGCTATAATCGAGATGTCACCACCAACCAATTTGAAGCACCTCCATATTTTGTAGGGTAAGATCTAGTCAATCTAACATTTTATCTCTCAATTAGTAGACAAGTGCCATCCATTTAAACACCTTTTAAAGAAAAGAGTTACATTTCACTGGGATGATCACTACCAAATAGTTTCTCAACAACTCAAAAATTATCTTGTCAATCCACCTATTTTATTACCTCTTATACTAGGAAAGCCATTTTTGTTATACCTATCAGCTACTGATTATGTTCTGGGGGCACTCTTAACTCAACATGATGACAAAGGAAAGGAGCATAATGTATCTACATAAGCCATACCTTGGTTATATATGAACATAACTATGCACATGTTGAAAAAGCTTATCTAGCCATGGTTTTTACAACTCAAAAACTATGTCATTACATGTTGAATAATAAAACCATGGTCATTTCAAAAGTAGATCCACTCAAGTATCTAATATCTAAAATAGCTTTGAAAGGTAGAATGGCTAAATGGATCATGATTCTTAGTGAGTTTGACATAGAGTATGTCAATAAGAAAGCAATTAAAGGACAAGTTCTTGTAGATCAACTTGCTGAAGCACCTCTCATAGACACACAACTACTCAAGTTTCAATTTACTAATGAATCCATCATGACCATTATTGATACACCCCTTGATGAGTAACCTTGGAAGTTATACTTTGATGGTTCATTCACTGTACATGGATTGGAGGTAGGCCTATTATTTATTACACCATAGGGGGATTTAATCCCTAAATCATTCAAAATAAGATTTCATTATACAAACAACATGGCTGAGTATGAAGCACTTGTTGCAAGAATTTGATAAGCAATGCACTAGAATATATCTCATCTCTAAGTTTATGGCGATTCTCAATTAATCATCAATTAGGTCATGAATCATTTTTAGACCAAAGATGTCAAGCTAGTTCCATATAAAACCATGGTTGACACTCTTAAAAAGCAAATTACCAACATTCAATTTGAGCATATACCAAGGGATAGTAAGAAATATAGATGCCATGGCTACTATTGGCTCTCTAATTTGTCGAATAGATAAAGATAAAGAGTATCAGTTCCTCATCAAGAATTTGCTAGCACCAGCTCAAAAATCTTCAATCATTGCCATGATTTGTGATATTGTTGGTCCTAATTATATCTGGTACTTAGACCTTTACAACTAACTTCATGATCAAGTTCTACCACCTAACCTATCTTTCAAACAAACCAAAGCTTTCATTCATCATTCTACTCATTATACTTTACTTGGATCCACTATTTACCATCATAATTTTGATGGAACTTTACTTCATTGTTTAACTTCGATAGAGTCTACATTAGTGTAAGAGGAAGTTCATGAAGTATGTGGAGCCCATTATAGTGGGGTAGTCATATCCAAAAAGCTCTTATGTACTAGTTATTATTGGCCCATAATGGACACAAATGCCACTAAATATGTAAATTAATGTGATAAATGTTAATGAAATGCTAATTTGATTCATGCCTTAACAAAAACTCTAAAACCAATGTTGACACCATGGCCATTTTCTACATGGGGACTTGACCTCATTGGGAAGATTAACCCCACTTCATCTGATGGCCATAAACATATCCTTACTATCATCAAATATTTCACTAAGTGGGTTGAAGCTATACCCCTCACTTACGTGAATAGAAAGAAAATTTCCAAATTCATCTTCAATCATCTCATCTACCACTATGTTATCCCCTCTAACATTACATTTGATAATGGAGGATAATTTAAGAATAAGGATGTAGACTAGTTATGTATTGAATACGACATCATGTAACACTTTTCTACATCATATTACCCTCAAGGTAATGTCTAGGCCAAGGTATCCAAAAAAACCATTGTCAACATTCTCAAAAATATTGTCAATGATGTTGGTCATGATTGGTACCCTTAGATATTCCATGCCATTTAGGCATACCATACCAATCATTATACCCCCATAGGAGCCACTCCATACTCATTTATGGTACTGAATCCATCCTTCTCATTGAGGTAAAATTGACTTCAATACGCATCTCTTTCAAGAATATCTTAGATGATCATGACTATCAAGTAACTCACCTATAAGAGTTGGATCTACTTGATGAAAAATTTACAGCCATGCTCAAAAATGTTCAAGCATACCAGAATTGACTCAAAGGCCACTACAATCAGCATGTGAAGTATATAACATTTGAATTTGGTGATCTTGTTCTTAAATAAAACTAAAAGAATACCATGGAAAAGAAGAAACATAAAAGGAAATTCAAACCAAACTAGATAGGGCCTTTCATCATCACTATAGATTATGGATCAAGAGCATACAGGCTTAGCACACTAGATGACGATGAACTTCTAGAGCCAATAAATATTATTCATCTCAATCGGTACTATGTTTGAGTGCTAAAGTGTATTGTCTATAAGGATAATTTTAGTTATGTCATTTTATCACTATTCTTCTTTGTACACATACCATTCTTATTCATCCTCTTTGCTATATCCACTTTCTACTTCTGACCTATCAACCCAACATGTTCTAAAGCCTAGCTTATTTGACCTTGGTTTTTGTCATTTGTTATGTATTTTTAGCATCAAGGTATCTAATCAATTCATTAGTTAGTTCAAGTATTTCAGACAAGGAGCGTATCTTGGGATAGTGTGATAGAAGTTTTAGCAATTGCATCCTTCTTTTTGTAGTCTTTTCTTACCATCAATCTTGTTGCTAATTATAACTGCCTTTGGGAAAATTAGTACCTTTGATCTACACTATTGTGTCCTAGTTATAACTACCTATGGGCAAACTAGGGGCAAAACGAAGCCTTGACATACCAACTTTCCACTTCCTATGCCATACTATGTCCTTTTACCAACTATGCCTATTTTGTTTGAATTGACTATTGCACTAGTCATATTACTTCACTGAAATGGAAGAAATACATTGACTTGAGGTCCTACTATGAGACTATGTAGTCAATGCTCAATACTTATTGAGGTCAAATCAATCACCCTTTTCTTAATGTTCTCACCATTTTTCAAGCAATCTAAGTTTGAATGCTCTCACCATTTTGTGAGCAACCTAAACAATGCTCTCACTTTTTTGTGAGCATCCTAAGCCATGCTCTCACCATTTTATGAACAATCTAAGTTTGAATGCTCTCACCATTTTGTGAGAAACCTAATCCATGATCTCATCATTTTATGAGCTTGAACCATTTAGTGTCTCGTCATTCTTGATTGAGTTGTGACACTCCAAAACATGTCCAAAAACATTTTTAAAATCATTAGAAAAGAATAAAAACATTAACCACTTCTTTGCCTTAAGGATTATGGGAACCCTTACTAAGTTACAAGTAAATCACTTATCATTTATTTTCCCCATATTTGTTGACATTTTCTATCATGCACTTTCCATTTTTCAAGACCATTCCTATTCTTCTATCACATCCATTATGTTTATTTTCTTAAGTTATCATAGTCTTTCCATTTTCTAGGAGAACTACATTTAGCCTGAAGTTTTTTATTGGATATTACATCTATGGAAATATGTAGGTAGCATCCATTTTTGTAGTGCATATGGAGATAGCTCAGCCACACCCTTCCTTTTATTCTATTCCCCCATTTAGTTTTTTTGTTAAGTTGTCACCTTTTTTCTAGGGGAAATTTTTGTGGGGTTTTTATTATTTTATTTGTTTGTTTGTTTCTACTTATTTTATTTATTTGTTTGTCTACCTATTTATTTGATTTCAAGCAATATTGCCTTGATTCATTTTATGTGTGTTCATTGGGTGATTCCTTGCCCACACTTACACTTGAATCCATCCATATTCATATGTTTACATTGTCATCATGGTTTTTATCATTGGTGCATTGTTTTCTATTGAGTATTGGATTATGGGAGTCAGTACTTATGCATATTTTGGCCATGTCTTTATAGTGTTCTATCATGAAGAGTACCATCACATGATACAATAAACTTTAGCTTTAATAAGTCTATTTTACAAATGGTGGCATCTCTTTGGCACAAACATCTTGATTCCGTCCTAATCATATCCCAAATAGAGTAACTAACCATAAAAGAATTTCAACCTTTATTAGTTCAGACAAGCATCTCCCTAATATTAGGTTGTTTTAATCCATCATTGCCCTCTATGTTCAGTTATCATCATCCTCGACCAAGTTTATCATGTTTACCATAATCAAGGTCTAATTATTATAACTACTTATGGACAAATCATTACACACCATCCCACCTACATTTCTCAATGATTATAACCACCTTTGGGAAAATCATTTTGTTATCACCACTCTAATTTTTTTTACTATACAGGGGCTTGTTATTATCTTGTTTGTCTATCCTAATTGGGTTAGCTCCATCTTCTCAATGATTATAACTGCCTTTGGGTAGATAATTGTGTTATCATACCACATTACCACTATTAGGGTACAATGCTTATAACCGCATTTGGGAAAACCATTATACACCATCCCACTTGAATTCTCAATGATTTTGACAAATTTTTTTTAATATCATTGTGTTTTCACCCCATCGTCCTTCCTTTATTTGATTCCCTCATTTTGCTTCTTTCTTTTTGAGGGACCATTTGCTAACCTGTTTATGTCAACCATTCCCTCGAGGGGGCATCATATAATTAGTTTATCATCATTGTAGTTTTAGGCATATAAGACCTTTTAATTCTTTGAGAAGACATTAATATGATTATATCTTTCAATACCTTCCTAAATAGGGGCAAATTGTAGACACCTAAAACTGGCTGCTGATAACCTCCAACCAGGCTTTTGACCAATTTATACCCAAAATGCACAATTTGGCCTAAAAACACTAAAGCATGTTAAATGATGTGAAAATGACATATTAAAATACTTATTTTGGCTAGGGTATCCCTAAATTGGGCAATGTAATTTATGGGATAGCTAAGTTTGATCAGTTCATTTCGAGTCAAAATGCTAATTTTACACCTGCATACTTTGGACTGCTCTTTCCTATCAAATCTTTTACACAAGACTTGTGCCTTTTTTATTTGTTATTAGCAACATTATAAATGGGAATATGCATCTAACACATCTAACATGGACTTCCAACTCAAATACAATCAAATTTAGGACCAATAACAAGGCATTTTGATCAATTTGGTAATTTGTGCACAATGTGCTTAATCATGCCTAAGAGCTAATTAACCCAAATCAAGGCCTAATCAATAATTCCATGGAAACTTGTTGAAAAATTATTTTTTGAAATGAATATTGAATATATTCATCATCAAGTGACCTCATTTCTTGGGAAGACATTCCTAGGCCATAAATGCCACAAATATCAGGATTCATGCCCTCCATGCCTCATCAATTCCTTCCATGATGCCCTCCATGCGTCTTAGTTACCCCTTCTTCTAATTCCATGATGAATATAATTATAAAATTAATTCCAAAATTTTAATTAATGCTAAATCACACATCTCAATCTTGAGATGGATGGTTGAGGTTGATTCTGATCAAATCCAAAAATCTATAAATAGGAAGCCTCACAACATCATTTCTAAGATTAATTATTGTAAAGTTATAATTCAGGATTGGTTTCAAAAAGGTTTAATCAAGTAGTGTTATAACACTAAATTGATTCCAAGCCAAGCCAAGCCAAGCCAAAGCCACAAGGTGCCAAAAGGAGATGAAGGCAGCCACACTCCATTGAAGAAGAGCTCTTGAAGCACAAGCTAAGCAAGAGACTATTACAAAGGCATTTGGAGCATCCAAATAAGGTGAAAGGAATTATTGTGTTTTCATTCCTTACTTTTTAGTTGTTCTTGTCATTTTATTTTGTTAACTAAGCTCTCCCTAGTGTCTAGGCCTAGAGATGTTATGCTATTAGTGTGTTTATTTCATTTTAGAACTAACGCCATACTAACCATCCTCTCTTGAGTCAAATTAATAGATCACATAACCAAGGTGATTTAGTTTTTTATAACTCTAAAAATTTTAAGTGGTAAAATAAAATTAAATTAACCAACCTAATCTAGTTTATTAAAAGATAAAAAGTAAAAATTGTTAAACTATATTAAATTAGTAAGCTCGATCTAGTTGGATATAAGTAAAAAATATAAAAAATACTAAAGTATACTAAGTCAACCAACATGGCTTAGTTTGGAAATGAAATCCTATAATTCAAAGGGTAAAACTAAATTAAATATCTTGATTTAGTTTACTATAAACCCTAGACATCCAAATAGAAAAAGAGACGAGATCATCTAGCCCAAACTAGATGATTGTAGAAGGAAAACCTGTAAATAGAAAAGGACTAAATCAAACAACCTGATCTAGTTGACAATTGAAAGAGAACCTACAAAAAAAAAGGTTCATCTCACATAATCTAGTTGAATGTGAATCATGAATCTATAGACAAATGTTAAGACTAGATCAATCAACCTGATCTAATTGATTGTAAGTGAAAAATTAATAAGATGCAAGGGTTATATTCATGTCAGGTTCACTAAAATGTATGAAACAAATTAATATAGATATAAAACTTATCTGACTTATTAAAATCCATGATTTGATAAGGTAATCAACTTACATACATTGCGATACATGTTTATATCGAGATCATGACCAAATTAGATTGGGTAAATCTAACCAAGGGATATTTTACCAGACAACACCAAAGGAAAGGGTTATAAATCCTCTAGGAAAATGACACTATGCAATAACCCTATATATATATATATATATACACACACACACCTGTAAAGTATAACTAATCTAGTTATCACCAAAGCTTATGGCACAAAGGGGGATGATTAAACATAAATAAATAATCAAGGGATCATGGTAGGCAAATGGGGGCCTAGATCACCTAAAATGAAAGATGAAAAGCAAATAAAACCCTATATTTATACTAAGTTTAAGCATAGAGGTAATATAATAAATTATTTATAAATCCATAACACATATTACTATACAATATATATCTATCAAAAGAAATAGTAAGAGTTAAGAATACTTATCTTGGGTGAACCTGTTGCATCTCAATCTCTCCCTTGGTCAATGGTGATTTACAAGAGGTTGTTGTGTATTATAAGGATCACACTATATAAATCATTTATAAGATAAAAGACTCTTAATTTTCATCCAAGATTTCTCATAATATAAGTAATCTTCTTTTCAAGGTAAACCCTAAGCAATGTCTCCTTCAAATGTAGATTTATCAAAATTGTGAACTATAATGATGTGAAAATGAATGTTCCTCTCTATTTGATTGAAATGAGCCTTGTATTTATATCAATGGATATGCCTTAACCCTTATATAATTTAAACTATTAATATCAGCTAGCTCAATCCTATTAGTTGGGAAAAGTTACCATTAGGCCTCAGACTAAGTCTTCCAAGCCACTTAGTTCTTTAATGTGTGATTAATCCTTTCTAACAAGATTGACCTAGCTAAATTAGTATAAAAAGGGGCTATTTTATTAATTAGGGGATATTTGGAAAGATAAATATTTATGGAAATGTGTGAATGGGGTTTGGATTGCTTGGGGAGTTGGATAAGTAGGATTTGTAATGGGTTTAGGTAATGATACAATTGACCAACAATATTACAAAGCACCAGTGGTTTTCCCACCCCTTTATTGATGCACCCTTTAAAGAGTGAACTTATATATATATATATATATATATATATATATATATATATATATATATATATATATATATATATATTACTACAAGAGATAAATTTTCATTCAATTACAAATATAAAAAATATTATGTGTATATAACATTGTTTCATGCTTTGCATTGAGGCATTTGGCACAATCAATTTTTTTCATCTGAAGACAAAGCATGTTTTCACACTAAGGCATATATTTATCCTTTGATATAGTATTTTCATTTCACCACATAAATAGAATGAAGTGGGGGAAAAATTAACACCCAAAATTGACACAAACTCTTTATAATTGATATTTTTTCACAACTTTGCATATTATGACTATTGGTGATGAAAAAATGGATTATTGACACATTCTATGTTACATATTGGGCTCATTTCTCTTGTTGATATTTTTAATGTCTTTAATATTTTTGTTTCATCTTCTTAATACATACTGGGGATCCCAAATCTCATTTTATGTCTTTATATTTATGTTTTATGGCTTTTAGACAAGGTCACAATTCATAGACAGGGATCCACTCCAGCTTTGTTTAGGGAATGTGAATTTGTCTCAGTGTGACTTTAGATTTTTTTTAAAATTTTATGTCGTTAACAATTTTTAATCCTACCTCCCCATGTTGTAGTTATCCATTAAATTCAAATTCAATAGTTTTATATAATAAAGTGTCCTATTAGGAGTAAAGGATGAATCTCTATTGTTAAGAAACCTACAATGTTCATATTTTCTTAATTTTATTAAATTACTTATTTTATCTACAAGTTATAAGGTTGAATACATAATTTTAATTCTTATGTCAAGGGTAATCATATATGAAATAACATCTAGTCTTGTATCTATCATTACACACATAAACCTAAGCGAGAAAACTACCTCAGCCTGAGACCCTTTTTAGATATACAAAGATCACTCATATTACATCATATTTTTTTAGGATAACTCAGTTAGTCCCATATCCTGATTCTAACCTTTTTTTACATTTGATGTCTATTTGGTTTATGTGTAGGAAATAGGTTTTACTATTGGAGGTACATCCATATCTCAAATTAGCACCCACATGAAGCCAATCAACCACATTAAATAGGCACATGTATTAAAAATAAAAATATCCCTTATAGTCACCTACTTATGGCCACAATAAAAAATACAAGGCTACAATGTGCCATTATCCACCATAGCATGGCCCTATCCTAGTACATTCCATAATTATGTTTTTAGGCACAACATAATTCACCAATCTTCCTAGTCAATTCTATTTCAATGATCTACTTGTACAAACAACAAAATTTAGGTTTGCATATTCTATTAGAAATTACTATTTATAGCTCATTAGAGTTTCTATATATTACATTTAGATTTTTTATATTCTGTAATCTAAATCAAATTCAATGGTTTAGTGATTTATTACATTTTGTTGGTAAATCAAAATAACCATTAAACATATTGTAATTTTTTATGTGATGGATAATATTAGTGGAAATGGTATACCTCATAGTATAATTCCTCTCTTCAAAGGAGAAATTTTTATTTATTGACATAATAGGATGAATATTATACTAAAATCTAAATATTTATGGGAAATTATTTAAATTGGGTATATATAACTTGTATATGTGACTTATTTAAATGATGCACAAATAAAGTAATATAAAGCTAATGTAAAAAATGACAATGAGGTTTTAATTTATATCCTAGGTGCAATATATAAAACCACATTTCTAAGAATAAGTGGAGCCGATCATTATAAAGTTACATAGAATATAAGGGTAAATGCTTATCAAAGTGCACAAATTAAAAAATTATAAACTTTGCGAATAATATTGAAAATATGAAAATGATAAACAATGAATCTTTTAATGATTTTTTTATGAAGGTAGAAGGCTTAGTAATTCAAATGAAGGTATTGTTAGGGACTCAAAATGTACCTATTAAACTAGGTATGCTCAAATGTCTAGATAGAATTAAGAGTATTACGCCCTTTAATTTTAGGATGACTATTGATACAGTCTAGGGCATGAGTTATAGGTATTGGGATTCATTATTAGCCTACTTGGAATGAATATCTGAATGATAAAAAATTACTACCAGAAAATCCACACTATTTAAACACACTTACCAACCTAAGAATCCACCATCTCATTAATTTTGTTCCCTCAACTCATTAGTACACGGAGTTTAATTCAAAGTGCCAACTAAAGAAAAAAATATAAGGGGGAGGGTAAAGCAGAAAGAGAAGATATCTTGGGTGATAATGGAGAAACCAATGTCTACTATTGAGTATGAACCCAACTATAGTTTTACCATTATATGATGATTTTTACATTAGCTCAAACTTTAGCCATACAAGGAAGGGAATCTAAGGAAGCATCACATTCTAAATTATTGAATTTTCACTCCATGGATGAATGCTTATAATATTTTTGTTAACATAAAAATCTCATGTCTTAAAAATAAGATAAAGTATAAAAAAATATTAAAATAACTTACAATTCATCCTAATTAAGCACATATTTTATAGATAGATTCATATCATGTATTTTACATCAATAATCTCCTCTTCACCACAAAATATGGGAAGGCATCCATAATGTAGACACAATAGAATGTAATGAAAACCAATAAAATGTAAAAAAAACTATAGTTATATTAATTCCTTGTGCCTTCTAATACAAAAATATTGACATTAAAACAATACTAAAAAGTAGTGTTTATATAAAAATGAGGAGGTCCATCACCATTTGCAAATAATCCCACTCCAAGCCATCATGGCTAAGTTATTACAACAATAAAAAAACATGCCCAAAAGATAAAAAATAAAGAGAAACCTAGGAAATAAGACAACTAATTTCAATTTTGAGACCACAATAGAAAAATCAAGACCATCAACTAGATCTCAAAGGGGGAACACTTCCCAAATGCCTCTAGGTGCCTTGATAATTTGCCATTGCCTATGTAATGAGATTTGCTTCTTTATCCAACTTGGTCAGGATAAAAAGTGGCTTCCTAAATAAAATTTCTGCATATATTAACAGTTTATCATGTGTCATTTTAGGGACCTCAAGAGAAACCTTGACTATATTGACATAGATGATGCTTGTTATAGACTTGCATTTATGACCTTCTTCTTCATGACTATTTTAAAGTGTTGGAGGTGGACTCCAAACTCATATATGCTAATTAAAGTGCCTTTAATATGGAAGAGAATGGTAACACTCACATCTTTGAATTTGGTAAGGATTTTGTCTCTAATTTTCTCCATGGGCCTGATGGTTACTTTAATGTCCCTGAGTCAATATTCAAGCACAACTATCTTACTCCATGTATATGTTTGATGTGAGTTAAGATATATGAGGGGTATGGTTTTGAGATATGAGGAGATTCCTTTATTAATGATCATTTCCATAATTTTAAACTTTATCTCAATCCTTATTATTAAGTCTAGGTGCTAGTGTGATCTTTGGAAGAACACACTACTCTTTGAAAGAGATCCAATTACCTCATTCAAGGATGCAAACAACTCTAAAATCATGTTTTCTACCTTAAAAATTAGGAAAATTATGAATGAAATCCTGACTTGGGATTCTAAGGTCCTCACCTATTTATTAAGGTTCTCTATGAGATTTTTTATCAACTTAATTATGGCTCACACAAAAGATACTGGGTCCTCTCAAATTTTATCCTCTCCAGTTGGGTCACCTTATTTATGAAGGAAAATATATCTTGTTATGTTTTCCAAACAAATAGGTATCCATATTACATAAAGGATTAGGTCATCACCCTCCTCATCTTCCCATAATCTCTATAAAATTAGGTTTGGATGCCTAGGTTACCATGGTAGACCATCTCAGGTCTTTATTATCCTTGGGATTTTGAGGACTGATCCAAGATTATCCCTCCACTAGTCCCAAGGCTATTGAGAATGAGGAAACAAATAGAGTGGATAGTGGAGGTATAATGAAGGAGGGACATAAAATGGCATGGAAGGTGGAGGGGGAGGCATGGTTGCAAATGGAAGAGTGGCCAAGGGATCTACCCATGGGAATAAGTATGATCTCATTCAGTCAAGAATTATATAGACTTAGGGACCAATAACACCCATGATTTGGTTATTCACCTTAATATATGAAATGATCATATTGAAGTTAATTCCTAAGGATCCAGGTGTGAGAGAGATGGAGGCTAAATATGATGTTATAGGTATAAGATGGGGTTGCATTGATGGTCTTAGAGAAATAAAAAATTTATGATTATTAGGATTCTATTTAGGGATTATTTACATGTTGCCACACTTAGAAGAGTAGAACTAGAAGGATCTTGAGGTACATAAATGTCCCTAGTGTATGCCCTATTGACACTCAAAGTTGTTAGGTTACCTAAGGTTATTATAATTGAACTCATTAGAACACTAGAGGTTATAAAATTAGTGGATACCTTCACACTTATAATCAAAGGAATTGTAGGGGAAACTAGAGAAATAGATGGGACCAAAGTTGCAGGAGTTATTATGAATACATGGTTAGAAAGTGGATCTCTAAAAAATTTCATACCAATCTAGGGGATGGCCCAAGAATAATTAAAGCTGTAGGCCATGTTAGTGCAACAAAACTAGGGGGAGAAATAGGAGCACCAATATTTTTATAATCAAAGGTAATAGGGGAATCCAAAGAAATAAGGGAAACCACAACACAAGAAGCCAAATGAGGTTCAACCTGGGTTTGGAAAGTAGGAGGAGATATATCTTTCCATATTGATGTGATTGAGGTCAGATTCAAAGGCTTTAAGGATGTTTGAGGATAAGCTTGATAACTGTGTTGGGACTTAGAGCTACTAGAGAAATGAAGGGAACATATAAAAAAATGTTTTCCTACCTGGGAGGTCACTATAGGTGAAGGTGATGTAGAAGCTAATGGAGTGGCCACTATGGGGACCCCTTACAAGTTATTTTGGAGAGCCTCTTACCAATATTTGGTACCTTAATAAAATGTGTATAATTAGGACTTTCCTCTAACATGGGTATAAGATACTTATTACTCCCTTGAAAAAATTTTGCTTCAATATTATCAACCACCTCATAATCATCAGGGGGTTTAAGATGGAAAACATCATCTATGTGGCTCTCATTAAGATAATTGGTGTTTATCTTAGACCTATATTATTCCACATGATCCTTCACCCTTCATTAAGGATCTCATTCCATATTATCATCAAGGAGGAAATTAAATGAGTCCCTATGCACAAACATGGCCTAGATAGTAGGCATGGTTTTGTACTCATGGAACCCTATGATGATGGGGAGTGGTGGATAGGTATTTTGTCTCCTTTAGAGGTAGAGGCAACTATGCCATTGAAGAGTTGGAACATGAACTCTTGTTCTACCAAGTGATCTAGGATAATGTAGGGTGGGTTAAAAGGAGGTACTTAGATGCCTTATATGTTGAATCACATGTTGGTTAATATGGATGCCCTCATTTATTATAATAACCTTGGCATGGGTCTTTCATTGATATATAAGTATATAGGGTGATATAAATGGTTACATAAGTACGCGATGTGATGCTTGAAGTAGTGGATGTATAATTTTGAGAAGACCACATGAAATAGGGAAATGATAGGCCTACACTAAGGAAAAACAATGCTCTAGAAATATATGGTGGCATATGTAATTTCAACTAAACATGACATCATATATAATTTTCCCTTGGCACAAACCCTCGGGACCTCTTGAGATAGGTTAAAGGTAAAAAGTCCCCAAGAGTTGGAATATGATCACCTTAATGAATGATAGTGAGTAGAGGGACCCAATACTTGTTCACATGAATAATTTTTCTTGCTCCATATAAATGGTTGAGTAAAAACATGCTACCCAAGACTCATTCCTTGATAGTTTTAATGGTGTAAGAATCAACATCCTCTTTATTAACGTAGTGGTTAGTATCCTTAGCCCAATCCTTCAGAGTCTCATAAACATCATGCATATTCATCCACCCAACAATGACGTATTTTTTACAAGGGGTGTCTTGATACATGAGACTATAATAACTTTTAAAGGAGGCACTAGAGATTCTAAAATTAGGTATCCATTATTGAGTGAGTGAACCATGTCATTGGTGAATTTATAAGTCATCAAAAGGTTGGTGAAAATTTAATCATAGGGGGAAACCTCAAGCTTGGAAATATATTTTTGGAGGCTCAAAATTATGAGTTCCATGAGATTATTATAGATCTCAACATTGTCATCCTAAGGGTCGACATCATTTTATGAATCCTAAACATCTTTAATCATCTTAAAGATATAATTGTAATGATTATATCATTTGATCACTTATAAGAATGTGATTTCTATGAATTCTCACTATAACTTAGTATTAGAGTAGAAGTTGCCCTCACTACCTATTTAATTATCTAATATTTATCACATATCTCACTTAAAAATTATCTTCTTGAATGTAGGATGTTCTAGTCACTTCCTTAATAACTATTGAGGATACATTAAGTAGAGGGATTTTGGAAATATGGATCACAAAGAATAGGTAACAATGACATCAATTTTAATGGGACCTTATAGGTCTCTAAAACATTTCCAAAATAATATAATCGAGGGCTCATGGTATGCAAATTTATCTCTAAGTTGATGTCATGATTTTGAATTAGTAATTTCCCCTTTCTACTTATATTTTATTTTTGTTAAATTGGCCCTATCTAGGTGTTGAATCATGACCTACCCACATAGACCAATAAATTCAAAGTGTGGTGAACACACCCACAATTTTAGCCTTGATGGACCATAAGATGTTTTTAAGTTTTCCAACTGGCAGTTATACTATGGTGGGCCAAAAGGGTGATGTTATTAACTTAATAACTCTATTGGGGATTTTCTAGGTATATGGTCCTCCAATTTTATGAAAATGCATGTTAGGATCTTTGATTAGATTAATTCTCTTGAGACATATAATTATTTGACACTTTTGAGTGTATGTTTAGGTAAACTAATGTATAAAAGTACACATGGTATTTTATTAGTGGATAAATATTATTGAACCCTATGTAGTTATAACATATTTGGTTCCACATCTAGGAAAATTGGTCACTGGGTGTATATAAGTACACATGGTGTTTCATGATTAAACTGGAATTAACAGAATATATGTAACTTTGACAACTCTAGGCCTAGCTTTGGGACCTAAAAAATTTACAAAAAACTATGATTAGAAAGCATTTTGAAAAGGAAGGCTTGTTCATATATCATAAATAGCTTTGAGGAGGGTGGCATATAGAATCTAAGACTTTGGGATTTGTGAAGTCTAAGTCGTTCAATTCAAGAATATAGGTCATTGATTCTAGGATCTGGCACTAAAGATTTTCTACAAGAAAGAGTTAGTACCTAAAAATAAACTAAGTATAGAAATATTTTAAAAGCACAACTTGATGCAATTTTATGAAATAGAATCCCATGAAAGATATATATACATATAAAAATGGGAGTTATTTAAAGTTTGCATAAATATTGAATATTGAAACTTTAATGGCATCTAATTATGGGGATCAAGCCCAATATTTTGAAATAATAAAGGGTTCAAATTGGGTATGATAAAGGGATATATTTTTAATATATCTAGCTTATAAGGGCCCATTTTATTTTGTGAAAAGGGATATGTTGGTCACAATAAATGGAGACTATGTGAGGAAAAAGTTATATAGTGTTTAAAACCCAAAATTAAGTGCTTAAGTCTAATTCCAAACATGACATAATATTTTTTAGTTTTTCAAAGAGGTCATCTTATGTGAAAAATCTTTTTATTGCATTTCTCTCCTTTTTACATTCATGATAAAGATTGGAGGTAACTTAGGTGTTTAGAACTTTTAAAAGTAATGAATCTTAAAAATATTGGATAGGGAAGGGAAATATTGGGAATTAATATACTTATATCCATGCATTTATAGCCCCAATGGATATACCTCTGGTACCACTCTAGGCTTTTCTCTATTGCTATTTAGACCAAAAAGCCTATGATGGAGGTTTCCCAAATCACCCTTTATTATTAAAAAATAATATGATTTTATTGATATCCTTAATTTTAATTTCATTATGATATTTTTTTATATTTATAATCTAAGATGGTTTGGAACTAATGCAACCAAGGTAAATTATTGATTCAACATGTTCTTACCACCAACGAGGACTCTTTGTTATTTCATGAGTTCAAGGTGACCTCTTAGTATATTTATAGTGGAGTGTTGACCTCTTTTCAGTAATAATAATGTTCTTAATTCACCTACTCAATTTTGAATCAATGAATTCATTATTTTTGGATAATTTAAAGTATTTTCTATGTTGATCAAATGTTTAATAATGAAGATAAGTTTTTCTAGTTCTTGCTTCCTAGACTACATTTTCAATGCTTCATCAAAAAATTGAGGAGGTCCAATCAAGGGACATATGGAGTTTAGCCACATAGAATTGGGGTTAGGAATGAAAATACTCAATAATGATATTTTAGGAAGGCACTCAAGTACAAGCATATGAAAATGATGAACAAACAAAACAAAAAAAAGTGAGAAAACACACCAACAAACACTAAAATAAAACACATAACCTAAATCAAACTAGTTTAAGACTATCCTAATTATAAAATAAACTTAAATCTACTTTATGATGAATATGGATGGCATTTATGAGAATTAATGCTTCAATAATTTTAGATTCATAGGCAAAGATAAATTATATCCTTGTAGATTTTTTAGTTTGAAAGCATTATGTCCCAACAACTCAACAATTTGATAGGGGCCAATTTGGAGTGGATATAGTTTGTAATGTTGTCCTTTAATTTAAATATCCTTGTCCCATAATAGGAATAGATAAGATATTATAAATTATTATACTTTTTCATTCTTGTCAAACCACCTCTTAGTAATGTCTTGATGTTTTCTAAAACTCTAAAGGGCCTCTTCTCATGTGTCTTCCATCTAAACAATGTCCAAAAACCTTGAGTTTTATTTAACATCATTATCTATGTATTATTTCATGAACTTATACATGGTAAATTTGAGGCTTATCGATAATAATATCTCTATTTTGTATACCGATATTAAAGGTGAAATTTTGAGGGCTTGCTTATATATAATGTGCTTGGCGTAGAGTTCATACTTTAGTGATGAGTGATAATCTATGGGTCACTTCTCAATTTAATTCTTGATTGTATATATATATATATATATATATATTAGTGGACTAAAATATACCATTCCCCTATAGATAATAATTTGATGATAATTTTAGGGTGATATATTTCTCGTAGGCCCATTCAATGAGTTTAGTTGATTGGAAAGCACAACCATTGTCATAGACCAATGAGATCGGTAGACACAAATGAGTAATTACATGTTCTTTGAGGAACTTTATTACTTCCTTAGAGGTGTTATTCATTATGTTTGTGGCTTCTATCCATATTATATAATAATTTATTGTAGTGAGTATGAATTTTTGGCCTATCGAGGAGTTAGAATTGATGACCCCAAAGAAATAAATTTTGTATTGATTAAATGGAATATCATGTGAATTTATTTATTAGTAAATTTTTGAAAATAATAATAAGTCAAAACATGGTTATTTTCATCCCTAAATATGGTGGGCCAATAATATCTAACTCAATTTTTTTTTTAAGTCATTGTTGCTCTTGAGGGGTGGCTAATGCCTAACTTTTCATGGAAGTTAGTCATAACTTCCTTGGAATCTTTTATATATATAAATTCATAGTTATTTTAATAATTCACTCTTATTTTCAACATATATTGAGTTTATTTCAATATGAGAGTTCATTTTTGTGTTTTGTTTAGTCCCAGAGGGGAATTCCAATAAAGTGGACAGTGGATGATTAGATTGTACAAGTCTTGGATAGTCATTTATAATTGATCTAAATATGATAAAATGATCCTAGGGTCCATTTATCTCTAAATTTCACCAATTAATTTTTTCCTAACATGACTTTTATGGTTGGGTCAAGGATAATGACATACACCTTGTTTCTAACAATATAATGCTGAAACTTCTTCATGACATTTACTAAGGCAAAAACATGCTTATCCAAGGCGGATTATTTTAATTATATGTCTTTGAAATTCATAATCATGAAGGTTATAAGATTTTCATCTTCACTAATTTTTTTAGTAAGCACAACAACTATGGTATGTTATGAAGTGGAAATCCTTTGTGTAGTCTAGGTCGATTAGGATTGGTGCCTGCATGATGTCATTATTAATGCATTTAAATGACTATTTGTTTGAATGAGTCCACTCTAATATATATTCCTATTTTATAATATTTTTTAAAGGTTTAAAAATCTCAACAAAACCATATATAAACTTGTATATAAATTTTTTTTCCAAAGAATGACTTCAGTTATTTCTTACTATTAGGTAGAGGTATCTTAGAAATTAAACCGGCCCATTTAAGATCAATGGAGATACCTTATTTGGTGATAAATTGATTTATTAGATTAACTTATGTGACACCAAAGACAATTTTATTTTTTTAAGGGAGACATCATAACTTTTACATCTCTCAAATATTTTATGAAAGTGGTGAGCATGATCAGAACAACATTTTGAAAAGATAGTTAGATCATCCATGTATATAGTTATGAATTTACTTATTAATACCTCTAAGTATAAATCCATAGCTCTATACAAAGTGGACCTAAAATTAATGAGGTTTAATGGCATCCTTTTTTAGGTCAAGGTGCCCCATTTTGTAGTAAAGGTAGTCTTAACTCTATCTTCTTGGTTTACTAATATCTGGTTATACCCTACAAATCCATCTATAAAGGACATCATATGAGATCCACTTAACATTTTAATCACCTCATATAAGGAGGGAAAATGGTAATTATCTTTATTTGAGGCATATTTCAAATTCCTAAAATTGATGCATAGTCTAATTTCTCTATTTTTCTTGAGAATAGGAGCTAAGTTAGCTACCCATATAAAATGGTAGACTAAGAAAGTAGTCCTAACATATATAAATTTATGAATTTTTTTATGGATAAGAATCTTTAAGATAGGGTTTTTAGGTTTTTGTATTTGCATAAATGGTTTCTACCCTTACATAGGTTGGATAATGTGTGTTATTAAACTTTTGTCAAAGACCTTAAGGTATTTTACATTTAATAAATAACATATCTATATCAAATAAGCAACCTATTGAGTTGACCTATTTAATTTTTAGTACAATCAAGACCAATTTTGACATACCTAGGTTGATCAACTGACCCCAGGTTGATTATGTGTGATTACTAGTCAATACAAGTTTGTTTTTCTAGTCTATATGTGGACCTATCCAAATCAAACACTCTTTAAAGTGAAATAATGACCTTTAGGATATGGTTTTCCATTAAATTTATGATACGATGATCATCAAAATATTCATTAATGAGATTGTATCTATCATTTTTATCTAAAATTTAAGCACTAAATAATACATAACTATTTAGGAAGTCTAATATGTAGAAATCATTGTTGAAAACCTAAAATGTTTCAATGTTTTTTGGGACTAAGGGGCATGGTATGAGTTATATGGAAAAGTGTTGCAACCCCAAGTCATCCAAGGGACTTATATTTTTAATATAAGTTGATAAGGAATCAATGACCTCATTCTCTTTAGGAATATGGATGACATTGAATGCATTAAACATTTATATCAGATCCCATGATCAATTATTGTATCTTATTAAGTAAGACAACTAGCATTGAAACTTACTTTTTACTTGGTTGACCACTAATTAATATTTCCCAAAACTCTTAACTCTTTAACCTTATGATTTATGGTAAATTTTAGGCAAATGATTAATGCTTCATATTTTACAATGTTATTCATACAAGGGAATTGTAGTCTATAGGTAGTCAAGTGTTATTTTCCATACAAGTTGGTTAATAGAATCCAAATATAAAACCTTGCTTGGAATGATACCCATAAGAGTATAAGGACCATAAGACTGATGATTATGGATCTTTGTTATTATTACCTTTGAATGTTCTATGGATAAACTATAAATGCTAATTTTATAAGATATTGTGTTTATTTTTTCTTTTATGACATTGTATTTCATGATCATGTACTTCATTTGAGGTTCCTTATCAATACAAATTTGGTTGGTTATGCCTCTCTAAGGCATCTAGAGGTATGATAAGTCTATGTCCATATACCCATTTAAGGTTTTAGACCACTCTCTACCGAGTAGCATCCCATTTGCTTTGGGGATCACCACTACCTAAATATACATGAATTACTAGACTTTGGGTTTAGATTTTAGTTGCACATGTACATTCAAGAGTTTGCCTACTACCTTGAATTTAGAATTAAAAAATTGCACTACTATTTTATCAGATTTTATAGGGGTTTGTCTTAAATTTTAGTAGACTTTAGCAGGCATGAATTTTACTGAGACTCCTAAATCAACTAGGAAATTATGTAAACTATTCTCAAATAGTAAAACTTTGAGGAGGAAAAGAGGAACAACAAATTTGTTCTTATGTATTAGCATGCTATTGTACATAATATTTTTTTTAGGTTAGATCATTTTTTTTGTTAAATATTTTAGGAGGATATAACGTTGCTTGGTGGTCTAGTTTATTTCATGCAATGTGATTCTTGTCTCGATCTTTTTCATATGTTCTAATATGTTGTAACTAGTTTTACTAGGAATAGGTTGTACCTATGCATAAGGTTTTGGGTAATTATCCTTTGGAGGTGGAAGATCATTTATAAATTTAGTATTAGGAGGTGTCACACCATTATTCAGAGGAGTGGACACAGTAGTGGGTTGCTTTTATGTTTGACTCCTAAGAGCATAATTATTTCATTAGTATTGTTAAAAAGCATGCACCTTATTGGTGACCTCTTTGGGTTTGTTTTATTCTTGACTAAGGAAATTTTAGGTCTCTAGTACCATGGTAGTGTTTGGAAGTGTTGATGTACTAGGGGTATTAGATGGGTTGGTGAAATTTTGGTGGTTAATAATTACCTCATACCCTTCCATATCTTTATGTAAAATGTCAAAGGTATTATAGAACTCAATGTAATCTAACTCTCAATACTAGGCAATATTATACACTCACCACCAATTTGGTAAGGCCAACTCATCAATATTGATCTGAGGTAGTTAGCTATGTGAAGTCTCTATCAAGCTATTATAGAGTTTAAAGGGATGGTTGTATCCTTGGTAAGTAAAATTCTTGTTAGATTTTTCCCCATTGGTGTTTTAAATATGCATTTAAAGGCCTAAGAAGTCATTTATGATATTTTTCACCATGTGATACTCAATGTATAATTCATTCTTTGTATAATATTGAAGTATACTCTAGACATTATTTACAAAAAGGACCAATACTTGCTTGTGGGTTTGAGGTACTAATTCACCATTGAATAGGCTAAGGAATCCTAAGTGTTGGTTAGGTGTAACATGTCTTAAGATAATATAGTTGATCATTGACATAGGATGTGGTATTAATATGTTTTTATTAGCATTGAGGATAGGGTTTAAGGCTGAAAACTTTGACAATATGTTTGGATAGCCACCACTATTTGACCTTGGGGGTCTAGTTTCCTATCCATGATTTAGTGTAAGTGATTAATCCACTATAAGGGGATATCTATGTATTAACATAATAGTCTAAGGGTATAAAGTGTTTTTTCACATCTCCAAAACTAGTTGTGCATCTTGCCTATATAGTGTAGTGATCTAACTATACATATTTTGAAACCTGGCATTGTATGTCTTGATGGGATCATTTTCTTCCATATTAATTATATAAAACTATTGATATAAGACATTATGGTCAATAAATTTCTCAAATTGGGCCATGAAATTATTGTTAAACTGATCCCATCTAGAAATGGAGTTCTCGGGTAGGTTTGGAAACCAATCAAAAGTATCATCCATCAGGGTGAACATGAATAGCCTACAAAATACATCTTAATGCTCAATGTTCAAGATTATGAGAGTTGTTTTATATGAATTCATATGATCTTAAATATTACATCCCCCATTGGGTTTGAATCATGGAATATATCTCTATATTTTTTTGGGTAGGTCATGGACAATTTTAGGACCATTAATGATATATCAGACTAACTAGGCCATAAGTATAAGGTTGGACATGGGTATATGGTTATTTAGAGTGAAGTGAGTGGATGAACTAGATGGAGCTACTAGAGGTCATAGTATTCCTTTGTTGGACCTAATTATCCTATAAAAATTTAGGGGTGAGATTAATAATTGACCTATACTAGACTTAGATCTAGTGGTACACACAGGAGGCTCCAGGTTGTTCTTGAGTCAAACAATGGCCTTAAGTATTAGTGTGTGTGTTTCCCTCCTTATAGTGATAATTATTTATCTATTGGGGCATAAAAATATACATATTTAAATATAAACACTCAAAGTTATAGAGAGAGTTAAGGGTATTTCTCCCTCTCATTTTAGGAATATTAATGATGTAGTCTAAGGCATGAGTTATAGGTATTGGGATCCATTACATAACATGATTGGAATGGATCTCTAAAATATGAACTACTACTTCCATAAACTCAACACTATTTAAACACACTTACCAGCCTAATAATCCATTAGATAATTAATATACTACCATCAACTCATTACTTTAGAGAGTTTAATTCAAAGTGCCAACTAAAGAAACAAAACATAAGGGGGAAGGGTAAGGCAAAATGAGAAGATCTCTTTAGTGAGTATGGAGACACCATCATATAAAATAGAATGAGCCCAACTAAAATTTTACCATTTTATTCTAATTTTCACATTAGCTTAAACTTCAACCATACAAGGAAGGGAATCTAAGGAATTATCACATGCTCAATTATTGCATTTTCACTCCACAGATGAATGCTTACAAGATTGCTGATAACACACAAAATATTGTATCTTAGAAATAATAAAAACATAAAAATAATTATAATTAAATATTAATCATCATAATTAAGCACATTTAGTTTAGACAAATTAATATCATAGTATTTTACATCAATACTCTCCACTTAACCATAAAATATGGGAAGACATCCGTAATATAGACACAATAAAATGTAATGAAAAATAATATAATGTAAAAAATAGGTATATTAGTTCTCTGTTAATTATATTAAAATAATTTTGGCCTTAAAATAGTACTAAAAATTAATATTTATAGAAAAGAGAGAAGGTCTACCATAATTTTCATGGAATCCCACTTTAATCTATAATGGCTAAGTTATTACAACAATACAACAACACACCCAAAAGACAAAAAATAAAAGGGAGACCTAGAAAATAAGACAACCAATTTCCATTTTAGGACCAAAATATAAACTATGTGACCATATAATATATCTTAGAGGGGAACCACTTCTTAATTGCCTCTAGGTGCCTTGTTTAGTTGTTAGTGCCTGCACAATGAGATTTTATTCTCTATCAAGATTGGGTAGGTTGACATGTGGTTCCTTGAATAAAAATTATCTATGCATCATAAATTTAAAATTTTCCCTTTTAGGGGCCTCAAAAAAACCTTTATTATATTGACTTGGATGTTCCTAGTTGTGGATTGCATGGCAAGATCCATACCAGCCTGGGTTCCATCCTTATTAGCTTTTACCACCTTCTTCCTCATTATTGTTTTAAAGTGTTGGATGTTGACTCAAAACTATGATGATCAAAGTATTTTTTAGATGGAAGAGAATAGTTATGATCACCTCCTTAAATTAATCAAGGATATGTTCTTTATTTTTTTCCAAGGGACTAATGGTTGCATGAATGCCCTTGACCCAAGATTCAAGCATAGTTCTCATTCTCCCTAAAAATGTTTAATGTAAGTTGAGATATATGAGGGGAATTAATATGATCTCTAGGAACATCCATTTATTAATTATAATATCATATTTTTGAATTTATTTTCAATCCTTATTATTCAGTCTAAGTATTGGTGTGTTCTTTTGAGGAACACACTACTCTTTGAAAGAGCTCTAACTACCTCATTCAAGGATGCAAATAAATCTAAAAGCATGGTATCCACATTAACTATCATGCCAACTAAGAATTCACTCCTAAATTGGTACTCTAAGTTCCTTCTATATTTTTTGAGGTCCTCCATGATATTTTATGTTATCTCATTTGTGGCTCGCACCATAGAGACCAGGTCCTCTATAATTTGTTCCTCTCCATTTAGGGTCCTCTTATTTATGAGGGATAAGATATCCTTTTATATTATCCACACATCTAGGTCTCTGTATTGTGTAAATATTTGGGTCATAACCCTCCTCATCCTCCCAAAATATATATCAAATTTTAGTTGGGTGTTCATGTTCCCATGGTAGACCATCTTGGTCCTTTGTTATCCTAGGGCTTCTGAGGAACTAATCCAAACTTGTCCCTCCACTAGTCCCATGACTATTATAGATGAGGAAAAAAATTAAGTGGATAATGGGGGCATGGGTGAATATGGTTAGAATGAATGAGGGACATAAAATATAATGGAAGATGGAAGGGGAGGCATGGGTGTAAATGGAGGAGTGGCCAAGGGAGCTACCCATGGGCACAAGTGTGATCTCAGTTGGTTTGAGTCATATAGACTTGAAACTCAATGAAACTTGAGAGTAAAATATTTATCCTGAAAGATGAAATGGGCATAGTGAATCAAATTCAAGTGGAACTAGGTGTGAGAGAGAGAGGCCCAAGATGATGTTGTAAGTATTGGAAGAGGTTGCATTAATGGCCTAAGAGTAATTAAATTTTGGTGCTTGGAAAGATTTTGTAAGTTAATGCTTACTACATTTATAATTTTGGAGGAGTGGAGATGTAAGGATCCTAAGGTGTAGAGATGTGCTTGATGTATGCCATACTAACACTCTAGGTTATGAGGGTTGCCTAGATAATAAAAATTGAACTTGTTGGTGCACTAGAGTCTACAAAATTAGGGGAGACCTACACACTTGGGATCAAATGAATTACATGGGAATCCAAAGCAATGTATGTAACCAATTTTTTAGGAGTAGGTGTGAATGCAAGTTTGGAAAGTGGAGGACTAACATAGACCATACCAATTATAGGGACCGACCCATAAAAAATTAAAGGAGTGGGCCATGTTGGTGCAATAAAAACTTAGGGGTGGATAGGAACACTATGATTTATAGAATCAAGGTAACAAGGGATTATAAAGAAGCAATGGAAACTATAAAAGGAGATAAAAAGTGTTGACCCTAGGTTGGAAAACTAGGAGGAGCTACATCTTATTACTTTGATGTGCTAGAGGTGGGATTCAAAAGATCTAGTCATGCCATAGGTTGAGACCCAGGGGAACTACACTAGGATTTAGAGCTACTAAATAAATTAAAGGAATGGGAAACAAGAGGTTTTCCTAATTGGGAGGTCCATGCAAGTGAAGCTAATGGAGTAGCCACTATGGGGACACATTATAATATTAGATGAGATAGCCTCCCACTAATATTTTAGACCTCAAAAACATGTTGTGAATGATTGATCCTCTCCTTTAACATGGGATTGAACTAGTCTTGTTGATCCTTTCAAATTCATGTCTCTTGAAGCCTATAAATCACCTTAGCATCAATGATGGGGTTAAAATGGAACATGTCATTTAGGTGGTTCTCATGGTGATAATTAATGTTTAACCTTGACCTATATTGTTCCACATTAGCCTCAACCCTTACTTGATGATCTCATTCCCTATTCTCATCAAGAAGGAGATTAAAAGAGTCCCTATGCATAGCCATGGCCTAGATGGTAGGCATTGTTTTATACTCATGGGACCCTAAGATGATAATGAATGGTGGACATGAATTTTGTATATTTTAGAGGTAGAGGCTAACTATGCCATTTGAGAGTTTAAACTTGACCTAATGCTATGCCAGCTAGGTTGAGATAATGTAGGGTAGCTTAAAAGGAGGTCCTTATATGCTTTATACCCTAATAACCATGTTATTTTAGTAGTACTAGTAGGGAGCTATGGCCAAGATGGATTCCCTCATTTATTTTGATAACCTTGGCATGGGTTTTTTTATTGATATCCAAGTATACATGGAAATAATCACAGTTGCATATGTCCTTGATGTAATGCCTAAAGTGATGGATGTATAATTTTGAGAAGAACACATGAACTGGGGAACCCAAAAGCCTCCATAGGGAACATAGTACTTATTAAATAAATGGTGTCACAAATAGTGTTGACTAAATAGGACATCATATAGATTTCACCCTTGACATAAATTTTGGGGACCTAATGAGATAGGATGAATGTATTAAGTTCCATAAGATATGGAATCTACTTAAATTAAATGATGATAATGAGCATATGATCAAGTACTTATTCACATGAATAATGTTTCTTATCCTATATAAATGGTCAAGTAACAACATGCCAACTTAGATTCCTTATTTGAAGTTTTTAATGGTGTAGGAATTGACATCCTCATTATTGACCTAGTGGTTGGTATCCTAAGCCCAATCATTGAGAGTCTCATAGATGTCATGTGTCTTCATCCACCCAATAATGACTTCTTTATTATAGGGGATGTTGTGATCTAAGAGATTATAGTAGATTTTTAAAGAGGTCCCAAAAATATTTAAAATTAGGAATCCATTATTGTGTGAGTAGACCATGTCATTGTTATATTTATAAGTAATTAGATGGTTTGTGAAAAGGTATCTATAAGGGGAAACCTTAGGATTAGCAGTGGATTTATGGGGTCCTAACATTCTGAGTGCGATGAGATCATTGACAAGATAAACATCATCATACTTGGGCTTGTAATCATTGTTTAGATTTTGAATGTCTTCAATCATATTTAATATCTAATTATAAATATTATATAATTTGATTCATTGGAGGAATTTGTGTCTTTAAATTCTTTCTCTAAATTAGGATTAGATGTAGAAGCTACCATCACTACCTATTGAATTATTCTAGATTTATCAAAAATCTAAACTATAAATTATCTTGTCAAATATAGGATGTTGCAATCATTTCTATAAGAAATATCAAGGATAATTTAAGTAGAGAGATCTTGGAAATTTAGATCATAGAGAATAGGAAAATATGAGCTCAATTTGTATGGAACCTTATAGGGATCTAAGATATCTTTGTATTAATGGTGTTGAGGGTTAATGGTAATGAATTGATCTATGATTTGATGGCACAATTTTGAATTAGTCATTTTAATTTTTGGCTTATATTTTATTTTTTTTAAATAGTCCTTAATTGGACTAGTTGGTGGAGATGGGACTTGTTCGATTATCAAATTGTGACCTACTTTAATGGGCCAATAAATGCATAGTTTGGTGGGCACGTAATTAATTTTGGCTCTCATGGAACCTAGGATGTATTTAGAGTGGGTCAAGTGTCATTTAAACTATAGTGGGCCTAAAGGGTGATGCTATTAACTTTTTGACTCTAATCAGGATTTTTCAAGTGTATAGTCCTCTAGGTGTACAAAATTACACATGGATATACCTAATTATATGAAGTTTCCTGGGACATACTATTCTCTAACACTATTATGTGTATGTCTTGGTAAATTATCCACTAGGTATATATAAGTACATGTCATGTTTCCTAATTAGATTAAGATTCTTATATTGTATGCAAATTTGATAGCTCCAGGTGCATGTGTGGGTAAATTAGACACTAGGTGTGTTTAAACACAATATTTTTAAACTTTATCATTTACAATCATTTTCTACCTTGAATAAACTTGTCAAGTTTTGATATATTTGAGTGCATACCTTAAAGGTTACACTAGGAAAGAGATGGGTATATTGTTGGTGTTTTATAATATTTTTGGTCAACTCTATGATTATGTAAACCCATTAAAAATATTGCTTATCCAACTCTCCAAACAACCGAAACCCCATTCACACATTTACCTAAGCATTTATCCTTTCAGATGTCACCTAACTAAATACCTTATTTCCCTAATAAGTTAGCCAAGTTGATCTTATTAGAAAGGATCAAGCACATGTTATAAAATTAAGTTGTCCTAGTTGACTTAGTTTGAGTCCTAATAGTAACATTTTTTATGGGATCGAGCTGGATGATCTTGATGGTTAAAATTTAAAAAAGGCTAATTTTTGTCCATTGTTATAAATACATTGTTCATTTCAATCCAATATAGAGGAACATTCATTTTTGCATCATTACAATTCATAATTCTACTAAAAGTGCATTTTAAGGAGCCATTGCTTAGGGTTTGCCTTGGAGAGAAGATTAATTATCTTATGAGAAGTCTTGGATAAGTAGGAGTATTTTAGCCTAGATATGATTTATATAGTGTGATCCTTAAAAAGCCACAACAACCTCTTGCAAATCACCATTGGTTAAGGAAGATATTGAGACTTGATATGTTCACCCAAGGTAAGTATTCCTAGCTTTTGATATTTCATTTGGTAGATAAGTATTATATAAGTAATGTATTATGAATTCATAACTCCTTGCTTATATTACATCTATGCTTAAACTTAGTGTATATATAGGGTTTTATTTTCTTTTCATCTTTCATTTTAGGTCATCTGAGCCCCCACTTACCTACGATGATCCCTTGATTAATTATTTATGTTTAACCATCCCTCTTTGTGCCACAAGATTTGATGAGTGCTAAATTAATTTTATTTTATATACTTAAACCTAGTTACGGTTATTACATGGTGTCATTTTTATAGAGGCTTTGGAACCCTCTCCTTTAGTGTTGTGTGGTAAGATATACCTATATTATATTTATTGGATCTAATTTGATCATGTTACCAATATAAAAATGTATTAAAATGGATGTTAGCTAATTACCTTATCTGACATTAGATTTAATAAGTCAGATATGCTAAAGATTTATCCCAATCTATTACATACATTTTGGTGACCCTGACATGAATCTAATCCTTTCATATTTTTAATTTTTCATTTACACTAAACTAGATCAAGTTGGTTGATCTAGTCTTAACTTCTATCTACATATTCAAGATCCATGGTCAACTATATCATGCTAGTTGATCCTTTTTGGTCCTCTATTTATAGGTTATCTTTCCATATTCAACTAGATCACATTAGTCAATTTAGTTTTTTATCTATTTTTTAGGATTTATTTCTATATTTAACTAAATTAGGATAGCCAATTTAGTCTCTTTTTTGGTTTTATGGTCTAAGATTTACAGTCAACTACATCACTGGTCAATTTAATTTTGTTTTTTGGATTACAGGGTTCTATTTCCAAACTAATTCACATTGGTCGACTCAGTTATCTTTATTATTTTTTATATTTCTCACTTGTATTCATGATCCAAAACTTGAAAGCTTTGGTTGAAATATAATTCAATAAACAAGAACAAAATAATTCAAATAATGCTATCTCTGATAGGAGATGTTTTATTGATCAAATTTGTAGACCCAAACATATGCCTATCTCTGAGAAGAGATGTCCCATTTCCATTTAAGGTTACATATTAATTTATACATTTTTTTAAGGTATGGGGAGGATGTGTAAGGTCACCAATCTTGAGGGGTATGAATTGGTTTGACTTCCATGATTTACAACAATACAGAATTTGAGGAATTACTATTTTTAGAAACTTACTATTTTTAGACTGCACTACTAAAATTGAAATTTGGGACACTTCCATTGGGTTTTAAGGGGTAAAAATTTATTGAGTGGAGCTCTATGAAATCTCATGATGTTCCCCTCATTATTATATTTCCAATGGTTCAAATGGTGAGTCAATTGGAGCTACAGTGCAAAAGTTTTGGCTCCTAGAAGTTCTGCCATCAATTGGGGTGGACCCATCACCCGAATTGTCATCTGAATTGTTGTCAGGATCAATTCAACTACATCAAGCTGACCAATATAGTTTAGTTTAATATTTTTTAATTTTTATCTTTCAACAAACTAGATTGGGCTACTTGATGTAGTTTTATTTTATCACTTTCAATTTTTAAATTTATAACATACTAAATTGACCTGGTCAATACCATATAATATTTGTTTTTATTTCATATTTTTTCCTGTATATAACTCAATTAGGTTTGGAAAATATAGTTAGTGATCATATTTTTAGCATTTTTAGTCAACTAATTAAGTCAACTTGGTTGATCTATTTATATTTTCTAGGTTCACTCTAAACAAGATTTGTACTTTCATTTTTGTCAATCTATCATTTATATATTTCAAACTTTTCAATTTCTAGACTACCTTGACTAATTTTTTTAGTTTTACAAAATTATATCACATAGTCAAGTAAGTTGACCTAACTGGCTATGTTTATTTTTGGCCTATTTTCATAACATACTAGATCATCCTGCCCAACTGTGTTCTGTTATATTTTTCAACTAGATTGGCTTAGATGATCTTATTCTATGTATTTTAGTTTCAACACAAACAAGTCAATTCATAATCATTTATTATTAATTAATCTCACATTTTCTTTGAAAAATGTTGGCTACCTATTTATTTATTTTCTAAAAATTACAAATTAGTTTTTGCCTTTATTTTCACTTTGTCTTTATTTACCTAAAAATTATGTATCGGTAGTTTTAAAAACACTTAGCTACTATCATGAATGGATACAAGATACTATGTTTATTGTCTTTTCATATCATTTACAAATATCATGTCATGAGGGGATTACCCCAATACTCATAGCCATAATACAAAGCTAAACATGGTTTTTAGTTTCCACATACCTCATGGCATTTCAAAACCCGTAGGATTCTACTTTGAATTAAACCTTAGGAATCCAAAAATCTATTTAATATTTTGGTGCATCAATTAGTGGTTAACACCAAGAATTTACTTCCAACTTACCCTTGAAACTAGGTTTAGTGGGCTATGGGAATGATAATTCCTCCAATGGATAAACAAGTATTTTAGGAAGCCTAAAAATTAATCAAAAACTTTTAAGACACCTTCATGATCTTCATTTTAAGATAATTAGCTAACATTAGTTGTTACAAAATTATAGTTTTTGCTTGTTGCTTATTATTATGTGTAGTATTGTTTATTGTATTGACCACCATTAATACAATTTTGTGTTGTGTGGTAGATAGTTTAGTATTTAGTGTGCTTACTACTATTTTAAAAATTACATAGTTTAAATTACTATTAATTTTTTATAATTAAATAAATTGATTGACATAATTTAGTATAATCCTATGTTTTTCTTACATGTATAAATAAGTCAAGAAAATCAACTTTTTAGGCTATCCAGACTGTCATTTTTCTTTCTTGTATAAATAATTCAACCAACTCAACTTAGTAGGTTGCCTAGAATGTATTTTTTCCTTCCTATATAACTAATTTGAATAGTTCAACTTAGTAGGTTGTCTAGACTATCATTTTTTCTTGTTTGTAAAACTAAGTTAATGATCTTTAGTTAGTAGTTTTTCATACTCTATTTATTTTATTCCTTTCCAAGTAAGTCAACCATCTCAATTTAGTTCTCTATCTAAAATTTATCTATTTTTCCTAACCGACTAATTCCACTAGTTCAACTTAGTAGTATTTATAGACTATTATTTTTTGTTGTTTACCCAACTAAGTTGACTAACTTGACTTAGTAGTCTTTCAAAATTTTATCTGTTCTTACCTATATAACTAAGTCAACCAAATCAACTTAGTAGGTTTTTAGCTTTATATTGTTACACTTTTCACCATGTATACATCTTTAATCAAATTAAAATGGAAAATGACATGAATTTAACTAACCCTTCTAAGCATCTTCAATCTCACCTTGCCTATACTTCTATAGAAAATCCTGATGTCAGTAATGTCCATGTGGCCACTAGAACCAAAAACTATGGGTTACATCCTCTAAATAATTTGGAACCTCTTAATTATCACCCAAAAATACTTATTATTGAATATTAGAGTGATCTCAAATATACTCCTAAAATGATACTCTTCATAAATGAAAACCCCCAACATCAAGGAAAGGATCCCATGATTATTTACAATCTCATGATGGGACCTCGCATCTATTATCCACCTTTACCTATGTATAAATTTTATTCTAGCCTTGGGGCAAGTCACCCCAAGTCACCCTATGACTTATTCATGACTTTTTCTTCTTCAATACCCACTTCTTCTTTCACGCCTTCGACTTTTTCTACTACCTTTTCTTCAGCTTTGCCTTGTATTTCAACTACTATGGCTACTTATATTAGTACAAACCATCAATACTAATAAAATTATATTACAATCCATGAACCAAATGTCTACTTTTCAAACTATTAGTACAAATTAAATGTTACAAATGGAAAACCAACTTCTACAATTATAAAATCATCCACAACCTACTCAATGGGGAGTGTAACATCCTAATGCCCCCCACTCCCCCATTATATATTCATAAGGTAAACTTATACCTCAACCACCACTTTTAAATAAGACTATAAAACATCTAAGAAATGAAACCTTAGTACTTCAAACTATAGACATTGACATAGGCGACATTGTTCCTATTATCACGTATAATGGGTCCACTAATCTTGATTTACACTTAAAAGCTTTTGAAAAATTATACAAAGATTGGATTAAACTTAATACTTTTAATACCACCAAACTCTTAGCTAAAAAAATAATAGGTGATGCTTTGTATTGGTATAATCAAATCAAATCTCACACTATATCTAGTCTCAAATATTTAATTAATACATTGGTGTAGGAATTCCAAACTAATGATCTTCCTAAAAACAACTTAGCTCACTTATTCAATTGTAAGCAATTAGAATCTAAAAATAAGTATTCATTAAATGAGGGAAATACTTATCTAATAAATCTAAACATAACATGTCAAAAGACAACCTCTTTCACTTATTCACCAATGTTCTTCATCCTAAATTATAATATTGTGTTAAGACCATTTATCCCAAATCATTGGAATAAGCCCTCGACCAAGTTGAATGTCAAGTTTTTCTCATAAGATAATTTGAGCCTTCCCATCCTCTTGTTTCAACTATAATTCTTATGAGTCTAAAAACTTACATGCTACCAATGATGGTGTTATAGATAATTATGATTATATTTAAACTATTCATGTTATTAATATAATTGGTTCTAATGATGTTACTATTTCAAAACCACTTTCAACCAACCCTTTAACACAACTTAGTTATAAATTTTCTCAAGTATACAATGTGGATTCTCATAAACCTCTTTCCATGGTACAAAATTAAAAGTGTCTTCCTAGAACTTCACCATGAGTTCTTGAACCTACTCTCCCTACCAAACATTAGTATGGTCCACACAAGTTTTTTCAGCATCATGAAATTTGGGGTCATTCTCATGAAACTTATCACTAATTACAAAACTTTTATCTTGAATATATTCTTGGTCTTAATTTTGATCATGAAACACTAATTTGTGAGCATCAATAGGCTTATGAAGTGGTATCCAAAGTTAAATAAACCAAAACTAAACATTATTTACTTAATCAAGTTAACATTCATCTCAAAATTGACAAGGATCATCTTCCTAATCATCAACCAAGTAATATTCAACCTCCCACGACTAACATTGTCTAAACTTCCATCAATATTAATGAGAATGTTGTCAATATGAACAATCTAAGGAGAATTGTTTTTCATATCGATCCTTACCTAAATTCTATCTATAAAAACTTCCCAACTTTATGTACCATCCAAGATTATTACCCATATCAATTTATATAACTAAGTTATATGACAACAATACCCATGAATCTAACAACACAACCTACTTCTTCCTCCACTACCCAACATGATTATACTCAAACACCATATTTAGATATTCATACCCTATCCATTGATGCAACTTATAGTTCTCATTCTCCTCACTCCAACCTACCTAAAAATCCAAATCCACTTAAGTTTTCAAATTCTTCACCAACTATAAAATATTATACTGAACTACACATCACCCCAACCATGACACCCAAATAATTACCTAATTCAACTCAATTAGATATACCTGACACAACCACACAATCTAAGTCTCAACTTAATATCTCTTATCAATAAAAAATCAAATGTAATTTCACACTTCCTTCAACTGATTGAATTTAATGTTATGCACAAATATCCATCATAACTCTAACATGATATGATGAATGGGATCTTATAACAGAACTTTCTCATATCCCCTCTCAAATTACTTTTTTCAAACTCATGAGAACTTATCCTCATCATCTTAATCATTTAATGCACATTTTATTTGAAATGAACATCCCTCAACCTCCACCAATAAGACATGAATCCAATTAATCTAGGTTTGAAGCAAATATTCTCCAACATTATGAAGAAATGTCTATACACATTGATGAACCCATATACACTTCTCTCTCAATCAAATTTCCTATCACTTCAATGATTCTTGATGAAATATTTCTTTGAGCAGATGATCTTCTGCTATTTATTAGTGTCCAAATTGGTGATATAGAAGTCAAACATGATTTGATTGATGAAGGTTATATCACTTGTGTTGCTTCCTTTGATTTTATTAAAATATTTAGCTACTTTGAATGTAATATTAAATCTACTCAAAGTACATGTTAAGGTTATGATCAATGAGAAAGGCCTCCTCTAGGATGTGTTTGGATTCCCATCATAGTTCCTCCTATCACTATTCATATCAAAGTCATGATATCAAATTTTCTATTATCATATAACATCTTACTTGGTTGACCTTGGACACACCACATTTACAATATCACATCATAGGCACGCCATTGTGTTAAATCTCCTCATAATGGTGTTATTTAAAAAATTCAAAGAGACATGAACCCTTGGAATTTTGAACAATTCCAAGAATGTGGTGTTTTTAAAATACACACTCTTAAACCTTTACCTAGCATTCCCTTTCATGAATCCAAATGATTTAACTATCCAATAAATTTGCACTAGAGGCTATAATGGTCACATCAAACTTGTGGGAAATATAACATCTAAGATATTAGTTTCAGATGATGAAAAAATAAATGAGATTAGTTTGAAAACCAAAGCTTCCAATATCCATTCACACATAATTTCTCAATTTCCTCCTTCTTTATGATCTATATCTCAACAAAAATCAATCGATGAGATTCTTATTACTATAATTACATAATCAATCTATCATGATTTTTTGACTTATAATTTCATTGATGCTTACACCATTAATCTTCATAATCATAATTATGATGATGGATATTAATTATATTAACTCTTTTTATCTGGTTTTACTCAAGCTAAAAATGTGAAAATACTTAAATATCACTCTCATTTATAACACTCCTTTCATATTATTAGTTATATCGATGTAGTTACTTCTCTTATCTTACACCTAACATTATCTCTTCTTCACTCGATGTTCACAGGTTAGAGATGGAGTACACACATATTACCTCTCACTTAGTCACTAATGATCCTCTTTAGAGTATACTTATTGACCATGCCATGTTGGGATGATACCAGTTTTCTAGGATTTTTGATCCCTCAAGCTTGTTCCCCCTACGATGTCTACCACATTATATTGACCTACATTACACACATATATCATTTAGAATTTACCCCATTATGAGTTATAATAATGATGGTGATAGAATATTACTTTTTTCTAAGCTTTATCATCTACCTACATAAAGGGAAAATGAGTCATATTATAATTTCCATTAGGTTATTGGTCATTAGAAAAAGGATTTTTATGCACATTATAAGTTCTTAGTAAAATAACAAGAATCTAAATCTACTCTTTCTATAGATCATATAAATCCATAGTCAGCTACTCCTCAATGCACTTTTTGTTTTCATGGTAGAAACACACATACCTCTACACACTATTGATAACTTTGATATTATATTAATATGCTTCATCTAGAGAAGACATAATCTACTAATGAGACCCTATCTCCTCCTAAAATTATTCTAGAGTATATCCTTGAACATGAGGAGGTATATTGACTTTAGAATTAATGTACTACACATAATATAGATCGATGTAGGGTTTTGTAAAAACACTTATGTGTTTATCTATGGCCTACACCATCACCTTATCAATAATATACACAGGGTCATTCACAGGTGAAGCACACCCCTTTCCCACCCCATATGTAACCTTCGAGATCAAAGATATATAGTCACATTATAACACTAATTCCTTGCATTGATTACCCTTCATAGGAAATACCACATATGTATCCTTATTATTATTCTAGTACACATGCATTTTCCATTGAGATAATACATCATGAAGTACTCACATGTCTCTTAGTAAGAATTGATGTGACTATAGTTAAATCTAGATTATAGTTAGAACATGACTTAATATATGTTATTGATGATGTATGCCATGAAATCTATTAGTATTTATTAACAAATTATTTTTCTATGGCATATTATGCCTTACACTTCTACTTGATTATTTTTTGATATTTTTATTTCATTATAGAATTTACGATTCACTACTTATCATTCATTTATTTACTTGTACATTGTTATTGTTACATTCATTATTATTGATTTATAAATTTTTGAATATATCCACATTTAATGTTCATGCTTTAGTTTCACCTCTTTACATACTTTATAAAAACTTGTTTTCCTCTTATCTTAGGATGATCTTACTTTTATTTTGGATGTTTATGTTTATACATGTTGAATAAAATAGTTATTCATGTGACTTGGAAATTTAGACCACGCCCTACATTATTATATTTTCCCTATGATCATCTATAAAGTGTATTCATTGTTGTACCATTATTTACATGGATCTCTCATGATCACCATTTTCCCCCATATATCCTTCATTTTAAGCACAAATAAGGTTAGTATTGAGATTGCATATTTACTTATGGGCAAGTCTAAGCATTTTAGAAAATGACATTGGTTTTAAGTACTTATCTCTTGTAACCATGGTATAATCCTATTTGTGTTATTCATCTATATCACTCATGTTTATTTATTATGAATCCTTATGGAGGAGGAATAATAAAATCCATAAAAATTAAACTATAAATCATTAAAATAAAATGCAATGATCAAAAGGTAGAAATAAATATTCAAAATTCAAAATCACACCAAAAGATGTGATAATTATTTGGCACATATCCTATTCTAGTTGAAGCTCAAACTCAAAATTTGAGCTCATAATAGAGCTAAATTCCATTGGGTTTAGGTAGGCCAGTATACTGGGACATGAGGTCTCATTATTACATTTAGTTCCACCTACTTTCTCACACATGTACCCAATATTTGTATTAGACTGATGACTTTGTAAGGGTTCTTAAGGAACATGGAACATGTCATGGGGAGGTAATATCATTTTAATTTTCATATCAATAACCTCCATGAGATGATTTAGGTATTTCACTCATTAGCTAATTACTTTGCATCTACCAATAAGAGTATCTTAAGTCTTTGATGTCTAAATAAAACCTTAATCACTTGCACACTTTATTATTAAGTCTCATTTCTACTAAAGATGGTTAAAAAACCTATGTTTAGGATTTTTATTCTATATTATCATAACATCATTCATATAGGTCTCCCTTTAATGCATATTTATTCTATGTTAATCATACCCCTGTGGTTAATATTTTGAGAGTTGTATTGTAAGACCTTGGATAAGACCAAACCTTCCTAAAAAATTACTGTGCTCCTAAAAATAAATAAAACTTGGTTATCAATTTGTGAGTTTAAGTGCAATACCTCAGATAGGACTAGGAATTCCTTAAAAAATAACCTTTTCTTCTTCATACACTATGCGCCATATTTTGTCACATAATAACTTTACTCTTCACATCATGCACTAAATAAAAACTCTAAGTTTGAATTTTCCTTATTACTACTCTTGTTTCCATCTCTCACTTATTTAAACATATTTTTTTTCATATTTTGGGGCTTTGTTTACATTGATAGTTCTTATTCATATTAATTTATTTTCATATTCTTGATTTTTATTTACATTGATATTTCGTTATCCACATACTTTGGTTTGCATATTCTTGTTTACATTGTCCTTTTATTTACATCAATAATTAATTTAATATATTTACATTTTATATTTATTTTATATTTACTCCATTGGACATATTTTTTATAGAAGGAAATATAATAGCAGCTGGATTCACTAACCTAAGGGTTATATACCCCTCGTTGGTCATGTGTCATGAGATTTCCAGCTTCCCCACCACCTTAAACAAAGTGATACAAAATGATTATAAGATAATATCCTAATCTAAATTATATTTTCTCACACATAAGAGGATTTTTTTTAACATATAAGATTTAAATCCCACTCTACATAATTATTACACTAGTCAAGGGAAAGTCATGTTAGCCCATGTTGTTAGGACAAAATGTGATACCGGTTGATTTGAAGATCTTAATCTCTCCATGAGGACTTTGAAGTGTATAAATTCATCTCAAAACTATTTGAGATAAAAATTATTAATTATGGCAAAGATAGAGATAGACTAAAACCAATCTCATGTGCTGAAGTCCAAGGTAAAACAAGAGTTTTTCATAGCCTACAGAAAAGTGGGCTAAAAGAATTTATGTAGTAAATTATAGGGCATGACACTAGGTTAGCTAATGATTTTACCCTTACATGGAATAAACACTCAAATCAAATGCATGGGCTACATATTGTGTTTATAGAATAACTAATTGGTTAGTTCACCGAATATGAACTATGAAGGTGTTAAGGATTTCAAGGACAAAAGTAGGAAACTTGAACTAAAGTAGACCTTATTTAAAATTGACATCATCTTAAAGATTGAGATTTTTTTTTCCAAAGGCATAATCTAACTCAATGGTGACTTCAAGTGTGCCTCCATATTATGAAATATCTCACCCTTGAAGGTAAGTTCATACTAATTTTATCTCATCACTTCTTATTGCTAAATCATTTACATGTACATAAAATCAATTGTCCATATTTTATCTTGAATTCATTATAAATTAATGCTTTATCTTATCAAATAAACTAGGATAGTAACATTATACATCATGGCTTAATATTACTCTTGGTAAAAAAAGGGGAAACACTAATGGGGAGGGAGGAAAATTTGATCCCAAGAGACAAGGATGGTAATTTGAAGGAGTATTGTGGTAACCTAGGGGAGCACATGATATAATACATCTCCAAAAACCCTAAACCTAACTCTCCATTAGTCAACACCAACTCATTCAGACCCCTCCTAATACTAAGTTAGTAAAATAGAAGATTAAAATATCTTCTACCTTAGGGGGAAGATGCCCAAATCCATCATTATTACCCAATTTGAGAAGGATGGAAATAAGGGGGAAGAAAAGTGTGACCTAGATGACCCCTACTAGGACCATATGAGGAGATTGAGAGAATTTGATGATAAAATATAAGAAATGGATAGGTCTATGTCTAAATTGATGAAAAAGGGAATACTATGAAAGCTAAAAGTGATAGTTTCAAGAAGGATTTAGATAAATTAAAATTAGGAAAGGGGAAAAACTAACTAAACAAGATATGTTAAGACCCTATTGAAACTCAAAGCTATGGGTGATGTCTTATGCCATTCCCCTCCTAAGAATAACCTTGTTTAAAAAGGACTGAAGATACAAATAAGACCCACAATGATAAGAAGGATGCCAAGACACTAAATAAGAAAGCCCTGAAGGACTCGGATGAAGGTCTGAGCAAACAAAATTGAGGTAAAATATTAAAGGAAATTCTGTAGGATAAGGAAGGCAAGATGGAACATGCTACTCTTGATAAACATGTAGACTATGAGGTTTCATTTGATTAAGTTTTTACATTTTCTTTATGGTTTTGTAGTCTTGTCTACAATCTAGTTACTTCACTTTTATGCTAGGTTTTTGGCTGGTTGGATGAAGTCCTTCTTTATTGATTAGCCTATGGGGTATTTGTACCAAGACTTATTTCTATCATGTTTGATCATCTTTGTGGTTATAGGAGCCCTGTAAAACTTGATTTTTTACATTATCAAATTAAAAAAAATTGTAGTACTATCTTTGTTTATGTTATTTATTTTCACATTAATATTTATTATTACCTTACATTTATATTCTCTCTCTTTTTATCTTATAAATTTAATTTCAAACCTATTATAATTATCATTATTTTTGAAAATGCATTTTTTTCACATTTGCTAGAAAGTAATAAACACATACAACATACATTTCCCTATAACATATATAAATACCAAAAACATGTGCTATAAATAAAATAAGTACATACATAACATCTATGAGTCATGAACACAACACACACACACACACACACACACACACACACACACACACACACACACACACACACACACACACACACACACACACACACACATTGATCAACAATGTTTATTATAAAATCACATGATACAATCACAGAAAAAAATAACTCTATAGAGGGGGTCCACCCCACATATATGGTTTTATATGGGATACATTTCCCATAGAATATTGCAACTACCATCTATGAATAATTTTTTGAAGTGACTATGTGCATGTTCATAGTTCCTCAACCTATCCCTATAAAGAGGCCATTTGACCTTGTAACTAGGCCAACTATCCACCTATATCCAAATGCATAGTTTAATATTTAGATAATTACTACAATGTTAAAAAATATCCATCACCAATACTTGGTGGTAATACCACCTAGGCTACATCATACCATCTACATAAATCTTGAGCTACAACACTAACCAAATAAAACCAAATAGGATACATAGGTGCTAAGTGTATACAAGGGAAAGTGAAGCTGATCTATGAATTAGTCCTAGCATAGATAAGATAAATCACACTATCCCTTCCATTTATTATCATATTTAGACAATTGGGGTCATGACCAATATAGATTTGGTAGACCTAACTATGGGTATCTTACCACATAACATCACTAAAGAGGGTTCCAAATACTCTAGTCAATCAATACCACACAATAACCCTAGCTAGGTCTTATGTTTTCTTATCAAAGTAAATGATAAAGGTAAATCTAATCTAGTTCTCACCAAATCTTGTGGCACAAAATAAAGGTAATAAAAATTAAAGTAAACATGAAAATAAGAACCCTAATCAAGTCAATATAGATATAATATTAATGCATGGAGAGAGAAATACATTCAAAATCTATTACTTATCTTACTTTTATCTACTAAAATAGAAGAGTAAGAATTAGAGATACTTACCTTGAAGATGAACCCATCAAGGCACAATCTCTCCCTTATCTAATGATGCTTTGAAAGAGGTTGTTGTGGTTTATAAGGATCACTAAGATAGGCCATAGCTAGGATATATGACTTATCCTATGCATGTAAGACTTTTCCATAAGATAAGATTCTTATCTTCAAGAATAAAGCCTATGTAATGACTCCTCAAGTAGAATGGTGAAATAATAGATTGTAAATAAGTGCAAATGAATGATTATCTCTATCTCTCTAATGAAAAAAAATGTGTTTATATAGCTAGATCTAACCTTAAACTCTTTTGAAGTTTTAGTCAATAGAGTCAACCCAATTGACCCTTTTTTTTAATAGATAAAATAGTTAGCCATAACATTTTTATATTTTAAGAACAGGGTCAACCTAGGTTGAAATTTTTTGGTAAATGGAAAAAAGAGGTTTTAGCTTAGGTAGGGGCTATTTGAGGTGGTGAATTACTTATAAGAGTGTGTAATGGATGTGTCAAAGCTTAGGGAAATATATAGGAGAGTTTTGTGTTGGTTTCAAGTAGTGGTATAGGGGACAAAAATCTTGAGAAACATCAATGGTCTACCCACCCCTTTCTTAACACACCCTTTAAGGTGTGTACTCAGAGATATTGAGCCTAGATAAGTTCTTGCAAGATAGAAAGCATCAATAATTGATTAAGTTTTAAAATATTGTGTGTATCCATATGCCCTACTTAAATCTCATCATGTGTCACGTAGTTGTAACATGGGATGGTGCTTCAGGAAAAGAACATAACAATAAATAATGCTAATATAAATAAATTATATAATTTTAAAGCATAAAATAATTGAAAGTAAATGGATAATATAAATAACTGAAATAAATAAGTAATATATGTGTACCTTGACTTACCTTTATCATCAGATGGTTGTATGTTGTGTTTGTATTTTTGATCATGGAGGATGCAGAGATTACTTTGAACAAACTCTAAGGATACAAAAATCAAATAGAAAAAACTAAAAAAATAGAAGAAAGCTAAGATAACTAAAATGTGTAGGCATGATGTACTTTTAAATTTGGTAAGCTAGGGTGATAAATGCTAAGTTAGGAACAAATGACCAAGCCAAAGTTTAGATTAAATTGGGTAACTAAAATCCAAGGCTAATAAATGATCAAAAAACTCAAAAAAGTATACCTTAAGTAAGAAAAGATGACAAAACAAATCAAACTAAGGATATAGATGCCTCTTTCCATGTAGCCCCATATATAGGGGCGGGTGTGCCTTGCCAAAGTTTTGGCAAAGGGGAAGTGCAGTTGAAATTTCAGGTGGCCAACACATGGGTGTTGAAGGAGGTCATGCAGGTCTCAGTCTTGAAGATGTGGCTGATTTCTTCAGAGAAGTTGGGTGATGAGAGATGCACAAAAACTCTCACAGTGGATGCACTTGAATTAGCAGGTGGTTTAAAAGTAGGTACTCTTTATCTACTTGTTGTATTATTGATTCTTCTTCTATTGCAAGGACGTGGCTTTGTAGGCTTGGTCACATGAGTAAGGAGTTGCATGTTCTTAAGAGAAAGTCAGATGTTTTTGATAGACTTAAGAACTGGAAAGCCTTGGTGTTTATGGAGGAGATGATGGATAGAGATCAGTGGAAAAGGCTGAGTAACTTTGAGCAGGGCAGTTTGGATAGGGTTTTGATCCAAAGAGAGCTCATGGGTAAAAAGTCATCACTCATAGGAGAACATAGGTACCAACATCGTTCAAGGAAAACCGACATCGAACAAACATGCATCGACATCGGTCATGTGCAGACAAGCAAAGTCAGTGGTGTCAGGTAGGTGGAGATCGGCATTAGTAGGATAACTAGCATTAGCAACCTGGACAGTCGCATGGAACTAGCATCAGTTGGATGCAGACTGTGTGGTGACTGAGGTCAATCATTGGAATGAATTTTAGGTAGATAGCAAGCTGTTAAAGAGTCTCAAATGCCCATGTGGAGGACTGAAAGTGTAAGTAAGTCTCAAATTCATTATTACTTTTCTTTATACTACTTGTTGCTCACTGTAGAGCAAGAAGGATCCAGGAAATAGTGGGAGCATGGCATGATTTATTTGGAGAAGAACCAAATGGGAGATTTGGTAGAGTTGCCAGCCAAGATAAAAGCACTGAGAGACGAATGGATTCCTTGGTTAAAAAATAGAGAGAATGGACACGTGAGATAGAAGGCCAGGTCATATGGTCTTGAGGAAGCTCTAGGATAGTGGTACAGGTTTGACAGTTGGATGACAAAGCATGGCTTTAGTCAATGTCATTGTAACTACTGTGGTTTTCTTTACCAGGTGGGTGATGATTACAACATCATCCTGTTACTGTATGTTGTGTGTCTGTTTGATGCAGGGTTACACATACAGGGTTTTTTGAGCTAAAGGTAAAGTTAATTTAGAGGTATGTCATGAAGAATTTGGAGGAGCAAAATTCTTTGGCATAAGTGTGTTCTAGAGACATGGAAGATTACAAGTTGATGTTGTCACAGGATGATTGTGTGAAGGTAGTGTAGGATGTAGAATCGCAAGCACACCTATGGATGGATAGTTCACAGAATAGGGTCCCTAATCACATGATGAGGTTGAGTACATGTATACTCCCTGAGTTTGCCCAAGCAATGGGTGTTGTCAGAAAGTTTGTAGTCAATCCAAGAAGGAAGCACTAGAAAGCAATTCAGTGGATTCTCAGGTATTTGAGAGGGACCAGCAGCAGGGATTCATGCTATGCAGGGTCAAGTACTTCCAATTTGGTAGGTTACTTGGATGACAGGAAGTGCATCATAGGTTTTGTGGTGGTTGGTCTTCAAGGTTGAGCTTGAAGAGGGATACAAGCTAGGAAATAGATTAGACGGTGTATAGGTATAGGTACAAGTATAGTGCAGCTATTTATCTCCAAGTGGGAGATTCTTAGGTTGTGGAGCTAAAATCTTCACTAATTCAAACATGGAGGAGGAGGTTTCTAAGTGTCACAGTCACCGGTGTCAGTTAGGCCAACTAATGTTGGTCAGGGGTAGACAGGAAGGAAACTGACATCGGTAGGAGTCGTCCAGTGTCAGTCACCTCTAGATTAACAGGGACCGACGTCAATCACCTGTGTGATTCAGAACTACAAGTGTTATGGATAGTTTGTTAATGAACCGGTTGTTTGCATGTTAAAAGCTAATTTTGGCCTTGGAGCTATGGATCTAATTATTGTAATTAGATGTCTAATTATTGTTTACATGAGATCTATATAATAGACTCATGGGCTGTATTGTAATTTGTTTTAGTTTGAGTTGAGCTTGGTTAGCTCCTTCTAAGAGTGAAGAAAGCAAGGGTAGCTCCTCCTAGTTCCACAGGGGTGCCAAGTGTGTATGATTAGGTTGGTTTGCAGGTGTGCAAGATTAGGGAGAAGATCCACCGGGGTATTGGTTTGGAGAATCATAAGGACTTGGTGAGGCAAAGACAAGGGTTCTTCAGGGTGTAGAGAGATCTACATGGCAAGTATGATCATTTTATTTGTAGGGGTGTGTGTGTGCGAGGTCAAAGGTGATCTGAGGGGTAGCAAGATCAAAGGTGATAACAACATATCAAGGTGCAAGATCAGGGAGATCTACTTGGAGTACGATTGTGTACTTGGAGTGTGTGGAGTACTTGATTTTGGAGTGCATGGAGCACTTGTGTACTAGCAGTAGTGATACTGACTAGTTGGAGGTGAACACCAAATCTGTGTTTGAGTTATGTGTTGGGACCGTAAGAGAGAGAGTGAGCTCTTGAAGAGATTTACTGTTTATGCCCTAGAGGTGTGGGAGCCCTAGAGGTGTGTAAGAGAGAAGACTGTGGCAATGTTCTTTGTTGTATTTCCTTCTAGAAGAGTATTAATACAATTAGGTATTGTCTCTCATATTCTGTGTTATTTCTAAATTCTAGTTACTTGTGCATTCTGGTTAAATTCTGTGTTTAGTTACTTGTACATGGTAATCAATTGTGCTTCTAGGTCCTAACATTTTTCACATATAATCCCTTTCCCAATTTCTATTTGATAAATTTTTATTACATCATAGAGGTTTAAGTTATTTTTTGAAACAAGTTCAAACACTTTAGCTTTAGTGTTCAATAAGTTATTGATATATTAGTTAAAATCACTTGTTTCTTTTCAAGCATTTCTTGCATCAAATTTTAGTACTTTCTATTATTTCATGTGATCACCTATTTTATTTTATAAGAAATTAATTGTCTAAAAGTGTGGATTGATATCCTCAAAGGAAGTCTAGCTAAGTATTCCACCTATCTACCTTACTAATCAAACATTTTCTACTATCTTTCTTAATTTTAGGTCATCCTCCCCAGACAAAGAGGAGTATCTACAATCGAATGATTCACATGTGCATAATAAAATCATGTTCTTCTACCTTTCTTCTTGCTTTATAAAAATAAAATAAACATGAAAAATAGTAAAACATCAACTACACCTAAATCCCTGATCCTAAATCATACATTATTCCCTAATCCAATATTGATCGACAAAATACAACAACATATAATGGTACATTCCCATCTAACTTGTGACATATCACATGATCTATCATAATTCCAATAATGGCCTTCTATATATCTATAATGGATAACACATATACATCAAATATGTGTACTCATAATATAGTTTAGCCATATCTCTCAGAGATAGTCACCCATAAGGCTAAGGGTCAGCTCTCTCTATCTATATTCGATGTATCGCATGACATAAGTAACCCTATAATTAGGAGTCCCAAAAAATCATGAAAATCCTTGAGATTGATACCCACCTCAATGGTATCCCATACAACACCCACCTAAAACTACTAGTTAGTCATTGTCATGTCCCTAAGAACATGGAGACTAACTCTATAATAAGTGAAATCTACTACATCTCTATAATACCACCAAAATCCAAAGCATGCAACTAAGCTCAATACACTACAAACAAACTCTCGATTAGATCTAGTAACCATACCACATCCACTAATATACAAAGTCTCTATTGCCTCTACAAAATATCAAATAAAAAAGCACATATCAGCTCATCATCACATATAATCAACAAACATGCTCTAAAAACTCAAAAATAAAATAAATTAACTACTTCATCAACCTTTTTTGCTTTCTATTTATCACTATAAACTATGTCAAACCACTTTTATACTAACTCAACCATAAATCTATACATATACTAATAGACTGGCCACATTTTATACTATGTTAGCCACCTAAACTTTGTACATAGTTAGCTAGGGTATATGTCATCAATTAACTTACTATAACCCAATGAAATCAACCACTTTTTCTACAAAGTTATCCACCTAATTTTATACATGATCAACCATGGCCTATGCCATCAACTACCTTATTTAAAACCTATTACATCGGCAACACCCTCTATGAGGTTGGTCACCCTTTCATTTAACTAAGTCATCTATGGTATACACCATTGGCCAACCTAAAACACATGATTGGATCAACCACTTTAAACATGATTAATCACTATAATATTCTACTACATTATTGACTTACTTCAATTTTTACCATAATATAAAACACCCAAACCAACTAAATCAACTAGGTTGATCTCGTTCAAATAGCACAATGATTTTTAAGTAGCTCATCATTAATGTCCTAGACCTAATTTTTCAAAAATTGAATCCTATTCATTAAACCCCATAATTTTTAATCTATAACTAATTTTTATGGGCCAGATTATGTTAAACAATTTTCCCCAACACCTAATTTTCCTAAACTACTTCATTTTAATCCACAATGCTAAAAATTTGAATTAAATTCATCTCATACCTGGACTATCTGTGTAGCAACTACAATATGTCCTATAATGTGTCTACCTCCTCATTTTCACACCATTATCTCCCTCTTTACTCAACTAGGACACTCAAAACTATTATAGTCAATAATCATAAATGCACAAATGAATTATGATTTCTACCTTTTATAGTAGAATTTTGACAATTCAAAAGCTCCAATTATCTACAAACAAATTATGCATTCTATTTATAACTTTGATTTTATAAACTCTTTTTAATAATTGAAAGAAATCCCAGAATCTTGATAATGTATAGAATTCTTTATTACTAAACACATATTTTTGAAAAAAACAAATTTTATCTCTTTTTTCAATTTCATCTCTTATTCCAAACAATGGATGCTTCTTCTACATGCTTTTCATGCAACTCCTATTTAGAAACAACAAAGTAGGTGAATGTATGTATCTATAAATTGTTTAGTTTGATTTATTTTTATACTTTCTACTACAATTTATTTTCTCAATGTTGTGTGTTGTTATGTTCTTTCTTGAAACACCATCTCATGTTACAACTACATAACACGTGATGAGATTCGAGTGGGACATATGTATACACATAATATTTATAAACTTTATCATTTACCAAAACTTCTTTCGTTACATGAACCTGTTAAGTTTTGATATCTCTAAGTTCATACCTTAAAAGGTGCACTTGAAAGGGGATGGGTAGACCATTGGTGCTTTTCAAGATTGTTTGTCAACTATATGATTACCTAAACCCATTACAAATCATGTTTATCCAACTCCCCAAGTAATCCAAAACCTCATTCACATATTTACCTAAGCATTTATCCTTTAAAATAGCACCTAACTAAGCAAGTACCCTCTTTTCCTATTGATTCAGCCATGCCAATCTTATTGGAAAGGATTAATCACATGTTATAGAACTAAGTTGTCCCAGTCAACTTAGTTCAAGGATTAAGAATAAATTTTTTAAAATCATGGGATTGATCTGACCAATCTTATCAGCTAAAATTTTAGAAGGGTTAAGGAATATCCATTACTATAAATAAAAGTCTCATTTTGATCCAATAAAGGAACATTAATTTTCACATCATTATAGTTAATAATTACGCTAAATCTACATTTGAAAGAGCCATGGATTATGGTTTGCCTTAGAGAGAAGATTACATGTTTTATGTTAATTATTGGATACAAAGTAGGAGTATTTTAACCTAGAACTTATTTATATAGTGTTATCCTTACAAAGACATAACCTCTTTCAAAACACCATTGACCAAGGGAGAGATTGAGCCTTAATAAGTTCACCCAAGGTAAGTATTCCTAACCTTTTCTATTTCATTTGATAGATATATATTGTATAAATAATGTGTTATGAATGTATAAATCCTTGCTTATATTACCTCTATGCTTAAAATTAGTGTAGATATAGGGTTTTCTTTACTTTCCATCTTTCATTTTAGGTGATCTAGGCCCCTATTTGCCTATTATGATCCTTTTATTATTTATTTATGTTTAAACATCCCCCCTTTGCCATAAACTTTGGTGAACATTGAATTAATTTTATTTTATGTACTTAGAATTATATAGGGTTATTACATGGTGTCATTTTCCTATAGGATTTGAAACCCTCTCCTTTGGTGTTGTTTGGTAATAGATCCCCTGGTTAGGTTTAGTGGATCTAATTTGGTCATGCTCTCGATATAAAAATGTATTATAATGGATGTTAGTTGATTACCTTGTCCAATATTGGATTTAATACGTTAGATAAGTTTTATAACTATCCCAATTTGTTGCATATAGGGTGTATGAAAGTACACATAGCATTTTTTGATTAGATCAAGATTCATAAATTATATACAACTCTAATAGCTTTGGGTCTGGCTCTAAGACTTGAAAAATATACAAAAAATCTAAGTCACTATAAAGTGTTTTTTTAAATTAAGGGCTACTCACTTATTAAATATAACCTTTTAGAGGGTGCTAGATGGACTTTAGGGCTTTGAATCATTGAATCCAAGTCATCAGCTCTAGGATCTTGTCCCAAATATTTTCTACAAGAAAGAGTTAGTACCTCAAAATGAAACTAAGTATATATTTTTTTCAATCATGAAAATAATCACTTTTATGAAATAAAATCCCATAAAAGATATATATATATATATATATATATATATATATATATAATGTGATTTATTTAGAGTTTTCATAAATCTTGAAGATTGAAACACGATTGGTGTGTAGTTATGGGGATTATGATCGAGATTTTGAAATAAGATAGGGTATAGACTGGGTTTGATAAAGGGATAATTTTTCAATATATCTGACTTACAAGGTCCCCTCTTTTTTTTTTTGACAAGGGACATGTTGGGAAAAATAATTATTAGGAGAAGATATAGATGACAAGTATGTCATTCTAAATATTATGAGAAGAATTACCCCCAAGTTTCATAATTGATATTTCTAAATATTTCATAAGCATGAAGATATATGAGTTAAGTGGGATTTATTAACCATAAAATAAATAATTAAGAGTAATGAAGAGAGTCTTGAACAATAATATTCCTCTAAAATAAACATAAAATGTAAAGTAAATCAATTTCAAAAACCCTAAAATAGAAATGAAATAAGAGGATAATCTAGTAATTTTAGAGGCAAAGATACAAATAATCTTTTTAGAGGAATCAATTTAGAGTGATAAATTTAGAGTAGAGATAAAATGAATGTTTGATGTTTTTATTATAATAGGATTGGACATTATGAATAAAATTTTTGGGCTAAGAAAATAGACATGGAGAAAATATTGCTCACAACACTATTAAATACAAAATAAATTTGTTTTTTTCTTATGTTAATACAAATTTAAGTGATAATACTACTTGAAATATTGATTCTAGATATTCTTCTCATATGACATCTAATGAAGATTTATTCATGAATTTGGATGAAAAAATAATAGGTCTATTTTACAAAGAGATAATTAATCTCATGGAACTAATGGAAAATCCATCATTGTAGTGACAATAGAATATTATGAGGTAAAACACATCTATGAAACTTTATTGGTTATTGCACTCAATAAAAATATGTTATCTATGGAACAAATGTTGGAACTAAATTATCAACTGACCTTTGATGGAAATGAATGCATAGTTAGTGATAAATTGAAAAAGAATGCACTTCTGGAAAAAGCTAAGATGACTAGTGATATAATGTTTACTCTATTTTTCACAAGGGTGTCAAGCATTGAAGGCAAGTGAGATGACTAATTTAGTAAAATTTGGCACCAGAGATATGGACATCTTAGTTTAAGTGGGTTACTTTTACTCAAGAAATGGAAAATGGTTGAAGTAATCCTCTACATTGAAATCATAAATGAATTATGTAAAGAATGTGTTATTGTAAACAACATAAAGAAAGCTTTCTAATAGGAAAATCTCAAGGATCTAGATAACCTCTTGAGATAACTCATTTAAAATTTGTGTGGTCCTATGCAAAATATGTCACTAAACAAATCACAATACTTTCTACCCTTCATTAATCATTATCTAATAAAAAAATGGGTAAATTTATTGATTGAAAAATCATAGATATTTGAAAAGTTTGTAGGGTTCAAGAATCTAGTTAAAAAACAAAGTGAAAATTATATCAAAGTGATTAGGTAAGAAAATAGAGGTGATTATAAGTCAAATAATTTTTGAAATTTATGCATAAATAATGAAATGAATGAATTCAGTAGTTCCTATACTCTATAACATGATGGAGTAGCTAAAATGAAAATCAAAACATTATTTAAATTGAAAGGAGTATGATGAAAGATAAAAAATGGATAAAATCTTCTAGGGAGAAATAATGGATGAAAAATTATATCTTCTAAATAAGAGTCCTACAAAGGAATTAAAATGATTGAATCCTAAACAAGAATGGTATAGAAAGAAGCCAAGTATTAATCACTTAAGGGTGTTTGGTTTGTTTCATATGCACACACACCAAAGGATAAAAGGTTTATATTATATGAAAAAGACCTAAAATACATTTTCCTTAGATGCGTCTTAGAAAATAAGGCATATAGGTTATATGATTCAGTAAGCATTAAATTAGTAATCAATAAAGAAGTGGTATTCAAAAAATAAGTATAATATACTCAAGAATAAAAAAAAAGGTAATACAAGTTATAAGTAATGAAGTTGAAAAATCACCCAAATCTTATAGTATTGGAGAAATAAAATATCAAATCAAGATAGAAAAGAATTACCCAACAACTCAAATGTTAGATAATATTTTTGAACAAAGAACAAAAAGGTAAAAATAAAATGGAACTATGCATTAATTACAAAATTTATGAAAAATGATGAGCCACATAAGTTTTATGAAGTTCAAAAAAATGAAGAGTGGGTTGAATCTGTGAATAGTGAAATATAAATCATTGAGAAAAATAACGCATGGGAATTAGTCCATCTATCTCTTGGTAAATAAATTGTTGGTAAAAATGGGTATACAAGACTAAGTAAAAATTACATGACAACATTAATAAGTATAAGGATATATTTATCACCAAATGGTACACTCCATAAGAATGTAGCGACTATAATGAGACATTTTCACTTGTAGTAAGGATAAACACCATTAGAATAGTATTGGTTATGGAAGTTTAGCAAAGTTGGATTATTTATTAGATGGATGTAATGAGTGAAATTTTTAATGGATACATTGATGAGGAAGTATATGTGTCACAACCTAGATACTTTGAAATAGATTATAAATAAAACTATTTCTACATGTTGAAGAATTACTTGTATGGTGTTAAGTAGGAACCTAGAGAATGATATTCTAGGATAGAATCATATCTATCTAAGAAAGGTCTTATCAAGAGTAAAAAAATTATAATTTTTATATCAATAATATAGGTAACTATATATCTATATTGGCTCTCTATGTGGATGATATTATCTACATTGGGAGGAATACAACTTTGTTTTAAGAGGTTAGAGAAACTATGGTTTAGAATTTGAGATGAGATAATTGGGATAGATGCACTACTTAATTTGTATAGAGGTATGGAAAAGTGAAGATGAAATATTCATATCTTAAAAAAGGTATGCTTCAGATATATTGTAGAGGTTTTAGATGAAGGGTTAAATTTAATTACAACACCTAATGAAGTTTGACTTTTTATATTCTAAAATATGGTATTAATTATTCGATAATGACAATATTGACACCTATTTACCACACATGGATTGAGCACACAAACATGATCCTAATACACCATTCTCTCACATATACACGTTATCTTAGGAGTTTGAATCTTTTTCTATTCTATTACACACTTATAGGAACCTCACTCTTTGTTTCAAATCTTCTTTATATCCTTCACATACATTTCTAGACCTTCATTCTAGTCCATCTATACACAAGTTAGTTTTATCACTTTGAATCAATTTCACAAGTAGATATTGACTTGATTTAGTCATAATTGACCCTCTCCCAAAATGACTAAATTTTAAAAACAAACCATTATTTAGGTTTATCACAACTTCCTAACATTTTTGTGGCATGAGAAACTACTTAATTGGACTCATATATATAAATCAAGGTCTCACTTAATATGGGAATTGACACTTATCTAATATACATCTTTACATTATTTCACATTGAGTGAATTTTCCCTATTCTTCCCAATTGCAAACATATCACTAGGAGTAGTCACAATCCAAGTTTAAAACACTCTAAAGCCAAGTCAAAGCAAGAATTTTCAATTATCAAATTCGAATAATTAGTTGCATACATATAGAGATGGAGCACAATTAAAAAATCAAACTAAGTGGGAAAATTACATGTATCTTGATTTACTTCTTTGTACTATTAGATACGTAGGAAACAATGAATCAATGATTGAGATTATCTTATCCCATTAAAATTTCCCCCATTTTTATAGGTTTATAGTCCTCATTATTGTTTTGATTTATTTAGGGTTTCATCCTCCCAAAGTAAATTTTTTTTATCTTAGGGTTTCAAATTTCATTTATAATCTACTCACATACAATCCCATTTTAGATTTTTTTTTCCAGGGTTTTATTGATATGATGTTTTAATTTCCATACATATAATATTTTCACCTTTGGATCTAGATCCTCATTAGGCTTTCATATTTCTATGGTTTCAAATTTCAACATAAGGGTTCTAATTTTAGACCTAATTTCTAATTATCCCCTAATAATACACATCAATCATGACCACATTAAAGGAACATTATTGGTTAACATAGGTAATAAATTTAATTTGTTTATATTCTTCTACATGTATAGTGTATCTCATTTGGATCAATTATGTAAGCAAATGGGTAATAAGGATCAAATCTAAATGCACTAGCAAGGTTATAATTACCAATGAACAATCCCAAATCTTCTTCTAGTCCTATTGTTGTAACATCCAATACAAGAATCATATTATCATTACTATACAACAAAGGGTATGCATGACTAATTTAATTCCTCCTTCCACAATTCCTTAAGGTTTTACTAGCTACCATACCACTCCCATTATTATCCCATGGCTCAGTTTATATTTTATAGTCTATGTTATCAACACTAGATGATGTTGTTTTACCCAACTTTTAGATAAAGATCCTACTTGGGTAGATAGGGTTAAGAATATAGAAATTACAATGTACAAGGGTGATAAGTAGATCTATAACATGCCAACTAAATGTTAAACTTAGATATGACATACATTAAATTTATTAAATTAAGATAAATTAAAAATAGTAAGTACAACTTGCTAGCTATGGAAATGACAAAGAAATATGTACTTAATTGGTTCTAATGCTAATACAATTCTAGGTCTAGAATAGGAAAAAAATATAACTCAAAGATGATTCTATTATAGTCACCAAATTTTGGATTGAGTGCCTCTATATTCATAGACACTAGCATCAATGTTGGATGGTTATGTTGACACTACTATCTAAATCAGATGCAAGTGTCCTTTACATAATAATTTCTAGAAAAGGATGTGACAAATTGGATGCTTCTAGGTTTGTATTTGATTTCACTCTAGTGCATTTATATTTGGGTCATGGACTTTCACTCTTCATGAAAATTTAAAACCCTAGTTCTTCATCTTTATAATGACCTTGCAAAAAATGGGTTAGTGGGCACACATTATCGAGTTGAACCTAAATACCCCTCTATAAATGAGTGCTACCTACATATACAATACTCTAAAAAGGGCCTTAGACTGATGTATTTCTCCCCTACATGTTGAATTTTATGTGAATCATGTAATATGTGGAAAGCAATTAAAATAGTAACCTAGCTTGTAACTTGGAAAATCAGGCTCTTAGGCTTCTCCTTCAGTACTTCAAACTTGTATATGTGTTATCTCTATGAATGATATGAAAATAAGATAAAATAGGGAGTATTTACTTTCTCAAGTGTTTGATTTAATTATTTTATAAGTTTCCTTGGTTTGTGCTAGGTTAGAAATGAATGAGGAGTGATTATGAATATATACCAATCCTATTAGGAAATATCCCACATTAAATCACTTAGGTAGACCATTAAGATAAATTTCATTTGTAAATTATATTACTTTAGGGCACTAGACACCTATGTCAAGGTAGGACATTAGCATTGACATAGGGGTTTGAGACTAACACTTATGTCCTGACAGTTATAAAATAGGTATATGATCAAAACCTATAATATCATAAGATAATCACATTTTAAGATTTTTGGGAAAGATAGAAGGTTTGGGTCATCAACATAAGATTGGTTAGGAAAATATATAGGCCAAAAGGCATAAGATAGAGCATATGTGAAATTTTTGAAAGCGAGAAAGGTTAAAAATTGAGAGGAATAACCAATGTTTGATTTTTCCAAAGTGTATAATACTAAGGTACTATATAATCCATAATATCATCTACATTCCCCCATTAATCTATTAATTAGATAACTAGTTTAAAGGAGAATAAATGCATACCTAGGTATGTATAAAATACCTTACCTTTATGTGAGTCTGAATTGAGTGCTTTGCTAGTGATTGAACTACAATCAAGATAATGTTATAGTATATAACCAGTGCATATAATATGAAATTGAAATTATTTGAAATGATTGAAATTGAAAGAGTAAGGTTTAGGAGTATACCAGTGTATCGATGCAACTACCTTGCCTATTGGAAACTTGATTTGAATGATGTATCATTATGAATAAATAAAACTAAGATTATGAAAAATATATAAATATTTAAAGTGCATATATCTAAGGATATAGAGAGATATTAAAAGGCACATGCCCCTAACTTTAGAGAAAAGGTGAGTTTCCACCCAATAGTTGAGATTAGCTCAATTTTTCAACCTAATCATACTTATAACTTAGTGAGTATGAGCGAAAAAATTTAACTCATACTATCAAACTAGTGAGGTTGGATGATACAACCAAGTCCAACCTAAGAACTTGGAAATATTGAGTGATTTAATCACCCCAACTATACTAAAAATCAATCCAACTACTATAATAGATTGGATCAATATAGTCTATAAAAGTCCAACTTGAAGGGTGGTGATAGTCCTTGAGAGTGTTTTTAAGTCTAGAACTAATTTGGATTTTGAAATATTAGGTACACATTACATATAATATGCACCTTAGATATGTCTCATGCTGAAACTATGTATAATAAATGTATTGATGTATACAATTATACCTCAACTATGAATCTAAAATATATAACTATGCGTTTTGGACAATTCAGAAATTGTGTGTGGATAAAATGATTCCAAATCATGCCCCCACTATATATGGATTAATATAGAAACTAAAATAAGTACCAATGTAAAGGACTTGTTTCCAAAACATGCCCATGCTAAATCTGGGTGTGTTGAATACTAAACAAGTGTGGAGAACATGCTTCTAAAGCATGACCCCATTAAATATGGGTGTTATAAATATTGAATAAGTGTAGATAAAATGCTTCCAAATCATTCCCCCATTAAATATAAAATTTTGACAAATGTGGAGAACATGCCTTTATTATATGCACTCATAGATATGCCTCCCCTTTGAGGTGAGAAAATAATATAAATTGATAGTTAACTCACCTCAAAAGGGTAAGATAACTATATAATATGTTAATGGAACCATGTAGCTTATAAAATAACATGTCTAGGTAAATGTACTATTGAAGCACATAGAACAATGTGATCACATGAAGGCCTAAGATCCATGATAAATACCATGGAAACATCTAGATAAAAATAAGATAAACTCAATAAGAAAAAAAGTACACACATAAGAACACTCAAAAGCAATTCAACATATAATGTTCCTAGGATATCAAAAACAAGGGGCATGTTTAAACACCACACAATCAAAAGGACATGACTTAGTCAAATGTCCAAAAAAGAAATAATTACATATTTAAATGTTTATATAATAAACGATGACATATTCAAATGTCAAAGAAAGCATACATATGAACAAGGGATATAAACCAAGGAACATATTCAAATTCACAAACAAGCAAGATAATATCAAGGCAAGATACTCGAAGAAGTGCATAAAGGAAAGCATAAGCACCTGGTATAAACATATCATAGTATCCCATGGTTCAAATGTGGTAGCAAAAAATGTCAAGTGCATATAATATCAAGTAACCTATAAAATATATAATCATGGATGAAGTCATGTTATATTAAATAAGATCTCAAACATGATAATGAAAATACCATAGAATGATATAGCCATTGTGTATCAAGATCAAAGAAGTGGATTCCCCCAATGTCTATATGACATGAGTAGAGGGAAGGCCCAACATCTAAAATAGGAATAAATAATGTATCTATGTTTGCCTTTATCACACTCAAGTAAAATCATGACAAAAATGTGTATGTAAGAGTAACTGATATGCCATCCATTAACATGGAAATGACACATAGATGCCAATGAGACAATAAAATATTTTTATGCTAAAAATATTTTTGGAGTTTTGAAGTTTTTTTATTTTTTGGAATATTTTAATCTTTTAAACCTTAGGTTGGATCTTTGACTTTGTTTGAATCATGATTTGACAAGTTTAAAAGGTAAATAACATATTCCTCCTCATGCTTTACATGTGTATTATAATAACTAATGATATCAATTGGAATATGTATTAATTTGCCTTCATGAGAAAATTAAATACCTCATTGATTTGGATCAATTATAGATTCCATTTGGTATAACCAAAGAGTTCCCAATGTAAATGCATATGAATATGTGGTAGGCATAATCTAAACTTGTGTTTGAATTAATTTAGGACCATAAGAAATTGGTAATATTATGTTGCCTAAGGAGTATTTCCAACCTCCTCTATTTTGTAATTTTTTTAGATCAAATTCAATTTTTTGTAAGCATCTTACATTGCAATTAGTTTTTGTTTGTGTATAATTAATATGGTTATATTAAAAATAAGTTCCACCCATGAATAAGGTAATTTTTAAATGTTGTTGACATGGATGGTTTTTGTGTCATTCACCTTGGGGTTTTTACATAGAATATGGACCTTGGATTGGCCCCATGTTAAGTGTTAGCCAAATTTTGGTTACCATAGACTAATTTAACAAAACAATAGTTTTTTAAAGAATCCTTCACCTTGGTTTTCAAGCTTAAAAATCCTTAATAAGGCATGGTTAGCATTGTTTAAGGTAATTTTGACAATTTTAAGGTAAGTGTCTTCATAATATCATGTTTGTCTAGTCACAATGTATCTTGGTAAAAAGGGTTCAAAGAGGTTCAAGGGTTGATATATATTTGTCACATCATGTAATTCAAGTTAAAGTCATGTAATGTGCTCATGGTCTATACAAGTGCATTAAATGAAGTAAAATATTCATTTTTAACATTATAACCACTTTGACATTTTTGTTTGATCATTTGTAACATCCAATAAGATAATATGGTAATAAAGTGGTAGGTTTTTAGAACAAGGAAGTTATTGAAACATCATACAATTTTTTATAGGTGTGAAGAAGCTCAGAGAACACTTGTTGATTCAATTCAATCAGTTTTTATGTAGAATATGACAGTTCTCAAGCAAAAGAAATGGTTTTCAAGAATTCTGAACAAGTTGTAGAGAGAATACCACTTCCAAACACTCATAAAAATTCCTAAATTTTTTAAAGGTTCAAATCCATGCAATTTATGAGGTTTTAAACTTAAACAAGGAAAAAACATATTCATCTTTCTCATCACTCTCCTTAGAAGCTCTATAAGGTAATTCAATTCATAGTTAGTATAAGTAGGAGAGAAAAATTTGGAACCTAATATCTTGGGAATATTAGGAGGTCCCTATGAAATTAAACTTTGTGGCATTATTTTCCTAGTTAATCCTCTTAACTCTATGAATAATCTATAAGAGTATAAGGGGCTCATAATGTCTTATTCATCTAGGTAGGGTCCAAGTTTATCTCTATTTCTCCACTTTAGAAATTGATAAAAGAAAATGGTTATGATGGGGTGATTTAAAGATCCAATGGGACATTTTGGTTTTATTATCATCAGGTGCATCATCTTGAGAGGATGTTCTTGGCAAAAAATGGGTTCCCTATTTTGTGTTTGTATGTGCAATCATGAGAGCATGTGTTCTAGAAAATTATCTTGGTAGGTATATTGAGAGAGAGAGAGAGAGAGAGAGAGAGAGAGAGAGAGAGAGAGAGAGAGAGAGAGAGAGAGAGAGAGAGAGAGAGAGAGAGAGAGAGAGAGAGAGAGAGAGAGAGAGAGAGAGAGAGAGAGAGAGAGATTTCCTTAGTTTTATAATGCATCTCAAATCATAATAAAACCACCCAAACTTATTAAGAGGCACTTTAGAGATCATGTTTATTCATAGGCTCAAGTAACCATTCACAGGTCTGACTACTAAGACTCACCTTAAATGACCAAATTAGAATGATGAAGGTCAAAAATTTATATTAAGAGAAGTATGGGAAGGTAAAAACTTCTTGGTAATATAATAAAATCCTCAATCCAAGTCTTATGCCTAGACACAGGTCCTACAAACTTGTAGGTAGACCTTAATGACTCATAAACCTATAAAATGAGGATCTATAGGTCTTAAGAGACCCAATACACATTTTAAAACATCCCTATGACCCATAAGCACACAATTAATGAATAGGAAGGTCCCAAATGAACACTTAATCCTCTCAAGTCTTAGGCCTAAACATAATTACTATACATGAAGTGACCTCTACTGCAAGTTATGGAGAGAGATGTCTCCATTGTTGAAGTTGTAGAGTGCCATTATAAGTTTTAAAAAATAAAAATGATATTAATTTTATGAGAATATTATATGGTTTTAGTTTTATATTTATCACCTTCTCAAATCAATATCTTTTCCTAAGTCTTAGAAGGCTCATAACATCACCTATAGGCTTGACTATTTGAAAGTAAAAGCCTGCAAGTTTGATTTGTTTGAAAATGGGTTCAAATTTAAAAATAGATCAAGAAATTATAGGGTGTTTTAAATACATATTCATCTTAGGGACTTGTTTATACCTACCTAAAATGAATAAGAATGTCAACCTATGAGTTTGCAGACCTATAGGTCTACATTCTTAATGAAAATCCAAAATCTTGTATGAAGGGGAGTGTGTGAAGTTGTCAAGGATAGTATTGCCTCATAAAAGTATGAAATAATATCACAAAATAGTTTAAAAACCTATATAAAATAAAAAAGGAACTCATAATATGATTAATGTGATTAAATAGTAGAAGATACCTAATTAGGCCTAATAGGCACAAATGCTCATACACAAGCATATGTATGAAAGTAGAAGGAAGACTTAAGGAATAATAATTATGAAGTGAATGAGAGATATAATGGCTCTTTATAGACATAGAAAATAATGTAAAATATTCTTAAAAAGGATGGAGTCTTTGGTGAAAGATGAAAATACCAGACAAGACTATTAGGGTACAAGTCAATTTGCTCACAAACCCTCATGAGGAGACATAGTATGTTTTAAGCTATTTGGAGGGTAAAAATTATTATAAAAATGTTTAATAACTTCAATAAATATGTTTCAAACCTATTTTGAGGCATTTATAATAAATGAACTATAATTTGGAGGCCTTTTGGATTAAAAAATTATGTTTTTAGTCTTCACATAATCAACTAACCCAAGAAAACATCTTTGGATGCTCAAAAAATATTGGAAGTAGTGCATGGTGAAAAAAAAATTTTGGAGGTGATGAATGAGGTCTCATAATTCAAATATTTTTCATTGGTACTTTGATCAAGCCTCATACCTGTATGAATAATCCTTAAGACTAGAGTTCTCTCTAAACCATGTTTTTGCCTTGTGAAGGAGCTCGAAGAGAATTTTATTTTTATTATAAGTGTATTGAGATCAATATCATAGGGGATTTTATGGAGGCATCCCTATTCCAAAATTCTATAATTTGTTCTTGGATTAAGTCCCTGTGCTTTATGAACCATCATTAAGATGCTAAACACCTGAAATCCTTGTTAAACCTCCCTAGAAGACCTAATGAGAGAAAAATGGGTTAAATTCCTTAAAATTTACTAATTTATATTATAAATTACAATAATTATTCTCATATATCCTATGGGTACCAAAATAACTCACTCAATGTCATGTGTGAAGAGTAAAATGTATAGAATAAACATAAAAAACTTAATTATAGGTTTGTTTGTTAGTATGATAGATCGTGGTAAGCATCCACATTAGGTAAATAGGCCTATAAATATAGGTAAAATGTTATATAACTTACATACACATTTACAGGTCTCTTAAGGTGATATATGAATGATTCAAGTCAACAATTTGGGCCTAAAAGGGTGACTACACTACTTTGTTGTCCAAAAAGCTTAGTTGTAAACCTATGGATAACTCTTGGAGAGATTTTATCCAATATATTGAGTTGTAATATGATGTTAAAATCACTAAAAAACCATAATAAGTCATTTAAAATTATTAATTTCTTGAGAAATCTCTCTAATTTCCTCTTGGGCTTGAGCATACACCTAGGCTAGGGTTTTGGCCATTTCTTGGTTCACCCATATTTAAAAGGTTCTAGACCATAAAATTTGAAATATAAAATGATTAATATAATGGGTACTCAAATATATGACCATTTTATCAACATCATCCATACACTATCCTACACAATGAGCTTTACTTATTTTGAGGGATACAAGGAAGTGAAGCCATTTAAGAGGGTTGGACATGAAATAGAGTGATAGAAAACATTTGAAGCACTAATATTGGTTGAAAAAAGTTGATAAGTTAATAAATATTGTTTACTGAAGTTTTTTTCTAGTCATGAGCTTGAAAATAAGGTTTTAAAGCATTTTGAGCCTAAAAAGAGATAGTAAAGATTGCATACTAATAAGGAGTAAAAGAGAGGTTACAAAACTTGTAGGGGAGTGGCATAGAATTTTATTAATAATTAGAAATTTCAGTCAAGAATATTGTAACTATATTTATAGGTGTGTAGGTGTAGCCTCGAGAAAGATGAGTTAGATTCAAGAGCCCACATTTATCCAAGTAAACTCCTACATTAATTTGAGAGAACACATCATTTAATAAATGTACACATGTTGATGACAACCTTTAGGACTATTGTTTCACTCAAGTTCTTGTTTTGAAACTGCATTCATGATGGAAGACACTTGTCCATTAATTTATACATCCCATATATCTCTCTCTCTTGTGCTCAAACTTTCCTATATATGTAGCCTTTATGGATTTACAAAGGATACTCACATTGGTTATAGCAATGCCATGCTAAAATTAAGTCTTGTACTTTCTTATTGGAATAAATTCAAGATAGATATTCTATCTCCATCTTAAAAATAGTGATCTTGAGTGTGTTGTTTTGATGAATGCTTAGTGATAGTGTATATACATCCTTACATTCATCCTTCATATTCATGCCTTTATGTAAGTGTGTTGCCTTTCACAGGTTGTATGAAGTGTCATACCTAGTTTTCTTAGTTATAAAACTAATAAACCATTAGTGTTTTCTGATATCACCTCTTGGTTGATCATCCTAATCTCTTGTAACCTTCACAACCTTCATGTTGAAGCACTAATGTCATATGGACTATTTTAGAGTAGCATAATTAGATTGTAACTTAGTATTTCATAGTGAAGTCTTAGAAAACTAAGGAAATTATGTATGGTGCATAGCATCAAAGTTTCTTTTTTATTTTAATATTTTATCTTTCCCTTTTCCAAGTCAATAAAGTAGTATATTTGTTAATGTAAGTGTTGTACTTGGGATCTATCCCAAAATCTAGAGGTTTGGTCTACTTAAAGGTCACCCACAACCTAGGATCAATCTCATTGCATAACACAATTGATAGGGCTTGAAAACACCCTCTCAAGGGTGAAAATTTTATATATAGTAGTATGGCATGCCTAGTGGGACAAAATTGGGAATGTAAGTTCTATAGGTTCACATCATTTGACAATTTCCTCAATTTTTGAAATTGCAACTAGTGTGATAGATTATTTGAATTATTTGCATTATTTTTCTCTAATTCCATAGCCTTAGGCTATTAATACATTTCTAATTTTTCCAACCACATTCTAGTCTACTACTATAGATCCTATGGCCATTATTTTTATGAAAGTTGGGGTTGCATATACTTCTATTTCTAACTATTTTTAATATCTAGTAAGCACCCTAGTGACCTATTCCTTCTTTCTTGAACCATCCCCCCATACCTTACTCTAATAAAAGGGGTAAATTTTGAAAACCTAATGTCTACTTATATTTTTTTTTCATAATCTATCCCTCTCAATCCATTTAAACATATATAAATTCCCATTAGTTGAGATACATAGATGGAGACACCTATAATTTTGGTGCATAAAGTAAAGGGGAAGGATAAGTACATCATAGAGACACCATTTTATAAGTAGGATACTAGTTAGAGGAAATTTATTCCTTTTTTTCTTTCAATATGGACACCCTCCCCAAAGGATATGCTACCTCTAGGGTCATCCATTTCAACAGCTCAACAAACATCACCTGTAGGTCAAACATAACAAAAAAAAAAATATATGTTACCTTAAATATTCCTTCATGAATTAGGAAATTTTAGTAGGATGAATAAACTACAAGACAAAACTTGGTGATAAGTGAGTAGCCTATAGTTAAATTCCATTTTGATAAGAAAACAAACACTTTGAGAAAAGTCAAAAGGAAAATTATGATGACTAAAGGCCAAAAAATAGAGCTAGAGTAAACATAAGATATCTTCTCTCTAATAATGAGAAGGAAGGTAAATCCTTCATACCTTGATAAGATCAAAGAAGTTCCTTACAATTTTTTGGATGCTATAGGGGGATGATCAAGGAAATGCTTATAATCTTTAATCAAACTATGTATAAGCAAGCATATGTAAATACCATCTAGGCCCCAAAAGAAATAATTGATATTTTACAAGGGATAGCTAGGAAGTTATTTTATACCATCAATTCAATAATGTCTATCAAGGTCACCTCTCAACCCAAATGGGGAGACATTCTTAAAATATTTAATAAAATAAAGGATATTGATGGAAAACTATGTTTCATAATACAATCCACTAGAAATAAGACTTATGCCTACCTTAATTTAATGACAACAACTAAGGTTCTTTGGGCATAAAATTACATTACTACAAAGAAGGATAATATACTTGAATGACATTAGTAAATGAAATATTTTTTCCAAAAGTTTAATAAATAGGAGAGGGAAGTTATTTATATCCTAACTAAATTAAGAGTTGTTCAAATAATCACTCCATAGGGGCAATTGGTACCCAAGCCCATTTTTGATAATCTTCTACAAGAAACATCAAACATATAAAGAACAAAGATCGAGGGGGATGTTTAAAAATCTAATGATGAGCTAATGTATCTAGTTAATTTTGAAATAGATAAGATTATTTGGACTGAGTCACTACATTAGATCTACATAAGAAATTGATGGACAAGCTTACTTAGTTATTCAAAAGAGATATGCTTGATTTTGAGACCTGGATATCAACTTCTAGGAAATTCATAAATTTTAACTTCAAATATAGGTAGCTAAATAATTAACTACAACATCAGGGGTCATGCTAACCCCACCTTAGACAACTCAACTTCTCAAAAATACACTAGTGCACATTGAGATTGCACCAACTTATGTCCCACTTTTAGTAGCTATTTTGAGCTCATCATTAGTTTTAGTAATTTTTTTATTTGTAGTTCTAGTTATAAATTAAATTTCATCCATGTTAGCTTCTACACATATGTTGTCATAGGTTAGATTATTATAGTGATGCCACATAAATGATGTCTAAATTATGCATATGTATTTGCATGGTTTATTTGATATAGAATTGTTAGTTCCAAATTTATTTAACATGCATATATTATATTTTTAGATGAAGAATTCTATTCTAAGCGAGAAATGTTGTACATGCATATTTTATATGAGATTAACATAAAGTGCTATTTTTGTAATTTTATTATTAGACTTCACTTGAGAGATGATGTCTTCCCCATACCAAGCTTATATATACTTGTATCCTCCTATTTCACATAGGGGGAGAATTTTTAGCTATTGAGATTAATAGGAAATTATGAAGAAGTTCTACAATCTTAGTCTTGATGTGCAAATCTTGATTCTTCTCCAACTTGTGGATTGTGTAAGTGTTATCATTCTAGTTTATTAGTATTTATTTGGATATGCGTTATCTTTTATTTACAATAATTCACATTAAGATATAGCTTATCTAAATACCTTTTACATATAAATCACAATCCCCATTTGTAGATGTATTATTGTAGTTTAATAAATGTGACAAACTTTGATTTCATGTGTTTAAGTATACTATATTTTGGTTCCCTTTGACTCTTAACCATGTTTTATTGTTGTCATGCTAAAATATCTTGCAACAAATTCTTTTATGTGTTTTCTTACCCAACCTAAGTTCAAGTATTAGTCTTGAAAGGTTTCATCTAGTGTGGTCCACAAGCCTCATTTAATAACCTATCTTTCATTCCTTTTTGAGTTAATTTTTAAGTCCCACCCACCTTATTTAGGACCATCATTAGTCCACCCATCTCAATTAGATCTAGGTTCACCCATATCCAATTCACCAGTGGTAAAAAAATTACCTCATTCATCACTAATCCACCAATAGGTTGTTTATAAAAGCTAATACCCAACAACTCATGCCTTGGAGTGAATACATTTTCACTAATCATAAAATTTTAGAGGCTACCTCATAAAAAAATTATTTAGTGTACAAAAAAACCACATCAACACAAGTCAAATTAAGCATTGTCAAGTATTAAAACTAAATCATTAGTTGCATGCACATAATGAAAGATCAAAATTGAATAATCATACTAGGTGGGAAAATTACATGTGGGCTGATTTCCATCCTCAAAGTATCATACACATAGGTAATAGTTAATAATAAAATAATCATGATTGGGTTTATCTTCACCCACTAAAATTTCCCCATTTTTGGTAGGTTTCTATCCCTCTAAAGCACATCTAGGATTTTAAGGGAAAAGAGATTGGTTTTCGTAAAGTGGGTGCATCATCAGGATTCAATATCATAAACATAGAGTAAGTAGATAAAATTATAAGTTACCATATATTTTTACTCCCATAATTATTCATAGGTCAATAATAAATATCAAGTTAGTATCAACCAATGATACTGATGTAGATATATGAAATTAACCTAATGTAGATAGAGAATCAGTTATAGAATTGAAGGAACTACATGCATACTTTATCCTTATTTTCACTTGCATAATATAGTAATATTTAAATATTCAACCAAAAATCTAAGTATAGTTATATCTTTGGTATTTTATATATTTAACATATGCCAATTTTCAAATTAGAATAATCAATCTTAGTCTTTTACATTCAGATGTATGCTTGAATGTCATACCTTAATATTCGAATTAAATTTCAAAGTTATATATTTTTTATATCAATATTACCCATTAGTAAAAATTAGGTTAAAATAGAAATAATTTATCTAATATAGATTAATTATATTGATTTTATCCCACTCTATATAGATAATTGATGTATAAATTGATATTTTAACTAATACTCAACCAATTATCACATATGTAGTGAGTTTGGTATCTAGATTCATGTCATAACCTAAACATATAAATTGGGGTGTAACAAAGGGGATTATTAGGTATTTAGTGGGATATTTAATTATGGACTCAAATTTTAGCATTAAGAGGAAAATAGATTGATAGGACAAATAGATTTAGATTGGGTTGGTTCCAAAGATGATCAAAAGTTTACTTCTAGTTATACCTTTAGTTTTGGTTTTGTAGTCTTTTCTTGAAATACCAAGAAATAGTCATATGTACATATTTTCATAATAGAGGAAAATTTCAAAGATACAACATTAACAACTTTAAATATAATATGGTTGAGTTGATTGATAGAATATTTGCATCATTTTAAGAATAGACCTATTGTCATTTGAAAAATGCAACATGGATGATCTATTGTGTACGTAGTTTTGTGGTGGGGTGTAAAGTGTGAATACCTTATATAGGGAGCAAAAGTGTTTATCACTAGGCATGAAAGTGTTATCATTAAACTATGTGTGTGGAGCATCATTTATCTTGTCACAAAGATGGGAACATACCAAAGGTGTTATCCCCTTGCACTCTTTGGGATGAGCCTCTAGAGTAGGTTGAATTCATTCTATTATAAGTACATCATCTTAAGACTAGTTCACAAACCTACAAAGAGAAAAAATGAAATATAAAACTAGTGTTACACCTAAATCTTTAAAGTAAAATGGAAGTATAAGGTAAAAGAGTGATAAAATAAACAAAGGGTGATGCACTAAGAATAAATCGAACACTCCTACTACTATGGACACACTATAAATTCTTAAGAACAAGATGTTATCACATATAATCCACTAGGGACACTCTAAATGTATAAGTATTTCACATAGAGGTGAGGAAATGCAATGAAACACTAAGAAGGATGACAAATTATCCATAGACAATGTCTACATAGACCCAAATGTGCACATGATATGACTTGAAAGTGAGTTATAAGTTCCAAATCGAGGTCCTAAGAATGGAAAGTGATGAGAGGGGAGAACATTACTGATATAAAAAGATAAACAAACACAAATAGCACACAGAGTGTAATAAGAATAGAGGGAGGTAAACTTAATTCTCATGCAAGTTTTAGCCAACATAAATGACCTTGAAATAAATTTTTTGGTAGCATGAGGTTGCTAAAATGTGTCAACCCTTTTTATTATGAATAAAATGGATTTTATAATGGATCAATCCCTTTATAATTAAGGCACCACTTAGGGTGGCAAATACAATTTTTGAATTCTATTATGGCATTGTGTCCATGCTTCTTAAATTCTATTTTGTGATTTAAATATAGGAATTGGTGGTAGGATTACTTTGGATCCATGTGTGTGTCTAAGAGTGAAATATTACTAAAAATGTTAGAGGGGTGGTGTATGATCATGTTTTGATGTCTGACAGTCACTTATGCATTTATTTATTTTGAAAAAGACTCAAAGACCACTCAACTACTTTTCCAACTACCTCTTTATACTTCACCACTGCTTATCAATCACTTCATAGGTCTCCCTTGAAATACCATGTAATTTCTATGCATTTGATGGGAATCATTACCTTGTGCTTTTTTGGGACATCTGTGCACTAATGGTTGCATAGTTAGACTATGTAATGAGCCATGAGTAGGTGAAGGTCATAGATACAAAATTCCTCTACAAGGATCTATGAATTTTTACCCTTCTATGCTAAGTCCCCCTTAAATAGTCTTCTCACATATTTTATTTAAACCTAGGGTTTACATTAGTCTATGAAATAACATGTACACAACAAGATTTATGGTCTATGAGTTATGAGAGAATAGAAGTGAAACTCTGTGATTTGGTGTGAGACTTAATCATAAAGGCATAGGGACCTTTTTGAATAGGAATGTGCACAAAGATGGAAGATCCTAGCACTTCTTACAATTTTTAACTACTCCTTATACACCTCTATTTAATCTATCTAAATACTTGGGGCTTTACATCCTTTAATTTGTGTACCATATTAGCTTGCGAGATGGAGGATATCTTCATGATGCACACATATGTAACTCCTAATAAACATGAATCAACACTTAGTCAATGCATAGATCTACACTGACTACTTTTAGGCACATGTATGGACATGAGGCATCTACACATAGCTTACTTTAAATAAATTAACACTTAGCAGATGAAAAACATTTTATAATATCCTTGTGAGCTTTGTGCAAACTAGGGGTGACTTAGAAATTCAAAACTTCTATAAACCTATATGAGATGCTTCCCAACTAAGATGGAATCTATAATCCTTGTAAGTAATCCATTAGGCATAAAGTCTTTAAAATTGTAACCTATTTGGTCTATACTTAAATAAACTAAATTGAGTCCTACCCATAAAAAAGAAAAGGGATAAGAAAAAGAAACAAATGTATGAGACACACTTAGAGGAAAGTAAAAATAAATTATGACTATATAATGTGCCCACAAGAAATTAAGGAAATACAATTCAAACTAATTTAATCTATTATATATAACCTATAAATATGAGACTTCATCCTCCTAAGTCAAAATAGAAACCTCTTATATCCTTTGCATTATGTTCCATCCTATTTTTGATATGTGATAGGTTTAGGAAAGAGAGCATATGCTTTTTGACAAGGAGGTGTACCTTGGTTAATTCTAAAGAGTTCTCAAAGAATCTAGTTTGCCCAAGATCCATTTCAATGAATGAATCTATCAAGCTGCACATAATATTTCCTCTTGGATGGTTGATGTCTTTGAAGTTGAGCCAATCCCTCCTAAACTTGATGCACCAATTATTATCTCCTATTCTTCACTTGATGCACCCTCCTCTTCATTTGAGAAGATTTAATTTTCACTCCAAACAATTGGTCCTTATATGAATAAGGAGATGGTGGGATGGTAGAAGGTTTTAGATGGCATAGAAGGAGGTTTTACAAGGTTGGGCATTGTGAAGCTGGGGAGCATGGCCTAAGAAGGCTATCAGGACTGTGCTTGGGGTCTTTTTGGAGGTATAGATATAGTCTCTTTCAAGGAAGATGGGATTATAAAACTTAAAACCTTGAAATCATGGGATTTAATTGAAATCATAAAGGATTTGTCTTGCTTAAAGCTAGGGACCTTGATCAAAAAAGTTTCCTACCTCATAATATGGGCTATGAGCACATGGGGAGATCACTTGAAGTTAAGAAAGGGAGGAGCGGAGGTGGTTTTTTTTTAATTCAATTCCTTACATCTATGTAATTAATTGATGGATTTTATCTTCTTTAGTTTTGATCTATCTAGTTAAGCATTCTTCTTCATATCTTTACTATTCTATCACCTCTCACTATCATGTGTAAGCTTGATGCATAATTTCTTCATTATACCTACTATACCTATTATCTCTTTCATTCTCCCTTAGTTATCTCTATAAATATAGACATATATCATTGGTGCTCTTTTAGGGTTGATTAGGAGGGTAGTAATACAAATTGGGATCAATGTAGCCTTCTTGAAGTTGTTTGTAGGTGTGAATAAGCTAACAATAAAGATGAACTAGGGTGGGAGGGGGTAAACATTATGATAAGGGTAATAACCTATTTCTATGAGCCAAACTAGGGGAAACTATGGGCACTCTCATGAGTTTCATATAAGAAATGGGAAGGTGTGATAGTAGCATTTTCATGGAATGGGAGTGAAAATACATATTTTTAATTACTTAAACTAGTAGATATGATCTTAAGATTCACCACAATGTTAAAGAAACTTCCTTAGGTTGCAATATGCACTGAAGAACCCACAAAAATCCTTTAATGGCTGATGTAGAGATCATGCAATTGAGTCCCATCGGGCATGACATAAATTTTTGTCATTATAAATGTGCACCCATGGATGATCTATTATACAATTGGTTTTGTGATGGGGCATAAAGTGTGAATACCTTACACAGGGTAAAAAAGTGTTTGACACTAGACATGGATGTTTTATCCCCCACCTACATTCATGGAGCATTGGTTGTCTCATTATAATTATGGGAATGTCCCAAAGGTGTGGGACCCTTGTGATCCTTGGCATGAACCTCTAGATTAGGTAAAATTACTTTTATTTTAAGCACATTAGTTTAAGACTAGTGCACAGACTTAAAAAGAGCATAAAGGAAATACACAACTAGTGTTAAACCCAAATATTTAAGGGAAAAGGAAGGGAGGAGGTAAGAGAGTGATATAATCAACAAAGGGTGATACAACAATAATAGAGTGAGTGCTCCTACTATCATGCACACCCTACAAATACTTAAGAATAAGACATTATCTTAAAAAATCCACTAGGGTCACTCTAAATGCATAAATATTTTGCATAGATGCATGCTAATGTAGTGAAATATTGAGAAGGATGACAAATTATCCAAAGACAATGTCTACACAGACCTGAATGTGCATAGGATATGACCTACAAGTGAGTTTCAAGTTACACATGAAGGTGTTGGGAATGGATAATGATGAGAGGGGTAAACATTACTCATAGATAAAGATCAAAAAACACAAATAACACATATTGTGTAAGAAGAATAGAGGGAGGTGAACTAAATTATCATTGACATGTAAGGTTTAGCCAATATAAGTGATCTTGGAGGGTAAATTTTGGTAGCATGAGGGTGCCAAAAATGTGTCGACCCTTTTTACAATGAATAATAAGGTTTTTATAATGGATCAATCCCTTTACAATTAATGTGCCACTTAGGGTGGTAGATATAATTTTTTAATTATATTTTGGCACCATGCCCATACTTCTTGAATTTTATCTAGTGATTCAAGTCTGGGAATTAGTGGTAGGATTCCTATGGATCCACGTGTGTGTCTGAGAGTGAAATATTCTTAGAAAAGTCAGAGGGGTTATGTGTGATCATATTTTGATGTCTAACATCCACTTCTACATTTAAATATTTTTAAAATGCCTCAAACACTATTCAATTGCTTTTCCAACTACCTCTTTATAATTTATTTCCACCTATCAATCACTGCATGGGTCTTCCTTAAGCTACCATGTCATTATTTCACATCTAATGGGGATCATTACCTTGTGCCTTTTGGGGACACTTAGGGATACATAGACTATATAGTGAGCCATAGGATATTTAATTCCTCTGAAATATTTCATTTTTAGAGTAGAGTTGTGAATTTTTTATTATACAAAGAGCTATAAATACTCCTTTTTTAGTGTAAGAATTGTAAGTTTTGTATAACATCTCTTTTATTGTTAATTTGAAGCTTTATTTGGTGTTGTGATTTATATATCACTTTGTGAATCTTGTTCAATTCTTCCATTATTGTATTTTATTTTATATGGATAAGAGAGTGGAATAATTAACCTAGAAATATTTTATTTGGTGTTTTTTTATGGTGGGGGAACAATAGTTATTGTGAGATGGTGAATTTCCTATGTTTAAATCTTTTGGAAGTGAAAATGTTATTTGAGTACATAAGAAGTGTATTAAAAAATTTATGATTTATTTTATCTTAGTGATTTTGATTTTTGATTGTAATTCAATAAATAGTGTATGAGTGAATGATATAATGAAAATTTATTAACACAATAGAGCTAATTAAAATGTTTTCTAGAAATGTCCATACAAAAATAACAATGGTTCAAGTTTATTATGACCATGTGCCAATTTTAAATTTATCAGCTTAGCAATATGAATAAAAAATTATAAACAAAGTGGATTCACTAATCAAAGATATTAACACATATTAATTCCTCACAAATATAAAATGGTCTATTGTAAAGAATGAAAAGACCCATGAAGTGAATACTTTAAACATAGTTCTTAATTATGTAAATGTGTAGAAAATAGAGGCCGAGGTCATATGAAAATAATTAGGAATAGCCTAAAATTATCAAGAGAATATATATTTTACTTCTTACATATAAATAATAAAGGCTCAAGTCTATGCCAATAAGATAAAAATAAATACACAAATTATGACCAAACATTGCAAAATAGTGAAGCTCCTTTTCATTAAAATCTAAATCTATTTTGGTCTCTTTCTAAAAAGTGGTATCCTTTTATAAATATGTATTATAATATATCAAATTGTATGTGATCCTACCCACCATTCCACCCACCCTCGATCACACTACATCAAAAATAGGCTCATCCACTTTGTTGTCATATGTAACCATCATATTTTCCATTCTAAGTAGTGGTGTCTCTCTTAATTTTTTGGGAATATTTGAGACTCCTCCATATAAAAATGGTCAAGGTATACATTTTTTGTATCCAAAACTATAAATTTTCATGCTCACATTAAAATATCTCAGTAATACCCTTGAATCAAGCATGACACTATAAAATGACTTAGATATGGCATTAAACTACATATTTATGCCAAATCAAATGTTCTTTGTTAGGTTTTCAGATGATTTAAACCTCCTATATCTCATCTATTGAACATTGATATTGGGTGCTCTGACCCTCCTTATATCTCCTCATAGATACTATCATCCATCTAGTTACATATGGAATATCTTTATCCCATCCATCCAAAGATAAACCAACTAGCCTCATAATGATAAAATTCTCATAAACCCAAACCTATAGTAGAGTCACCACCATTGAACCACCACCATGTCCTCAAAATTTAATTTTTATAGGTCCATGTAAAAATGGTCTAACATCAAGCATATAAAATATGATGCTCCTCTACACTAGTAATATCTTTGGCCACAAATGAAGATAATAATATTATTATGTAATTATGTAACTATGGCTCATTATCCATTTTAATATTATTAATATAAGTATAATAATGCCTCTATGATGTCCTATATAAAAGCCACCAATGTAATATTTATGAGTTACTACATAAATATCATATATGATGTCTTCCATGGACACAATTATCCATATAGTCATGATCCTTAAAAAATTCCATACATCCTCCAAGGCCAAAATAACCTCTCTCACTAGTTTATAGAACATGCATGTGTTACTATCCCACTTCTCTTCCAAATTTTTCAATAGAGGTTTATCATATGATGTAGTATATAAGTGGATAGAATGGCCCATGACAATGGGCTCCACATTCTCCTAGTCCTCTAGACTCAACCAAAGAGAAAAAAATCACCTCTATCACTCTCATTTAAATATAATTAATGATATTTATGCCATTCTACATCATAAAAAACAAAATTTGGAAGTTGATGATGATATAAGCAAAATAAATGTGAATTATCAGTATATATTATAAAATTCTGATTAGGATAAAAATCAGATTTAAACTTTACAAAATTAAACAATATTTTACAAAAAATAAAATATTTTATGTCAACATCAAAGTACATTTTACCAAAATCAAACTTAGAATATCAAAATAAAAATATAGCCTACTAAAATTGAACACAACATACCAAAACTGAACCTACCACTTTCTATCTCAAAACAATTTTTTTTCAATTTAAAATAAAAATAAAAAATGACTTAAAATAAAATTGAAAAAGTTTCAACACCCACTAGATATATTGACATGTTATATATTAGGGGCTCACGTACATTGTCCAATCACTAGGTAACTATTCCTCATCATGATATATTTTTTTCCATAGCTCCAATTGTGCATGCACAAATGAACAAATCATTTTTATTTTTGGATTGAATTATAATTTACATATTAAATAATTTATATAAATTCATTACCCTATGATACCTCATTTTGAAGGTTAATAATAAAATGTCATAATAATTTGTGCATTTAGTTTGTGCCACACAAGTTTCTAATGTGCTTCTATATATATGCGACTAGAATATTTTCCCATTTTTACATCATTTCAAATATTCAATTAATTAGTTGTGTGATACATATTTATTGATAAATTTTATCTCAATGGGGAATTATATTTAATCTTATATGATTCTTAACCAAGCCATAATGGGGTACATCATTTGTATGACTATATCAATCATAGTTTGTATATGATTAGGGCATGTTATTAGGATGACTGAATGGTTATATAACACTTACAAGGGTAAATATATACCCATATATACATTTGTAGATAATAAAGATAAATATTTATAACAAATTAGTTTTGAACATTTGAAAATATCATAGGGCTCTACCCTTTAGTTCTAGACCTCCATACCATCAAAAAGATCACATTTGCCATTTTAATGTGCCTAAATGCTTATCTATTAGCCTGATCCATGTCATTATGATGAACTAGGTCCCTTGAACTACACACAAATCTTAAAACTTAATAAACACCATTAACTATTAGTTTCACATCCATACTTGTTTTTTAGCCTTCTAGACACTACTACCCATAGAAGGACACTATCACCGATGGTAGTGTTTAGATCCTTATCTAGTGTCCAGTTTCTAAAAGTAATCTAAATTAAAAATGTTTCAAAATCTATGGGTTGTCATATTTATCTTATTAAATCCTAAAATGAGATATTTTCAAAAAGTGTGGTATACATACAAGTATAAGTCTTCTCATTATTCATCTAGAAAATACCAAGTAAACACCTACTTAAGTTAAATCAATCAACTAAAAAAGCTCTCTATTCTACCCTATTCATCCTTATTTTCATATCAAGAAAATGATAAGTCATATCAAATTTTCAAATCATTCAAATAATAGTGCATGAGTGATATTTTATAAATTATAAGATATATCACTATATGCATATTCATATCATATAGTGCACACACTTTCCCACACATATGGGAGAACTACATAAATATGAGCCCATCCTTGAAGTATTGTCTATGTAACCCATCGATAGAGGATTATTTAGGATAGTTAAACATGCTGATCCCACTAACCCATTTTTCAATAAAATCATTTTGAAGGTGAAGAAGGGTGAAGATATAGGGTTTGATTAATAGATAAAAAGTGATAACATGTATCCTAGATCTAAACACATCAATATAAATGTGATAAAAAACATAGAATAATGAATTTTGTTTAATACATATCTATTCATTATTATGTACTAGACACCTATGTCATAATTAGATAATAATATCAATGGTAGTGTCCAGATTTGATGGTAGTGTCTATGACCACATAAGTGAAATTTCCATAATGTGATGACTGATCCAAAATATTGATCCTGCATACTTTATACTTGTTTCTAGTATAGATATGATTGCACATAGTAAATCAATTACCATTGTTTCTTATTTATTTTAATATATTTCAATAGATGTAATTTACTATTTTTATCAATCTTAGTTTTATAAATTTAAAATATTATTTATCTAAGTTTTATATTAATTGGCCTACTATAGCTTAGTTTATCACCCTTATGCTTAAACTATTTATATATTCTTAACCATATCCCCATATCCCCATATTCTAAATTTAGGATTAAATATTTGGTGAACCCAACCTGTAAGTCTTCATTTGAGAACCTAGCTTGATATAGGGTTTCTAACCTCTTAAGTTTTCAACTTTTTGTGATTGATTTTTAGATCTAAAACTTTACCCTAGGGGTTTGCACTCATCTAGTTATAAGGGTTTCATGTTCATAAACTTGAAATTTATTCTTCCTTTGTTGGTGAATTTATGACTCCTAAAAACCTCATTTTAATATTATTTAAATGTTTTTCTACTCAAGTTGGTATACATGAAAATCTCCTTTTGTTTTCCCAAATTCTACATGGATTTTTCTTTTTTTACAATTTACTATTTTTAGTAACTATTGACATACAAGGTGAATGGTGTACCTATTTCATAATTAATTTTTTATTTTATTCAAAATTAATATTTTTTTCAAAACCCTCTTTCAAATATATAAAATTAATTCTTGATTTAGTGTGATTGTTGATTTTTTATTGTAAATACTCGAGGGTCTTGCTTGTGAAATAGTCCACATTGTTTGGCCTATTTCTAATTCATGATGGCTCAATTTTAAAATTACTCAAATATTTTTCATCTTCATATTTATATAATCATACACCACTTTTCATTTTTTAAAATTCTCTACAAAATTTTCAAATTATTCAATTTACTATTTTTAGTACATTTCAAGATATAAGGTGAAAGGGATACCTATTTTTCCTTTATTTTTTGGGTTTTGCATATTTTATGAAAAAAGTCTTAGATTTAAAAAATACCTAAAAAGTATTCTAAAATTTATATATCTTTATTGTGCAAAACTTAACTTACCTTAGGGTTTTTATCCTTCTAAGGTTTTAGATTGTAAAAAATATTCACTGTTGATTTTTTTCTCTCATGTTGGAATATTTTCTAGAATTTGTATGTCTCTTCTTTCCTATTCTCATATTAGTCTTTGGATCATTTAAAATGGATAAAAATTAACTTGTTCCTCTTCCTAACCCTAAGGAGGAGAGTGATAGCTACCATTCCTCTAAGTTGGTCCATGTTATGACTCTTTCAAGGGGTAAGGTGGCCCCGCTTATGGTTTCAAATGAAGGTAATAATAATGTACTTCCTTGAACCCCTCGACCTCTCACATCTCATTTAAATTATATGTGTATACACATTCATTTTGAATTACTTGGGATTTGTACTTATGAATCCCTAAAATATCAAAAAAATATTATGAGTAAATTAATAGAAGTGTTACAAAATCAAAATTAGTATTTCAGTTCATGGCTCACATCATTATAAAATCAAATTAATTACCTATATAATGTAAAGTATGATATTTTTAATCATGTTTATTTATCGAATTCATACCCAACAAGGTTTCATATCCAAATTAAAAGCTACAAAAAAAAACATATAAAACAAGTGATTCAAAAAGTGAAAAAAGGCTAATAAGAGTCTAAGTTAAATACTAAGATAAATTATTCAAAACAAAGTGATTAAAACACCTCCTTTACATCCTATAAGGAGATAAAAATATTATTGTGGATATCAAAGAATGCATGGACATCATACATATTATTGTTTTTCATTAAAGAACAAAATACAAAGTCTCAAAGATAGTGGGGATCCTATCATTGATACATTAACCAAGAAACCCACTCAAACTATGAGTACTTATCCTAAACCAAAAATTTAAAAAAAAAACAAATATAGTTACCAAAGGATAATTTAGGGAAAAAATAGTTGTAAATGAACAAATTAGAGCATGAAAAGATTCCAAAAAAACTAGACTAAAAAATGTTACAAAGTGATCAAGATGAAAAAGATACAAATTTAACTCTCAATAATGATACTCAACTTTCAAAAAAATATGGTTTTGGAAAACAATATTTACAACACTTTGGTTATCATGGTCAAGGATTTGGAAAAAAGTCACAAGGAATCACTCATCCTATCTCCACAACTGATCATAATGATCATTGAGGCTTGGGATATATTTGAAATAATAATACAAAACATTCAAAGAAGAATATTTATTTTTTTAATTAATAACAATAAATTAAAAATAAAATCATGTCCAAAGAAAATGCACAAATGGAAAAAGAAAATAAAAAGTTGGAACAAGAACGGGTACAAAAGGAACATTTGGAAAAAAAGTAATACATCAAAAAGATAATGTTACACATGTGACTTCATATGAATAATCACAAATGATTTCTAAAATCATAAAATAATTTAATATTTCATATATGGAAAGCAAGGTCAAAATATCATAGTTTACTAAACTTGTGAATTCAATATATCTTCCTGGAATTTCTTTACATCTCTAGGATATGGCATGGAGCATGTAAATAAATCTATTGCATACAATTTTTGTGTTGGATATATTAAATGGAATGTTAAAATATAATCCAATTCATACACTATTATATTTCATATTAGTCCATTTTTTTACTAAATATGATGCTAAACTCAAAAACCCATGGTTACTAGTATTAAAGGAAAATATTTCTAAAGCAAAGATATCAAATATAAACTTACCAAAAGAACATGATACACTTTATGATTATACTATGCACACTTATGGCACATTTCATTCAAGAAATTTTATTCATTTACCACTCCTTACATATTATCATCCTCATCTTGAGATCATTGGATAACTTATACAATTTCTATTAAGGTTCCAAAATTAGAATTAAATATTTAAAAAAATATAAAAAAATTCAAATAATTTAAAAAATACCCTAAATATTTAGCATTTCACATTATAACTAGATTTTTTCATATATTATTTACTTTATGTTATTATATATCATATCATTTCTATACATGCATATGTTTCATGGGTACTTGAGTGTGATATAATCATACATTAGACCTATGATATTTCAAGCATACAAATGTTGGACCTTTCCTCTTTTAGTGTGACATACTACATTAGGGGAATATTTATTCTATATGATAATGATTGACATAGGTTCTATTTTTTTATGATCATTTTCCATTATCTTATAGAGCTTATATATATTAGACATGCCTATACTCATGTTGTTATCTTACACAGTGTATTTGATATCTTATTCTACATGAAATTTAACTAACACATATATTTAGGGACTTGTATGATATGCTTATTTTGATTTCTCATGTTTCATATATATTTCACTTTATTTAGCATATTACATTACTTTATTTTATCTCACTTATGGAACACTTGAATATTTTCGTTACTTATTGGCCCTTATGCCATTATATGTTGAATGGACATTTGAATATGTCATTCTATGTTGATTGGAAATTTTAATACGTCATCCCTTTTGAATATGTGTAATTTGAAAATTCCCTTTTTATGAGGTATCATTTAACCCTTGATTTGAGTTAAATTGAGTGCTCTTGTGTGTGTGTTTGATTATTTTCTAAGCTTATACTGATGCTCTATATAAATTATCATGATCTATATCATGGATATTAGGACTTGATATGATCACATAATATGAGATTAATGGATATATACAATTTGAAATTTTATCCCTATATGATACATGATTCATACATAAATTATAAAAAAACCCAGATTTTATTTCCCTCACCACAAGGGGGACATATCTGTGGGGGCATGTTACAGAAGCATGACCTCCACATTTTCATACTTCATAGATTGTAATGGGGGAATCTCATAAAGGATTTATATAAAAATTACACACTTATTATCTTTATGTTTCATTGGGGGCATGTCATAAATGCATGACCTCCACACTTACATAAAATCTAGTTCATTTTCATGATTCAGATATACACTTGGGTTAAAATCTTATACATTGAACTAGTTTTATGTATATTTGATTTTTTAATATTTATAACATATAATCCATCTCAATAATATTAGAGGTGAATATGCCATGATATTTCACCAAAAATTTCAAATTTGATCATTTATACTACTCACTAGGACATATTGATTACACCAAGATGTATTATTATCAAGCCTTTTTTATTGTAATATTTGGTTCATTTTATAGGTTTAAGTAATTCAATAATTTAACCTCAACATATTTATAGGTTGGAGTGATGAAATCATCCAATCTCACCAAATTTATAGGATGAGTTGATTAAATCACTCACCCTCACCAAATTACATATGCACACTTGAGCTATGCGATCGAGATATAATGATCTTAGTGGTCATATCATAAATAATACTTACACCATATTAGGGGAATAGAGCCTTATAATATCCCTCTTTAAATCTCAAATGTTCAAGTTTGAACCCTTTCCATCTCCAATGTTTCATAAGGAAGCATCTTTACCAAGGCATAACATCAAGAGGCAACATGGTTTCATTGAAACATAGGTGTACTCATTCCTTACTCTCTTTATTTTCAAAAATTTCATTTATTTTGAATTTCATATTATATGCACTAATTTATATTGTAACGTGTTCATGGTTATAGGTCATACACTAGAAAATTACTCAATGTGGGCAAAGGAAAAGTCAAGGTGTGTGATTTAACTATTTTGGGAATATTGGAGTTTTATTCCTAATTTAGTTATAGGTCTAGAACAATAAATCAGTAAATAATATTATAATAATTATAGTACTAATTTGTATAATTGATTTTATTTTCATAGCTTTTTAAAAATAACAATGAAAGAGGAGAAATGTAACTTAGCTTAAAACTGAGTTAATACAATTAAGACAAAGGTTGATACTAACTAAGAACGACTGGGATAGTGTCATGAACATGGATCTAGATTTAATTTAGTGAAGGGATAAAAGCACAAAAAAAGGACACTTTGAGGTCTGGTGCTATAGTATAATTCCTACCATGACTGTCCAAATTAGTCACATAGATCTAAGTTTTTTGGGTTTTATCTGCTATCCCTGTGTGAGCCTTCCTATGAAATTTTGGATCCTAAATGTTGATGGAGATATTGTAGAGATAATTTAATATCTAACCATAGACCATAATACTTAAATAAAACTTGAGAAATAGGGGGGGTAGTATGTGTAAGATGCACTAAACATGTATCCACACCCCTTTATATGGGCACGCTACCTACATACCAATACTTTGAAGAGGGATCAAGCCATATGTAGTTCTCCCACTTGATGTGCTTTGTGAAATAGTTTTATACAGATGAAAAAATGCTAAACTGAGAGTGATTAAGGTGGATAGAGACTAGTGTGAGGGTTTTAATATACTAGTAGTTATATTGGATGGTTGTATGCAAAGAATAGGGAAATTTGCCTTAGTGGTATTGATTGTCTTCTTGCTCAATTTTGTAATATTTATCAACCCATTATAAATGAAATTTTAATGGGATTTTATAGATATCTATTATTCATGGGTTAAATGTATTCATTCTTGGTTGACATAGTGAAGAAGATGAATTAGAAGTAAATAGTCATCTAGGCTCAAAATGTGATTGGATAGGAGAACTAGAAATGGGACACCCTAGGGTCCAACACTATAGTCCAACCCCAACACTCTTATCCTATAGGATCAAGACCTAGGGGATGGAAATAGCATGGAAAACATAGCCTGATTGAGATGGAATCAAGTCTTAAAAGTCTATAGATGATTAGGAATAAGAAAAAATGTGTCTAGAAGGGTCATGAGAGCATGAAAGAGGGACCTATGGGTTGGGTTTCATAAACCTCACTCAAACTACCAATTTTGACATTTTATATGACTACATTTACCCCCTCCTTTATTTTAGTGATGTAGCAAAGAGAAATATGAGGAAAAAGGAAAAGTAGAAAGCATACCATAACTTACCTGTAAGGGTGAAGCCCATGAAGCTATGTGATGTTGGGTGTGCATAAAGAGAGCACATTATGAATTGTAAATATATAAGAGAAAAAAAGAGTAGATCAGTTCTTAATAGATATATATATATATATATATATATATATATATATATATATATATATATATATATATATATATATATTAAGAATGTATAAAAGTTGGGTAAGAGAGAGAGGAAGAAAAAGGAATGAATATATCTCATTGAGTATGTAGACTAATACAAAATTAGTTATATTGCTAAGTGATGTTGAGTGATGCTAGATATGTGGTATACCAAGAGTAATATCATGAATAGAGATAAGTGCTCAATTCCTCAAGAGTGGATCAAGAATGCAAAGATTGTCCCTTTGGTTCCATCATTACTTACTAAGTGAAGCTATGTGATCATGCATGTGTTGATCGATGTTTGGACTTTGGGTCTAATCCCTTTGATTATAAAGGTTATATAGATATTTGTCTCCATCATTTCCAAATAAGTGAAGTTATAAATTGATACAAATATGAATGTGTGTTGTATGAGATGGATCCTAAAACCCATGACTACTCTGAAATATGACAATGTGGCATGGGTAGTTGAATGTGTACTAGAAACTAGGCCAATCTTGGCCACTATGAAAGGTGGAGATTAGGATTGTATGAAAGCCACTCTAAAACTAGTAGTTAGGCTTATGTGGAAGCCACTCAAGAATGATGCTAACCACTTATAGATGTAATAAGGCACATAAATATTGATAATGCCTATTTAATATACTAAACTCAAAAAGAAAAGAATTCAAATGTGTCATGCACTTTCCCCCAATCACTGGTGTCTATAACATGGATTATGATCTAAAATTTATATCAATTTCTTAATCTAAAACTAGAAGTGAGATCCATCATGTTGTGTATGATTCCCCCTATATCTAGATTCTTTGAAAAAATTGTACTAAAATTGTTGAATCTGAACTAATCCATATGTGATAAAACTATAGCTAAGCTGACCTATCTACCTATTTCTAAAAAATTTAGGTTTTTTGTTGTTTGGATAGGAGCACTAAAAATAAGACACCCTACTATCTATCACTATTATCCATGTCAATTTCTATTGTCCTTTGTTAAATATAATGAGTGTTATATAATCATCACTATTTTTTTTGTTTATTCTACCTAGTTTGACCTCTTATTGTTATTCTAAGTCTTTTGAAAACTTATTTTTGACTAGTAGGAGCTTTGATCTCAATGAAAAAACCCCTATTTCTTTCCCCCTCTTTTGGGGGTAAAAATAAAGACCCTACAATGACTACCCTCAAAAGAAAGAGACCTACAAGTGTGTTATACTACAAAATACATGATATAGTAATGATAATTGAATATATGTCTCAAGATATAGCATAGTTTGTATTAGATATTGTTAGATCAATAGGGGTATGCCTAGATAGATATAACAATGTAATAACATGTGCAATGTACTAAATTGAAACTAAATATGTTATTTGTTATTTTTTAAGGAGGGATGGAGCATGATATCCATCATGGCATCCAATAAATCAATATAATGCATGATGTGGATCATGTCATTGAAAATAATTGAGAAGCAAACAAGTAACAAGCACACAAGGCAATAATTAAGCAACATATAATGGTGTCAAAGGGGCCAAAAAAATAAGGTACATGGACACATGTCACTCAAACTAGAAATTAAGAATATAAAGCATATATAAATGCCACATATGCATACAACTAAAACAAGCAAGGTTGGCACAAGGGCCATAGGCATATAGAATATCACAAGAAAAGGACATTGGAAAATTTCCTAAGGCACACACAAGAATAGAAGAAAAGTACATTGGAAAATGTCCTAATGAACATACATGAGACAAAATAGGAATTTATAAATGCAATCACATCTATCTATGCAAAGCAAGGAAGGAAAACATGTAATATACTAAAAATACGATCACATCTAACTAATAAAAATAAGAAGTGAAATTATGCAAGATATGGAGTACAAGACTAGGTATATGCTAAGAAATACACAAGTGATATATATTAGTGAGTGTCAATAGAGTAATTTACTTAAAATAATAAGTAATATAAATCAACATGATAACTAGAGTGTGTGGTAAAGGAATGACATAACCTGAATGGTGTAATCATATAGAAGATGCCCCTAATGGGTAGATATATCGATATGTGTCTCAAATGTATGAAGTAGGATGTCCCCTCAATAAGTAAAGTGAAGCAATCAAGGATCTGGAAGTCACTGCACACACTCAAAGGAGATCAAGTGAAGCATGGTAATGTAGATAAATCAACAAATAATAGTATCGAATATCAAAATGTAAGTCTAGCATGGTAGTATAAATGTAAAGCATGGAAAATTCATACAATCAAAATGTTTTTGAATGTTTTTGTATTTTTGATATATGTAAATGTTTTTCAATTTTGAATATTTGAATGTTTCTGTATTTTTGATATATTTGAATGTTTTTATATTTTTGATATATTTGAATGATTTTAGATTTTAAATATTTGAATATTGAATTAAGATATGTACAATCAATCATGAGAAGACTATGTATAAGAAATACTGAGAAATTATGTACAAGTAAGCAAAAAAGAAACTATGTATAAGTAAGGATAAGGAGAGATGATACTAATTGATGAGTCTCATGGGAGACTCCCTATCATGGTGTCCTATATCAATGAGAGGGATTGTGCATGATCATGAATCACGATGGAAGGGTTGAGACTATGGCTCTAAAAGTTGTGTATGCTATAAATGTTCTAAAATCTCTATAGTGAAAACCAACTATGGGGTCCCCCTATACATATAATAAGTAGATGAAACTATAGGGCTCTTAGGGACCCATCTAGTAGTAGGAGAAGCTCTCTAAACATGTGTTTTGTGTGTAGAGGTATGAAACCTTAACGATACTATCTTGGGTATGAACACTATAGCTAAAAACTATCTAGAGTCTTAAAACTATGGTTTCTATAAAAGAGGTATCTATGGAAGTGTATGAACTCTTTGTGCTGGTGAAGAAGGCCTCAATTATGTCTAAATCTAAAATGGAGGAAGAACTATAACTGGTGAAGGAGCTAAAACTGGTGGAAAAGCTAAAACTAATGACTACAAAGTAGACAATGGCTCTGAAGTGGAAAGTGGTAGCTCATATGGAACTCTAATAACTATAACAACCTAAATAACATGAATGAATTTCATGCATATGTGCACTATAGAAGGTATTATATGAATTTTCTAAATCTATGGTTGACTAAGCAACATATCAAAAACCCCTACACTAGGAATAATAGTAAATGGTGTGGCCACATGTGTTGGACCAACCTATAAAGGAAGTACAATCTCACCCAATGAGATCTATATGTGCCCATTTAATCCATTAATAATTGTGTCCATCAAGGTAATATTATACTCTAAATATCCCAAATGTTATAGTAATGTCATAGTGAACATGTTCATGCTAGATCTATTATTTATAAGAACAATATGAATATGATGATTATGAATGTAAGCTCTGATAAAGAATGCATGATAATCTATATCATCCTCAACTATCTTCTTCTTTGAGAAAGAGATCAAAGGTCTAACTAGAAATCTATAATTGTATACACCAATCATGTTTCTCAAAGAGTGTAACTCAACTAAAGGTTCCTGATATGTAGCTAGTCAAGGATGTGCATGATATGCATGGTAAACACCTGATGTATCCCCTATCTCTTATTTAGAATACTATGGGAAAGGATCTAAAAATATTTTCAAAGATTTGTCCTATGTTTGCTTTTCTTGAGGAGGCTCAACTAGAGTGCCAAGATCAATAACATTTCCATCTATCAAGTCCTATATATTATGTTTCAAACTAATGCATCTCTTTGTTGTGTGGCATGGTGACCTATGAAAATATCAAAATGCATTCTAATAATATCCTCTTGGAAGAGGCTTTATTGGATCAAATTCTTAAATAGGAGGGAGAGATATGATATTACATTCCAAAAGTTTTTATAAAACTCTAGCTAGAGATACTGGTAGATTAGAAAAAGTTTGCTAAAGAGGTATAGATAAAACCACTCACTGAAGGAGCTCTAAAACTACATTAACTATTGGTTAATTTTGGATTTTTCTATCATTAACCTTTACTTTGTATGGGACTTTACTGTTACTCTTATTTTTTATTTATGATATAATTATGTACTTGAGTTTGCCCATTGAAATTAATTTGACTTCCCTTTCCTTTAGTGTATGACATAACTCAATGAAGGAAGAGGACCTTTTGAACATTATTGACTCATGCAAAGTGAGCATAAGACTCTATTTGAAGAGATCTTATAACTCTTGATTAGCCATGGGGATAGTCATCTTAGCCAAGATAGTCTTATATCAAAGAACATAATCTATGAGATGCTTATTTGACCTTTTTTTCTAGGGTGCAACTTGGGCATAAGAAACCTTATCACCAATGTTAATGCTGAAATGATCTAGGAACATGTTTGCTAAAGGATTAAATGCATTGACTGACTAATTTTGGTAGACTATAGAACCAGTGTAAAGCATAATCCTTTAGACTTCATGGAAATATCTTGGTTAGTAACCAGTCATTTAGCATATAGTCTAAGCATGTTGCATGAAAATCTCTCAAGTGTGACTCTAGATCACCCTTTCCATCATATAGAGTGAGTTTCGGTTGAACAAAACCTAGTGGTAAAAGTGTATAAGAAATATGACATGCCAATGGTTTATTAATTATAGAAAATGAATCTAAGTCTTGTGTAGGTCTAGAGGCACCTTGCTCAAGATGTAACACCTTGGATTGAAGAGATTTTATGTCTTGCACAAGGGTAGCCACATTGGGAAACAAAGATGTACTAGCTATAACTGGTGGTGCCTTGTAGAAACGTTGGGTTGTTATAGGGGTTGTTGAGACATAGTTACCCCCATAGTTTTATTTTCAACTAGTTTCTTTGTGGTTTGAGAGGATTGACCATTGTTTACTTTTTGTTTTTCTTCTTGTATTATTTTAAGCATATCATCTTACATGTCAAGGTGTTTAGTTAAGAGTTATTGAAGTTCCCTTTTATCAATTTCATCAAAACCAGTGTATTGGGCCATTGTTAAAGTATAAAAACAAATAAAAATTTGATTAAATTTTTTGTAATAAGCAAAGTGATATGGAAGGAAAGTATTGAATATAGGAAATATAAAGTCTTAAAAACAATAAATTAGAGAATGCATAAAAATGATACGAAGCTCACAAACATGTAAGGTGATACCTAAAAATAAATGGGACCTAATATATGCAACTATGGTTTTGAAAAATTATATTTTGTTCAAAATTACTAAGGAATTTTAAAAATTAATGTAAATTTCTGATTTGAACATGTAGGTAAAAAATAGAAAAAATATTAGAAAAATCTTTATTTAAAGGGACCTAGTATATGCAACTAGGGTTTGGAATAATTTTTTTTTTATTAAAATTACTATGGAATTTTAAAAATAAATATGAATTTATAATTTAAATATGTAGGTAAAAAATTAGAAAAATATTTCTAAAATTAGCAAGAAATTTTCTTGAGTGTCTCTAGGGTTTTTGTGTGCAAAAGGACCTAGTATATTCAACTAGGGTTTGAATGAAATTATTTTTAAAATTAATAAGGTAAATTTAAAAATTTAAATGTAAATTTATTATTTAAATATTAAATAAAAAATAAAAAAATATTGGAAAAATTAGCAAGGAATTTACCCTAGTGTTTCTAGGGTTTTTATGCACAAATGAAGTAAGTTAGGTTCACCAAATGATTTAACTACTTTGGGAATATTAGAGTTTTATTCCTAACTTAGTTAAGGGTCTAGAACAATAAATTAGTAAATAATATTGAAATAATTGCAATACTAATTTGTATAATTTATTTGATTTTTGTAGCTTTCTAAAAATAGCAATAAAAGAGGAAAAAAGTAACTTAACTTAAAACTGGGTTGATACAACTGAGACGAAGGCTGATATCGATTGTGAAAGACTGGGATAGTTTCATAAATCTAGATATATTTTTCATTTAATGAAAGTATTAGAGAACTAAAAATAAGACACTTTTGGGTTCAATTTTATAGTCTAGGTCCTTTTGTTATTGTCCAAACTGGTCACAAAGATCTAATTTTTTTGGGTTTTGTCCATTATTCTTGTGTGAGCCTGCTTGTGAAATTTTGGATCCCAAATGTTGATGAAAATCATTTTAGAGATAATTTAACCTATAACCCTAGACTATCATAGTTCTTGAATAAAATTTGAAAAAGAGAGGGAGGGTTAGTGTGTGTAAGATGTACTAAACATGTATCCACACCCCTTTATGTGGGCACGCTACCTACATACCAATACTCTGAAGAGAGATCAAGCCATATTTATATCTTCCATTTGATGTGATTTGTGTAATAGTGTTATGTGGATGCTAAAATGCCAAACTGAGAGTGCTTGAGGTAGCTAGGGATTGGTGTGAGGGTTTGAATATGCTTGTAGTTGTATTAGATGGCCATTATAGAGAATAAGGAAATTTACGTTAGTGGTCTTGATTGTATTCTTTTTTGATTTTATAATATTTTCTAACCCCTTATAAATGAACTTTGCATGGGATTTTGTAGATATTTATTGGTCATGGGTTAAATGTATTTGTGCTAGGCAGACACAATGAAAAAGAGGAATCAAAAGGAAATAGTCATCTGGACTCAAAATGTGATTGGATAGGAGTGAAAGAAATGGGATACCCTAGGGTGTAGTGTTCTATTCCAACCCTAACACTCTTTTCCTATAGGCTCAATACTTTGGGGGATGAAACTAGCATGGAAAATGTAGCTTGGGTTAGATGGAACTAGGTCTTAAAAGTCTACAGATGACTAGGAATAAGCAAAAAAGTGTCTAGGAGGGTCATGAGAGCACGCAAGAGGGACCTATGGGTTGGGTGTCACAAGCCACACTCAATCTATGAATTTTGACATTTTATATGACTAAAGTGGGTTATACACACTAATACACACATTTATTTATTTTAAAATAATAATTTTATCCTTATGCATTATTATATTAAAGGGAGAAAAATGTAGTTACTAAAATTGAATATTTATAGCATCACAGTCTTGTATTTTTGAAAAATATCAAGCAAGGCTCTACCCTTCATTTATATACCTCCAATTTATTGAAAGGATCACATTCACCATCTTAATATACTTAAATTATTGTCTCTTAATTTGATCCATAGCATTATGATGAACTAAGTCCCCTACACTATACATAAATCATAAGACTTGATAAACATCATTCACTATTAGTTTTAGATCCATACCTATTTTGAGCCTTTTGGATACTACTATCTATAGAGGGACACTACCACCAATGATAGTGTCCATATCTTTATCTAGTGTTTATTTTCCAAAAGTAATCCAAATTACAAATGTTTCAAAACATATTGGTTAGCCTATTTGTCTTATTGAAACCTACCATGATATATTTTTAAAATGTTTGCTATAAGTGTATAAGCCTTCTCATTGTTCATCTAAAAAATACCAAACAAACACATAATAAATCTAAATCAATCAAATACACAAGAACTTTATTATATCATATTCATCCCTATTTTCATATCAATAATAGGATCAACCATATTAAAGGTATAAATCATTAAAATAATAACCCATGAGTGATATTTTTTAAATTACAATCTATATCACTACATTCATCTTTATATAGTATTTTGCACCCTTGTGCACATAATTTACCATACATAAGGGAGAACTAAATAATTATGAGGCCCTCATTGGATTATTGTATGGGTAGATAATGCATATGGATAGAGGGGTCATTAGGGTAGCTTGAAACTAAGAGCCCACTAACCCATTTTTCATCAAACTCATTCCAAGGGTGAAGAAGGGTGAAGAGCTAGGGTTTTATCAATTTTTAAATAACAATATAATGTATCCCAAATATGAATACATAAAAATAAATAAATATAAAACCTATAACATCAAATTTGGTTATATTCACAAATAGTCATTATTTTATACTAGACACCTCCATCACATTCAAACACTAACATCGAAGGTAGTGTCTAGATCCAATAGTAGTGTACATATCCACAAAAGTTTAATTTCTAGAATCTGACAATTGATCCAAAATATTGATACATAATTTACATCTATTTCTAATCTAGATCTACCTGCACATAGTAAACCAAATAACTACCATTGTTTCTTATTTATTGTAATATCTTTCAATAGATGTACTTTACTATTTTTAGCAATCTCAATTATATAAATTCATAATATTATTCATCTAAGTTTTGTATTAATTAGCATACTATAGATTATTTTATCACCCTTGGTCTTGACCTATTTATATATTGTTAACCCTATCCACCCATTTTAAATTTAGGGTTAAACACCATCAAGACTATAAAATTTATATTGAAGCATGATATCATTGTGCTTTCATACCTCCATGTTTCTTAAACTAGAACACCCAATTAGTGACCCTTATATTGATTTCATTTAAACTCTCTTGAGTTGTATACACACTTTATGTGGACATCAAATTTATAAAAATCATGCTCTCCTTAGTTGCATATACATTTTGCAAATATTTAGTCCCATAGAAGTCATACTCTCTTTAATCATATATGTGTTAATTGATGATAATTATCTATATTTTACCAAAATAATTTATTATAGTCACCTAATTATAGTAGAAGTTTTATAATTGGAATGTTTTTGGTGTTTTTTTCCATATGGATCATTGGTTAAATTAGGGTCTTATTGGCTCTTTTTCATGTTTTTTTCCTTCTCTTTATTCTATGTGAGATCCCAAGTCCCTTATTTTTTTTTATCTTTTTGTTTATTTTTATTTTTCATGTAGCCTTTATACATTTATTTTATCTTCAACCTTTCCATTTATTTTTCTAGGTCTTAATTGATGATCTATAAATTATATCTAATATAGATGTAGATATGATTTAATAATTTTGGAAATATTAGGGTTTTATTCCTAATTTAGTTAAAGGGTCTAGATTGATAAATCAACAAATAATATGTAATAAATAAACTACTAATTTGTGAAATCTATTTTTAATTAGATATTTTTGAAAAATAGTAATAAGAGGGATAAAATAAGACCTAGCTTAAACTATGCTGATTCAACTGAGATAGGCTCTGATATTCACTATGCAATCCTAGGACACTATCACAAATAGGATTCTAGGTTTTGTTTTCTGATTGAATAGGAACATTGAAAGTGGATAGGAATGGCACTAGTGTTGTAGTCCTTGTCTAATGCTATTGTCCTAAGGATCTAATCTTTTTGGGTTTTGTTTGACAAGTCTGTGTGAGTCTATCTCTAAATTTAAAAATTCTCACTATTAGTAATTCTCCTTATAGAGCTAATTTTCTTCACTTTTATGACTTTGATGTACTTGAATAGAAATTTGGAAAATATGGAAAAGGGGTTAGTGTGTGTAATATACACTAGACGTGCTTCACACCCTATGTATGGGCATGCTACCTACATACCAATACTCCAAAAAGGGATCAAGCCATATGTAGTTCTCCCTTTGAAATTGCTTAGTGCAATTGTGATATGAGAATTCGAGAAATGCTAAATTAGGTATGCTTTAGGTGGCTAGGTACTAGTGCAAAGATTTAGATGTGTTTAGGACTATACTAGATGGTTGTATGTAGAGAATAGGGAACATTTCTTGAGTGGTTTCACTTGTGTTCTTGCTTGCTTGATAATATTTTCCAACTCCCTCCAAATGGTCTTTGAATGGGATTTTATAAGGATCTATTGGTCATAGATTGAATTTGATCATATTAATCCAATAAGGATAAAGATGGGAAACTAAAATAATTTGACTGTTGGGGCCAAAAATGAGTTTGGATAATAGTGATAAAAGTAGACATGAGTGGTATTGGTGTTATTGTCCTAGTGTGGCACTATTGTCTTGGGTAGACAGGACCTCAAGGGATGTATTGGTCATGAAAAGAGGGTCCTAGCTTAGCTATGATCAGGTTTGGTAGACTATAGAGGGCTAAGAATAAATGAAAATAAGCCTATGAGGGTCATGAGAGCAAGCAAGAGGGACATATGGGTTGGGTTTCATTAGCCATGCTCAAGTTAACAATTTTTGCATTTTATATGACTACATTTGCCCCCCTTTATTCTAGTGATGTAGTAAAGTGAAATACTAGGATAAAGGAAAAATATAAAGTGTCCCTAAACTTACCTACAAGTTTAAATCCCATAAAGCTATGCGACACTAGGTGTGCATAGAGAGAGCATAGTTTGAAGTGTAAATCTACAAGTGAAAATAAAGAGTAGATCATTTCTTACTAGATAAACTATATCTAAAATAAAAATGTATAAATCTAGGTAAAAGAAAGAGAGGAAGAGAAAGGAATGAATACACCTCACCAGGTATGTAAACCAATGAAAAACCTATTGTGATGTTGAGTAATGCTAGATGTGTGTTGTACCAAGAGTAATACCATGAATGGAGCTAAGAGCTCAATTCCAAAAAAGTGGCTCAAAATGCAAAGGTTAGCATCCATTATCACCAATTTAAGCTAGGTGGTCATATGTGTGTTGATCGATGTTTGGACTATATGTCCAATCCCTCTAAATATGTGGCTCAAGAATACAAAGGCTAGATAGACCTTTGGCTCCATCATTTCCTCGTGAAATGAAGTTGTAAACTAATACTGGTATGGAAGGTGTGTCATATGAGATGGATCCTAAAGCCCAATGTGTGTGTGACAATGTTAGTGTGGATAGCCCAATGTATGTTGGAAACTAGGCCACTCTTGGCCATTCTAAAATATGGAGATTAGGATTATATAAAAGCCACTCCAAAATGAAGAATCTAGCTTGTGTGGAAGCCACTTGGGAACTCAAGAAATCAAAAGTTAGGATTGTATGAAATCCAAACCAAAATGATGCCAACCACTAATAGGTGGAGTGAGGAATATAACTACTGAGAATTCCTTAGTAATGTTGAACTCAAAAAAATAAATAAAACTAACGTACCACGCACATTGCCCCCAATCACTAGTGTCTAAAACATGGATTTTGATCTAGAAGTTATACCAACTACCCTATCTAAAACTAGAAGTGAGAGCCATCATGATGTGTATGATGCCCCCTATATCTATCTAAGAAAACTATACTAAAACTATTGATTATGGCCTAAATTATAGCTAATAAAATTGTAACTAAACTTACCTTTCTATCTATTTCTATATAAAAAAAAAATTGTTTGGATAGGAGCACTGTAAATAGATAGTAGTGCCACCAAAACTATAGTATAATCTTAGCACTATTATCCTAGGCCAAATCTGATGACTATTATATATTTTTGACTATCTACTTGGTCTGTTCTGACTAGTTTGTTATTTGGTTGCTATTTTGGGTATTCTAAAACTAGTTTTTTTAGTTGATGGGAGCTCTGATATCTATGATAAAACACCTATTTATTGTCGCCTCTTTTGAGGGTAGGAGTGGAGGCTCTGTAATGACTTCTTTCAGAAGAAATAGCCCTACACATGTGTTATACTAAAAAATATATGATATATCAATGATAATTGACAAGATATTTCAAATATAGAATGGTTTGTATTGAGATATTATTAGTTAATTAATAAGATATCTCAAGATATAGAATGGTTGGTGTGCCTAGATAGATATACCAATGTAAAACCATGTGTAATGTACTGAACTAGAAATGATAGTATGGTTAATTTTTAGTTTTTAGTTGTTAGTTGTTAGGGATAGAGAATGATGTCCATCAATGCATCCAAGAAAGCAAGATTAATGCATGATATGGATCATGGCATTGCAAATGATGACAAACAAGCAAGAAACAAGCACACAAGGCAAGAAGAAAGAAGCATACAAGAGTGGCCAAGGGGCCAAGCAAACAAGGGAATTGGGCACATGTCACTCAAAATGGAAAGCACACATACAAGGCATGTTTTAATTCCACATACACATATAGGTGAAACAAGCAAGGTTGGTGTGAAAGATACAATCACATTGAAGAGTATAGGCAAAATACATTGGCAAATGTCCTAAGGCACACACATGAATAGAAGAAAAGAACATTGGAAAATATGCTAAGGCACATACAAGAGACAAATAGGAATTGATAAATACAATCACATCAAGCTAATTCTAAGTAAGAAAATAAAGCATGTAAAGACTAGAAAATACAAGCATATCTAACTAATCAAAGCAAGAGTATGAAAGTATGCAAGACATGTGAGTAAAATACTAGGTATATGAAAAGAAATACACAAGTGATAAATACTAGTGAGTGTTGATAAAATAATCTATGTAAGCTAGTAAATAATGTACATCAACATAATAACTAGAGTTTTTGGTGTAGGAATGACATAAATTGGATGGTGTGGTCATATAGAAGATGCCTCTAGTGGAAAGATATATCGATATACATCTCATTATAGAAGTAGGATGCCCCCTCAATGGGTAGAGTGAAGAAATCAAAGAGCTAGATGTCACTACACACACTCAAATAAGATCAAGTGAATCATGGTAATGTAGATAAATTGACAAATAATAACATAGAATCAACAAATGTAAGTCTAGCATTGTATTAGAAGTGTAAAGCATGGATGATGCATACAATCAAAATGTTTTTGGTTTTTTTTTGACATATTTGAATGTTTTTTTTTGTATTTTGAATTATGTCAATGCTTTTGGTAATTTTGATATATTTGAGCTACGTAAAATCAATCATCAGAAGACTATATACAAGAAATTAAAGGAAACTATGTACAATCAAGTATTAGGGGACTATATACAAGTAAATTAAATGAAGTTATATACAATCAATATGAATAAAGCTAATGAGAGCTCTGAAGTCATCTTGGTACTCTCTTGGGCCAATTGGTGTAAATATAAATCCACACATATAGTCATCGGTGAGTGTGGGTGTCTTATCATCATCTGAAGAAGCATGGGAATTTATATCAACATCATATACATATGGTAACTCAAAATTTACCAGAAGGGGTAACTATGATATAAGAGTCTCTTGAACTATAGTAGTAGAAGATATAAGTTCTATGAGAGTATTTGTAACTAATAGAGTAACTATATCTATATAATCAATTGGTACTACTATAACTACTATTGATGAATGTATAATTATAATAGGTATAGGGATCATGACTGATGGAGTAGCTAGAATGACTGAAGCTACTATGACTGGTTGAATATCTAGAGTTGAGGACACAACTATAAGTGGAGGAGTATGATAATTTCTAGACTCTCCAATCTCATATGTATGTATCTAATCAAGAGAAATGCAATGAGGTGGTGGCTAAACTATGAGATGAGGTGTCCCATCTAGAAAAATAATCAAAGATGACTCTGTAGTTTGACATTATCTAAATGGTTGGTTATCCATTGGGCATGTGTATAGGTATCCTTCATGGAAAAACTTAACACATCAATGAATATTAGAAGGGAATACCCTCATAACATGTATCTAGGTTTGTTTGAGTAAAATATTATAATGAAAAGGACTTGGCATGACCTATAACTATCTAGAGAGAGTTTTGGGTCCTACTATGATATCCAAAGTAATGGTGCCTAATGTCTATCATGGTATATCATCAAACCCTCTAATGTTCTTATATGATTTTTACATGGATGCCATATCTATGCCCATGGTCTATAAGAATGTAATATTTCATGTATTAAGCCCAAAACCATTATCACCTAGAACTCACTTAAGTGCATTAGTTTTAACTTGAGCTCATATGAATAGTGGTAAATTTTGATCAATAACTATCTCATATGGTATGTCATCATTATCAAAAGTAATAGCATCTTTGATAGATTTTAGAGTGTTGACCATTGATGCAAAATAAGAAGGCTTTAAATCAATAGGCATAAAAGTTTGGGTGAGTGCCTGATAAAGAATGTCCTTGAACACATTGGATTTCTAAAGAAATTCTAACATGGAAATTTTAGCTATTCTTAATTGATCAACAATATCATATTCCTTATGCAAATTTGCTTATGTGGGTGTGTTAGGCCTAGGAGGATGGTGATGCTTCGAAGTGAGGGAGGTATGGTAGTATGTCAAGTAATAGCTCTAACCACATTATCTACTATATGTATAGGACTAGTAGTGGATATGGGAGAAGAGTGAAGATAATTGATAGGTTGAGGTGGTAGAGGGATAAAGGGTGTCAAATGAGCTCTTTGGTGATGGGTAGTGACCTTGGGAAGGGTAAAATAGACCATGAAACATAATTTGGCATAGGATAGAGGCTCTGAGGAGGTGATGCAAAAGATATCTTGGCATGTTTTTGAATAATAACTTTCTTAACATCATCTGATATTATGAAAAATAAGCATGAAATGCAAAGCATGAAGTTTTGTACTAACATATGATAAACTTCATCATTCATATACATGATAATACCAATGATGGTTTCTTTACTTTTTACAATAAATATGAGAAAAATTTGTAAATAAGTGAGATCCATTTTATGCAATTTGGTTAAATATGTAAGGTAATATCTCACAAGAAATAGGACCTAGTATATGCATCTAAGGTCTGAAATATGATAATTTTGACAAATTATTATGAAAGTATGAATTTGAAAGTGAATTTCTAAGTAAAATATGCAACTAAAATTTTAGAAAATTATTGGAAAATTATTGATTGAATAGGACCAGGTATGTGTAACTAGGGTTTTAAGAAAAATATATTGTTTTGAAATTACTATTGAATTTTGAATGGATTTTCTTATTTTAATATGCTATTAAAAATTTAAAAAATTGTTGGAAAATTATTGGGACCTAATATGGGAAACTAGTGTTTGAAAGAAAATTATTTTAAAATTTACTACTAAATTTTAAAATATAAAATGAATTTATGATTTAAATATTCAAATAAAAAATTCAAAAATTTATAGGAAAAAATAGTAGGAATTTTACCCTAGGGTTTCTAGGGTTTTTGTGTGCAAATGAAGTAAGTCAAGTTTACCAAATGATTTAACAATTTTAGGAATATTGGGGTTTTAGTCCTAATTTAGTTAAATGGTCTAGATTTATAAATAAATAAATAATATTAAATAAATAAGCTACTAATTTTTGGAATTTATTTGTAATTAGAGCTTTTCTAAAAATAGTAATAAGAGGAAGAAATTAAGACTTATCTTAAACTATGTTGATTTGGTTGAGATAGGGTTTGATATTCACTATG